>VDFB02000008.1:372391058-372409144 GCA_007258455.2 Sequoia sempervirens | reverse complement strand
TCTTAATACAATTCGTCAAATGTTTCAAAAGGTGAAAAGATAGACTTCGCTAATCAAAACAATTTGACTAATTATTTAGTAGAATAAATTAAGAAGGTAAAGATTAGCCTTTCTCTATCAGAATTACTTAAGACACATATGATCAAGAAAGCTTTCTTAAACACTTTAGAAGATTTTCCTAAAGAAAGAAAATTCAAGGACATTCAAGTGAAAGGTAGTCAGGCTAAAGAAAAAGATAAAAACATCGTTCCCATAGCGGAAACGTAAGTAGCCTTTTACAAAGGAAAATTAGAGTCCCCACCATTTTTTCTCACTTTGAGAATATTCAGTAAGAATCTTCATAACTGCTTAGTAGACTCTGTAGCATCTACTAACATGATGTCATTATCCATATGTCAGACATTAGGGTTAACCCCTGCAAACTCTTTAAATAAATTCACTCAACTTGATAAGACAAAAGTAAATGTAGTAGGAGAGTTGACTAATATTCACATGCAATTGGCTTCTGATCCTAGAATCCAATATATATTGACATTCAAGTCTTGGAGATACTTGATACTTATGGTATGTTTCTTAGTGGAGATTGGTCTAAAAGATTGAATGGATACATGGCTACCAATTTATCACACATGTGGTTACCATGGAAAGGAGTTCCTAATCAGATTTAGATTGAAGGAGAACCACACATGAAATACATGATCATAGATTACAATTAGAGAAATGAAGTTCTATATATCGATGTAGAACTAGGAATTTACAAAATATGAAGTTCAGGAGTTGAAATTTAGGAAGTTTTCACTTGTGTTGCTAGTAAATCTAATGAGCTGACTCCTAGAATAGATGTTTTAATTGAATTAGATTGTGATTCTTCTGAAGAAGAAAATAGTCCTTATGATAAATTTTAGATGAATATTATTGCAAAAGCTTAGGAAAGTAGTAAAAGTAAAATTTCACTAAGTTTTTTGTTGTTGCAGGACTGGTGTAGGTTGCATAATGCTACACATTCATAAAAAAAATGTATGATGTGTCTAGAGATAATTCACATAATTGAAAATTGATATTGTCTAGAACATGATAAAGTCAAAAGAACTGAACCAAAAACACATATAAACGAAGATAAAAAGATACAAACTGAAAATATTTACACAATGATATCAAAGAATGGTAAAATATTGGCTACAGATGATTAAGCCTGGATTCTTAAATTTGACGAATCAAAACCAAAACAAGGAATTGGATTTGGAGTCAAACTTATCAACCAGCAAGGTAAGTCTTTTCTTCCTGCATATCGATTGCAATTTCAATGTACTAACAATGTGACAGAATACGAAGCCCTTATACATGGCTTGATCTAGGAAATAAAGAAGAAAATTATAATCCTTAAAGTGTTTGGTGATTCCGAATTGATAGTTAAACAAGTTAGAAAGCAATATATTTGTCACTACAAAATATTATCCAATTATCGAAAAAGAATATGGGATTTAATTGAAGAATTCTATGCATTCAAAATTACTCATATCACTAGAAGATTCAATTAGAGAGTTGATGCTCTAGCTATTGCTGCTAGTAATTTATAACCTTTAGAGACTTCATATCTAAAAAGATTCATAGTTGAACTGGTGCAATTACCTCCAGTTCCTGATAATGTCACTAACCTACAAGTATTTGAAGATGATTGGCACATATTTGAATTCATTACTAATTATAGTATTTTCAAAGCACAAACAATCAAAGAGATAGATCACCCTGATGGCGAAGTTAAGGATGAAGAATTGAATCAAGCTAGAGATAATAATATTCCAAAAGGAATAATTGAGTTAGAATGATTGTTCGATATTTACAAGATAGTCAAACAGAAAGGTTTACCTCAAAGTGATGGAGAACTATCTGATTTATACAATTTGCATACTAAAGAAGATCCTAAGAATGTACTCATAGGGAAGGTTTGTATTGAAGAAGAAAACAAAAAAATTGCTCAGGCACTTAAAGATTACTAGAAAGTCATAGCATGGACATATGATGACTTGAAGACTTATGACACTTCCATCATTACACATACTATACCATTGAAGCTTGATGCAAAACCTTTCCGATAGAAACAACCTCCAGCAAATGCACTCTTAGAGCCTTTAATTCAAAAGGAAGTTCAAAAATTATTATCAGCCAAGATAATTTTTTCTATCAAACATTCTACTTGGGTGGCAAATTTAGTCTCTATAAGGAAAAAGAATGGAGATATATAGCTATGTGTAGATTTTTGCAATCTCAACAAGGTGTCTGAAAAAGATAATTATCTACTACCCTCACTTGAAGAAGTGTTACAGATAGTTAACAGTCCACAAATGATGTCATTTTTAGATGGATTTTGTGGATATAACTAGTCAATGGTAGTGAGGGAAGACTGGATGAAAACAACTTTCACCTCGAAGTGGGGAACTTTCGCTTAATGAAGGCTACTATTTGGATTTATAAATGGTGGAGCTATAGTCCAGAGAGCCATGAACTATGATTTTCAAGAATTGATAGGAAAATGTATCATTATGTACATGGATGACCTTACAGTATTTTCTAAAGATAGAAGAGATCATGTTCGAGATCTCAGAGCAATACTATAGAAGTGTGAAACTTATGGAGTTTCATTAAATCCAAAAAAGTGTATTTTCGAGGTGACTAAAGGAAAGTTATTGGGACATATCATTTCTGAACATGGTATTTCAATCAACCTAGATATAGTGAATGCATTACTCAAGTTACAAACCCCTAGAAGTAGAAAATAATTGAAGTCATATTTTGGTAAGATTAATTTTATTCGGGTATGTGCAGGATCATGATGGGCCAAAAAGTGCCAATATGATGCATATGTGGCTGACGACTATTTTTTTACCCAAAATTGATGAAACAAAAAGGTTTTTTAAAGGATATTCTCATCTTTCCACCAATATAAATTATGCTTTACTTTGAATTTAATAAATAATTATTATTCATTTTATATTCAAATTATGACTAAAGTCCTAATTGATAGGCTGATTGAAAAACATCTATAACTTTCAAACGTTATCACATTTTTTGAATCCAAAACATGTGTCACATTCTATGCTTCACATACTATAGGATTAAAAAAAGAAAAAATGAATTTCATGAAGTTTTGACCAAGTTAAGGTGGTCAGACATACGAGTTTTTATATTTGTTAAAAAGTTGTAATAAAAATTTCATAATTAATTATTTACTTGGAAAAACATTACAAAAAAATATGCATCACATCGGGGCATGAATCCTCTACTTATATTTAAAATATTATAAAAAAATATTATCATTTTATTGTGGTTAGGGTGGTCAGACAAACACCTTCTTTTTTTTTCCTGAAATTTAAGTACCACTGCATTGAAATTTCAAATTTTCACCAAATAGATTTTTTTTTTTTTAAACATACCTAGTATTTTAGAAACAACATTCAATTTTCTATAGATTCTATTCTTACACATTTTTGAAATAATATAGATAACTTATTCAAATTTTTACATCAACTTGCCTAACTCTGATTTATCTATTTTTTTTGCCACTTAAGGGCCTGTTTTTTCCATGATGATCCTACACATACCCATTCAAAAATTTATTACATGATTCACTGAAATAGTGAAGCCACTCAATGATATGCTAAAGAAAGATGCCAAAATAGAGTGGATGAATGAAGCTAAAATTTCCTTGAAGACTATAAAGAATGCAATCACAGAAGCACCAGTATTGGTAATCCTAGACTATGTTAAACCTTTTTATATTTATTCATTTTCTTTTGGTCACACTTGTGTAGTATTAACACAAAAGGGCGAAAATAAAGAAGAAAAACTAATTTATTTTATGAGCTCACCATTCAAGGAAGAAAAGTTGAGATACACAAATATTGAGAAACATGCCTTTTCTTTAGTCAAAGCTGTATGCAAATTTAGAAATTACATTCTTAGAAGTATAGTCAAAGCCATTGTCCTAGATTCAATTTTTAAAATTTTGCTAACACAAAGTGAGCTCAGAGAAAACAGAGCTAAATGGGTCACCATTTTACAAGAATATGATTTAAACATCATATCTATGAGGTTGGTCCATGGACAAGATTTGGTTAAATCTATTGCAGAAATAGATCCACAAATATCAAGCCAAGAATACACATTGGATCAAAAGGATCAAAAAGATTGGTATTCATACATTTGGAATTATTTGGTTAGTCATACTTTCCCTAATCATATGCAAAGGAATCAAAGAAGAGCCCTCAAGATAAAATCACAGAGTTACATGATTAAGGGAGGAGGTCCATTCAAAAGAAATCATGAAGGAATCTATTTAAGATGTTTAAATAGAACAAAAGCTGATAAAGTGTTGCAAGAACTACATGATAAATTAGTAATATCTCATGGAGTACTTCTAGTAACTACAAACCTCATTCTAAGAGCAAGCTCCTACTGGCCCATGATTTTTAAAGATACTTATAAACATATCAAACATTGTTATACATGTCAAACAACATCAAATAAAGGAAGATTCAATCCTCAATCCTTACAACCAGTGATGGAGATGCATCCCTTTTCACAATGGGGATTAGACTTTATTGGAACCATTAATCCTCCATCTTCCACTAGTCATATATTTATATTGACTGCTACAAGCTATTGTACCAAATGGACAGAGGCATGCCCTATCAAGCAATGCACTAGAGACATGGTCATCAAATTCTTGGAAGAAAAGATTATCACCAAGTTTGGAACGTCATATGCATTGGTATGTGATAATGGCCCTACTTTTGCTTCATTGAAATTTTCCAATTGTGTATTTGAATATGGCATAACATTAAAATTCTCATCTAATTATTATCCATAGGGAAACAGATTAGCTGAATCATCAAATAAAAATTTGTTGGATATAATTAGAAATTTGACTGAAAATAACCCTAGGGAATGTAATTCTTCATTAAAGTTCGCCCTTTGGGTAGATCTTACTAGGATGAAAGCTACATTAGGTAATTTGACTTATCATTTAGTCTATGGGGTAGATCCTATACTACCAATAAAGTTAAAAAATCCCTACTTGGTAGTTTGCACAATAATATATTGGATTAAGATGATCAAATAGAAGTCATATTGTTGTGATTGATGCACTTAGATGAGAAATTTAATCAAGATATAGATCATTTTTCTCAACATCAATTTGCATTTAAACTGTAGATTTTTAGGTTCCTATGTACTTCTCTAGCTCTTCGAGGGTATTTCACCTAAAAGTAGAGAGATATGGCCCCAAAAATGCTAAAGGGTTCATTGAAATTAAGATGTGTATGATGTTATTTAGACTAAATGAAATTGATTGAATATGACTACAAAATCTAAGAAATAAGTGATGTTTGAAAACACGTTGTGTAATGCAACAACAAACTAGACACAGATGCAAAGCTAAGAAGAAATGAATGAAACTTAAAGTGTGCACCTGAAGGCTTGAAGGAGACTAGAAATTTCTTGTGAAACACTTTTGATACTAATTTTCAGGCCTGGAGGGACTCATTCACCATTCTTGGCAAATTAGTCCTAGTTCTCGTAAATTGAGCCGAAATCTGTTTATATCAAAAGGGTGTCAAAAAATGAAAAAGTCCAAAAACTGACCTTGGGGTGAGACTCATTCACCACCCATGGTGAATGATTCCACTTTTGAATTTCTATATTTTCAAAGGTGGATTCTGAAGCTTTCAATTTGCACTTTGATACCCTACAGGTGTCTGCTTCTGAAACTTTGATTTATGGGTCTGAAAATCATATTTCATTGATATTTTGACTTTTTGAATGAGAAGAAGACTTGAAAAAAATTCCAACTTGATCTTCAATTATTTCCAAGCTTCCAATCAAACTAAATCTACAAACAAACAAGAAGATAAGAAGAAATGGTGAATGTTAGGGCATGGGGGTTTGCCTTGGTCAAACACAGTTTAGGTAATTAAATTGAAACAATGAAAGATATAAATGAGACATGAAAAAATTGAAACAATTACATTTCCATGGTGATTGACCTTGAAAATTTGTAGCAATCAAGAAATATTTAGCCCTTGAATGTCTTAGGAAGGTTTCTTCATGTCTTACAATGATAAAACCCTAAGTTGCCTGACTTGAGATGAATGAATGAAGTGAATGACTTAATGGAAGAATGGATGTAAAAATGAGTTTAGAGAGGTTCTTTTATAGGAAATTCAACTATTTTACCAATTAATTCCTCATCACATGTCGACATGAAGCAAAATTAAACTTAAATTTCACTTTTTTCTCCTCAAAGGTCAAAATTGAGCCAAATGGGACTCATTTTCCACACATGGAAAATGGGTCCCACCTTGATGGGATTGAGTCACCATGCATGGAAAATGGGTCCCACAGGGACTATTTTGACAACTTAGATGCCAATAGATAAGGAAACAAGGTCTAAAATACAACCTTGTTAGGTATTTGATCAATTTAAGCCTTGAGATGCACAATACAGATTAATATGGGACTATTAATGATGATGTAAATGTCAAATAGGGCTTGGGACACATAAATCAATGTGAAAGTGTGATTAAATAAACTTTACAACACTAAAATGAGGCCCACATAGCCTATTTAAGGCACAAGAACCAATGTGAATGTGCAAGACACATCACAACACTAGTTTATCATTAATTTTATTATAGAAACCTTCTAGATTCATGCAATAATCTTATTAAACAAAATTATAATGGTTAAATAGGTAGAAATAGGTCAATTAGGCCTATGAAATTTCTTTACAATACTTTACAACACCTTTACAAGATGTCGTTAAAAGCATGTTATTCAATTTGCAAGGGTCCAAGACCTAGTGTGGATGCATAAAACACCTCACAAAACTATATTAAGACCACATTAAGTACCTTTTAACATGAATTAATCCCATGTTAAGAAAAGGGTCCTTTTTTCTAAGATACATGTAGCCCCCACTTTAGTGAGAGGATGAACTTGCTTCAAACTCACACTAAAGTAAACATTCAAGAGAGATCCAAGTGTAAAAATGCAAATGAAAAAGAATGAAAAATAACAAGAAGGTAGTGAAGCCACCAAGATCTAAGATCCTAAGCCAAACTATCAAGATACAAAATCATGCAATTGCCGGAAAGAAGATGAAAATGAAAAGGTGGATAAAGCTTCAATATTTTGTCTAGCTAGTTGTGGATTAGATCTAGGCTTTTTTTCTTAGAAAGAAATGTGTACTCACTCTGGGCCGATGTAACTTCTTGGTTTTCCACCAGGTGAGAAGTCCAAAGGTATACTCACTCTGGGGCCACAAAACTTCTAGTTGTCTGTGTGATGAGAAATTCCAAAAGGTGAAATACATATGCTAGTTGGTATGCACTCACAAATACAAAGGTGGCTATGGCGAAAGTCATGCCACTAGATGGGATTCCCACTCAACCATATCAAAGTTATCCCTCTTGATAACTTTAACAAGGCACCACAAAAGAGAATGATTTTTTACTTCTATGAGGTAAGCAAATTTTTTTATGCTTGACACTCATAGACATTGTTAATGCAAAATAGTGTAAGGTTTGTTCAAAGGGATTTTGCTTAGTTCGTGCAAGCTCTCGTCTTAGGGAACATCATGCTCAATGTCTCCAAAAGAGGATAAGTCAAAAGAAGTATCATGATCTTGGAGGGAATCAAGTCCAATAACTCCACCAAAAAAAGGACACATCACAAGAAGAAAGAAATCACACAATGAAATGTGAGTAGTGATGTATGTCCCCACTTTAAAGTAGTTGTTAACACCCATACTATGAGAAATTTCATTAAAGTAGAAGAGAAAGAAGAAGACATGAGAGCTTACTCAGAAAGGCCTATGCCAAGTCAATATCTTTCTAATAAGCTACGTCATGAAAATGGGAGTATGCCACATGCGAGTCAATCTTAAGACATGTCATCCACATCCCAAGCTTGCTCTTATATGTTCATGAAAGTTTAATGACTAGTCAAAAGAGACAAAAACAAGTGACATATGAGGACAAGGCTATCAAACACCTTGCCCCCACTTAATGCAGGACAAAGGTGAGCCTAGAATGGATGAAATGAAGTATTAGGCAGAGGAATGAGGTACTCCAATATGAGGAAGAGCACCACAATTCTTGTGAATTTGAATGTTGTTGTTGTGTAAAGTATTTGATGAAAGTGGAGAGAAGTATGATATGTCTGATTTTTTCATGTGCGTATTGCATCCATGTGTAGGAGGAAGGTTGTAACTGATACCATAACAATTTTCCAAGTGAAGTGGTTGTGTGTTTGTGAGAAAGATAGGTTGCTATACAAGAACAAAAATCCTTTTTATCATTATGTGTCATTGTTGCATGAGGGATGGGAGTTATATTGCCCCCATCACCATAATGAGGTGATTTGGTAGAACTAAGTTGAGCGAATGGAACACAAGGTTGTGTGTATTGGGATTGACATATTGTATAACCTCCCTTAAAGGTATGTGTGAAACTCCAATCACTACTAGAACTTGTTTCTAAACAAGAATCATTTGTATATGATTCTTTAGACCATGAGGCTAAGAGTTTGGAAATGTTATGAAAAGGACTTGTAGAATCTAATGAGCCCCCATTATCATGAAATATTTTTGCTGTGGGTGAATAATTAGCATCAACATGTATAGGTTAAAGTTTTTATTGAGAAATGAATGGAACTATTGTGATCAGTTAATGTATAGCTTCACTCATTGACATCAATCGTGTATATCTTGTTGTTGTATTCAAACTTCATGACATGATGAAGGGTAGATGGGACTCCTTTCATAGAATGAATCCATTCTCTCCCTAGGATAATATTTTATGGAAGGGTTTCTTGCATGATATGAATAGAGGTAGGAAACACTAGAGGTTAGACCTCAATAGGTAATGTGATCATCCCAAGTGGTTGACTATGAACATTCTCAAAGCCATGAATATGAAGTTCTGTGCCGTAGAAAAAAGGACCCTTTGCTTGACATGGAATTAATTCATTATAAAATGGACTTAATGAGGTCTTAATCTAGTTTTGTGAGGCATTTTATGCATCCACATTAGGTCTTGGACCCTTACAAATCGAATAAAATTCATTTAATGACATCTTGTAAAGGAATTTCATACTTTTCTAGACTTAATTAACCTATTTCTCCCTAAATCAACATTATAAAATGTGTTTAATAACATTATTACATCAATCTAAAAGGTTCCTAACTTAAACTTAATGATAAACTAGTGTTGTAATGTGTCTTGCACATTCACATTGTTTTTGTGCATTCCACGACTATGTGGACCTCATTTTAGTGTTGTAAAGTATATTCAATCACATGTTCACATTTTTTTGTGTCCACATCCCTATTTGACCTTTAAATAATCATTAATAGGCCCCTAATAACCCATATTGTGCATCCTGAGGTTCAAATTTATCAAATACTCGACAAGGTTGCATTTTAGACCTTATTTCCTTATTCCCTGGCATCTGAGTTGTCAAAATAGCCCTTGTGGGACCCATTCACCATGCATGGTGAATCAGTCTATCTAGGTGGACCCATTCACCATGTGTGGTGAATGAGTCCCATTTGGCCCCATTTTGACCTTTAAGTGGGGAAAACGTGAAATTTGAAATTTTGCATCATGTCGGCCTGTGATGAGGCATTAACAAGTAAAATAGGTGAATTTCCAATAAAATCACCTCTCTAAACTCATTTTTACATCTATTCATCCATTGACACATTGACACCATTCATTCAACATCTATCTTCTATCTCAAATCAAGCAAGCTAGGGCATTTACATTGCAAGTCATCAATTTAGCTTCCTAAGACATCCAAGGGAAAATTATACATGTTATGTTTTAGAATTTCAAGATAAATCATCATGGAAAGGTAATCCATTCCATTGATGCATGTTTCATTCTTTTCTTTCATAATTTTGGTCTAATTACCTAAAAGGGGTTTGACCAAGGCAAACCCCCATGCCCTAACATTAAACATCTCTCTCTCTTATCTTGTATGTTCGTAGATTTAGGGCTCTTGGAAGCTTGTAAATCATTGAAGATAAATTTTCAAGGTTTCTAAAGTCTTCTCCTCATTCATCAACTCAAAATATCAACAAAAATCCATTTTTCAGGCCTGTAAATCAAAGTTTCGAAAGTGGACAGTTGTAGGGCATCAAAGTGCAGAACAAAAGCTTCAAAATCCGCCTTTGAAAATCAAAAAATTCAAAAGTGAAATCATTCACCATGAGTGGAAAATGAGGCCCACTCTAGGGTCAATTTTGAGTTTTCTACATTTTTGAGTACCCTTTTGTCAAAAACAGGTTTCGGTATAGTTTGGCAGAACTAGGACTGATTACCCAAGAAAGGTGAATGAGTCCCTCCAAGCCTAAATTTCAGCATCAATAGAATTTCAAAAGAAATTTATAGTCTCCATCCACATCTCAAGTGCACACTTTCTATCTAATTCATTTTTGTTACAGTTTTCCACTCATTTTTTAGGTGATTTTGTATTATACAATGTGTTTTGAAACAAGTTGTTTTCCTTTGGTTTCTATTCATTAGTCATTCAATCATTTTATCTAGGAATATTTGATCCTTATTCTATCCATATTGCATTGATTTTGAATGTAACATAAGCATTTTTGGCCTATCTTTCTCCTTCTAGGTGAAAAACCCTAGGGGAGCTAGAAAGCAAGTGGGTGCTAAAACTAAATGCTACATTTTGGTGAACATATCATTTTAATCCCCTCTTTTCTAATTTTGGAGTCCATTAATCATTCTAGAGTTTCTTGCATTCTAGGGTTTCATTTTAGCATGAGTAAAACTGCATAATAATTTTCCTTTTTTATATTTCATCATTGAATAGTTTTGAATCTCTACATTTTCACTTAGGTCTGCCTCATAGCACTTAGAATTCATAAAAATAAATCACTACTTTCTGACAATTTTGAAAAAATTCTATATTGGGACTCATTCTTCGCGCTCGGCAAATCATTCCCCTTTGACCCCTAAAATAACATTTTGTAGAACTCAAAAATTATGTTTTAGGATTTTGTTTGGTGCCTTCACTTGTATATATAAGTCAGTTGCATTTTAGTAGCATGTGTTTCATGATATTTAGCATAAACTAACTTATTTCATGCATTTTTTAAATTCAAAATTTGCATTTGCAACATTTCATTTTTAGATTATTGCATAGTGTAATTAGAAACTTACTTTGTTTGCACTCTAAATTTTTTAATTTCATATCTTTTTATTTCATCATTAGAATTAGACATTATTTCCATTCATGGCACTTAGAATTTTGCAATCTTCATTTTCTACATTAGTTCCTAGCTCATTTAGATCACCTTCATTGCATAATGGAAACAAAAAAATGCAAACATCAAAAGAACCAATTACAACAAACACATCATCCAATCCCTTTAGTAGTGATGATTTTGTAGTGTTAGATGAAGCCTTAGATGATTTCCTCTCCTCTAAATCATCCACAAAATATTTTCCCCAAATGGATGCAAGAATCGATAATCCTAATATCTCTCCCATTGGTGATGAAGGTATCTTGATGAAAGAAGAAAGAATCATTGAAGATCATGAAATCCTTGCTTGTCTTCCTTCTCCTCCCCCTTGCAACAACATTATGACACACAAATCTAAAATAATTGTCACTACCTTACCTAGTCCCCTTTCATCTCCCCATACCTCCCCTAATTGTGACAAACCTTTAGTGGATACGGATATAATCCTAAACAATCATGATAAACAAATTTTTGTGAAGGATATGATTGAAATCTATACTTCCGCCATGCTCACTAGGATATTATAAGACATGTTGATGTATATAATCATGACAATCCACCCTTTTCTTCTCCTACTATCTTCTCGACACATGAAGAAGATAGTTTTGTGTTGAAAGATATCGGTAGTGTAACTCATGAAAAAATTATTTCTCCCTTCCTTGATCACATCATTGGTAACCATGAAAATCCTAGCTATCCTTCTCTTGATGCCTCTCCTATGAGTGATGACACTATCTTTCCAAATCCAATTATGACATGTGATGAGCATATTATCTCTCCTCCTAGGGTCAATATTATGGCACATAAGAATGATATCTTAGTGATAACCAACAACCAAATAGAGCCTCCTATATTCACTTTTGATACTCAAACACATTCAACCCTTAATCATCACCCTATGCAAGCTTACACTATACCTAACCTCATTCTTCAAAATCATAGTCTCTATGATTGTCCTTTCATAGCCCTCAACCCATCCAAAAAACCTTCACTCAACATCCATATATCACCAACCATTTTTCCAATAAACCTTTACCCTTGTTACATCCTAAATCAATACATAAATAAAATTAGTTGTTCTTCCTTTCCATGTAATAGTTGTAGGATCATAGCATTCTCACTATTACATGTTTCACATCCCTTGCAAGGGGTAGCATACTAGCATTCACTTTAGGCTCACCCTTGTCCTGCACTAAGTGGGGGGAAAAGAGTTAGACAACCTTATCCCTTGTATGTCACTTGTCGTTGTCTCTTTTTACTACTGGTTAACTTTTCATGAATAGATAAGAGCAAGCTTGAGATGTGAATGACATGTCTTAAGATTGAATCGCATGTTACATACTCCCTTTCTTTGATTTTCATTTTCCTTTACATGACATAACATAACTTCAAAACATGTGAGTTGGAATAGGGATTTCCAAGTTGGCTCTCATGCCTTGTTTTGTTTTTTGTTTTTTATTTTCTTCTCTACTTTAAAGTAATTGCTCACAAAAGAATGTGTAGAAATTCCTTTAAATTGGGGGGCATGCAATACCATAATTCAAGTATATTCTTGGTTCCTAGTGTAGAACTGTCATTTATGTGATGCATTCATCACTTTGTGGATGACATTGGGTGTGATGTCCTTCATAAGTGTGATCTATCTCAACATATTACATTCCTCTTGGTGGCCTGATGCGATGCACTATATCCCCTAAGTTGTGAATATATTATTATTTGATTGGTCCTCTCTTGGAGATATTAGACACAATGTTCCCTAAGTGATATACCTTGCATGAACTAAACAAGACTCCTTCAAAAAATTTACACTTAACATCTTCACATTTTAACACTTTACTTTTTTTCATTTTACATTTGTTTTGCATCTTTTTCCACCTTGCATAATGCAACCTGCATGACTATGGTACCTTTTCTTTTTGTTCATGAGAATTTTCTTGTGGTTCGTTGTTAAAGTTGTCAGCATGTATAACTTTAATATGGTTGAGTGGGAAGCCCAACTAGCGGCATTACTTTTCCCCATAGGCACTTTTGTGTTTGTGAGTGCATACCAACTAGTATTGCATTGATTTTGAATGTAACATAAACATTTTTGGCCTATCTTTCTCCTTCTAGGTGAAAAACCCTAGGGGAGCTAGAAAGCAAGTGGGTGCCAAAAACCAATGCTACATTTTGGTGAACCTATCGTTTGAATCCCCTCTTTTCTAATTTTGGAGTCCATTAATCATTCTAGAGTTGCTTGCATTGCATTTTGCATTAGTTAGCTTGCATTCTAGGGTTTCATTTTAGCATGAGTAAAATTGCATAATAAGTTTCCTTTTTCATATTTCATCATTGAATAGTTCTGAATTTCTACATTTTTCACTTAGGTCTACCTCATAGCACTCAAAATTCATAAAAATAAATGACTAATTGCTGAAAATTTTGAAAAAAATCCATACTGGGACTCATTCTCCACCCTCGGTGAATAATTCCTCTCTGACCCCTAAAACAACATTTTGTAGAACTCAAAAATTATGTTTTAGGCTTCTGTTTGGTGCCTTTACTTGTATATATCAATCAGTTGCATTTCTGTAGCATGCATTTCATGATATTTAGCATAAATTAGCTTATTTCATGCATTGTTCAAATTAAAATTTTGCATTTGCAACATTTCATTTTAAAATTATTGCATAGTGTAATTAGAAACTTACATTGTTTGCACTCTTAAAATTTGCATTTCATGTATTTATATTGCATCATTAGAATTAGACATTATTTCGATTCATGGCACTTAGAATTTTGCAATTTTTATTTTTTGCCTTAGTTCCTAGCTCATTTAAATCACCTTCATTGCATAATGAAAACAAAAGAATACAAAAATCAAAAGAACCAAGTACAAAAAACACATAATCCGATCGCTTTAGTAGTGATTATTTTGTAATGTTAGATGAAGCCTTAGATGACTTCCTCTCCTCTAAATCATCCACTAAATATTTTCCCCAAAAGGATGCAAGCATTGATAATCCTAATATCTCTCCCATCGGTGATGAAGGTATCTTGTTGAAAGAAGAAACAATCATTGAAGATCATGAAAGCCTTTCTTTTCTTCCTTCTCCTCCCCCTTGTAACAAAATTATGACACACAAATCTAAAATAATTGTCACTACCTTACCCAGTCCCCTTTCATCTCCCCATACCTCCCCTACTTGTGACAAACCTTTAGTCGATATGGATACAATCCTAAACGATCATGATAAACAAATTTGTGTGAAGGATATGATTCAAAGCTATACTTCTGCCACTCACTAAGACATTATAAGACATATTGATGTAGATAATCATGAAAATCCACCCTCTTCTTCTCTTACTATCTTCTCTACACATGAAGAAGATAGTTTCGTGTTAAAAGCTATCGGTAGTGCAACTCATGAAGAACTTATTTCTCCCTTCCTTGATCACATCATTCATAACCATGAAAATCCTAGCTATCCTTCTCTTGATGCCTCTCCTATGAGCGATGACACTATCTTGCCAAATCCAATTATGACATGTGATGAACATATTAGCTCTCCTCCTAGGGTCAATATTATGGCACATAAGAATGATATCTTAGTGATAACCAACAACCAAATAGAGCCTCCTATATTCACTTTTGATACTCAAACACATTCAACCTTTAAGCATTACCCTATGCAAGCTCACACTATACCTAACCTCATTCTTCCAAATCATAGTCTCTGTGATTGTCCTTTCATAGCCCTCAACCCATCCAAAAAACCTTCACTCAACATCCATACTATCACCAACCTTTTTTCAGAAAAACCTTTACCCTTGTTACATCCTAAATCAATACACAAATAACATTAGTTGTTGTTCCTTTCCATGTAATAGTTGAAGGATCATAGCATTCTCACTATTACATGTTTCATAGGCCTTGCAAGGGGTAGCACACGATCATTCACTTTAGGCTCACCCTTGTCCTGCACTAAGTCGGGGGAAAAGAGTTAGACAGCCTTATCCCTTGTATGTCACTTGTCGTTGTCTCTTTTAACTACTTGTTAACTTTTCATGAATATATAAGAGAAAGCTTGAGATGTGAATGACATGTCTTAAGATTGACTCGCATGTGACATACTCCCTTTCTTTGATTTTCATTTTCCTTGACATGATACAACCTAACTTTAAAACATATGAGTTGGCATAGGGATTTCCATGTTGGCTCTCATGTCTTGTCTTCTTTTTTCTTTTTCTTTTCTTCTCTACTTTAAAGTAATTACTCACAAAAGAATGTGTAGCAATTCCTTTAAATTGGGTATGTGGCTAATCATGATGGGCCAAAAAGTGCCAATATGATGGGTGTGTGGCTAACGACTATAGTTTTACCCAAAAGTAATAAAATGAAAAGGGTTTTGAAAGGATATTATTAGCTTTCCATGAATATAAATTATGCTTTACTTTGAATTTAATAAGTAATTATTATTCATTTTCTATTCAAACTATGACAAAAGTCCTAATTGATAGGCTCATTGAAAAATATCTATAGCTTTCAAACAGTATCACATTTTTTGAATAAAAAAAATGCATCACATTATATGCTTTGCATAATATAGGATTAAAAAAAGAAAAGTTGAATTTCATGAAGTTTTGACCAAGTTAAGGTGGTCAGACATACGAGTTTTCATATTTTTTAAAAATTTGTAATAAAAAATTCATAATTAATTATTTACTTGGAAAAAAATTACAAAAAAATATGCATCACATGAGGACATGAGTCCTCTACTTATATCTAAAATATTATTAAAAAATATTATCATTTTATTGTGGTTAGGGTGGTAAAGAGACACCTACTTACATTTATTTTTCCCACGAAATTTAAGCACCATTGTATTGAAATTTCAAATTTTTCACTAAATAGATTTTTGATTTTTTTTAAAACCTAGTAGTTTAAAACTACATCAATTTTCTACAAATTCTATTCTTACATATTTTTGAAATATAGATAACTTATTCAAAAATTTACGTCAAGTTCCTAACTTTGATTTTTTTTATTTGTTTGCCCATAAGGGCTGTTTTTTCCATGATAATCTGTACATACCCATGCATTCGTCACTTTGTGGATGGCATTAGGTGTGATTTCGTTCATAGGTGTGATCTATCTCAACATATTACATTCCTCTTGGTGGTTTGATGTGATGCACTATATCCCCTATGTTGTGAATATATTATTATTTGATTGGTCCTCTCTTGGAGATATTAGACACAATGTTCCCTAAGTGATAGACCTTGCATGAACTAAAAAAGACTCCTTAAAAAAATTAACACTTAACATCTTTACATTTTAACACTTTACATTTGTTTTGCATCTTTTTCCACCTTGCATAACACAACCTGCATGACTATGGTACCTTTTCTTTTTGTTCATCAACATTTTCTTGTGGTGCCTTGTTAAAGTTGTCAGCATGTATAACTTTAATATGGTTGAGCAGGAAGCCCAACTAGTGGCATGAATTTTTCCCATAGGCACCTTTGTGTTTGTGAGTGCATACCAACTTGAGTAGGTATCTTACCTTTTCGGCCTTCTCACCCAATGGACCGTCCTAAGTTCTATCACCCTAGAGTGACTACACATTCTCTTTTTCAAACAATTAGCCTAGATCTAATCCATATCTAATTGGATTGATGATCAAAGCATGATCCATCTTTTTCATCCCTTTTTCCTTTCCATTGCATGATTTTGTATCTTAGGGGCTTGGCCACCTCATTTGATCTTTTTCATTCTTTTTTATCGACATCTGTGTATGAGGACCTCTCTTGAACATCTACTTTAGTGTGAGTTTGAAGCAAGTTCATCCTCTGACTAAAGTGGGGGCTAAATGTGCCATAGAAAAGAGGACTCTTTGCTTGACATCAGATTAATTCATGATAAAACGGACTTAATATTAAGGTCTTAATCTAGTGTTTTGAGGCATTTTATACACTCACATTAGGTCTTGGACCCTTGCAAATCGAATAACATGCTTTTAATGACATCTTGTAAAGGTGTTGTGAAGTCGTGTAAAGGACTTTCACGCTTTTCTAGATTTAATTAACCTATTTATTCCTAATTCAACATTATAAAATGTGTTTAATAACATTATTACATCAATCTAAAAGTTTCCTAACTTAAACATAATAATAAAATAGTGTTGTAATGTGTCTTGCACATTCACACGGGTTCTTGTGAATTCCTAGGCTATGTGGACCTAATTTTAGTGTTGTAAAGTGTATTTAATCACACTTTCACATTGATTTTTGTGTCCCAAGCCCTATTTGACATTTATATCCTCATTAATAAGACCGTAATAACCCATATTTTGCATCCCAAGGTTCAAATTGATCAAATACTCGACAAGGTTGCATTTTAGATCTTATTTCCTTATTGATGCAGGAGCATCCAGTGGTGTAATGGCAATCTTGCATCACCCAAAAAATAGTTAAATTTCAATTTTAGATCTTATTTCCTTATTGATGCAGGAGCATCCAGTGGTGTAATGGCAATCTTGCATCACCCAAAAAATAGTTAAATTTCAAGTTTCTCAGTTTTTAGATGTGTTTACATTTTTGGATACCCTTTTCATCATAATGAAATTCCCAATTTATGGTTTTCATTTTCTATTCCTGGGTTGAAAGATATCGCAGTTTTAGTTTCCCAGATTTGCACCTGAAAATCTTCTGAGTTAGATTTGAGGCACTTAGAGTTCCCAGATCGGCCTTGAAACTTGCTGAAATTGGCATAGAAAATTTT
>VDFB02000008.1:372288022-372387657 GCA_007258455.2 Sequoia sempervirens | reverse complement strand
GAAGTAAAATAGGTTTGTAGATGCCTTAAGTAGGAGGCATACATTGATGACAAAGATGCAAATTGAAGTGGTTGGGTTCAATGAACTCAAGACACTATATGCAGAAGATCCTAATTTTTTAGAGGCTTGGAAAGCTTGCAAGGAACCTGTTACAGTGGACATGACAAGGTGGCTGGATTTCATAATCTAGGATGGCATGCTATTTAAGGGAAGTCAATTGTGTATCCTGAGGAGTTCCATGAGAGAGAACCTGATAAAGGAGAAGCATAGTGGAGGAATGGCAGGACATTTTGGTCGGGATAATTGCCATTATTAGTGAGCATAATTATTGGCCTTAGTTGTCACAGGATGTGAAGAAGTTTGTACAAAGCTATAGGGTATGTCAGATGGCTAAAGGAGTGAGCCAGAATATAGGCTTATATCAGCCCTTACCTATACCAGAGAGGCCATGGGAGGATATAAGTATGGACTTTGTTCTTGGTTTGCCAAGGACACAACGAGGGAATGATTCAGTCTTTGTGGTGGTTGATAGGTTTTTAAAGATGGCACATTTCATTCCATGTCAGAAGACCCATGATGCAGTCCACATTGCTGACTTGTTCTTCAAAGAGGTGGTGAGGCTACATGGTCTCTGCCAGTATTGTTTCAGACAGACACCAAATTTGTTGGGTACTTTGAGGACCTTGTGGAAGAAGCTGAAGATAGAGTTGAAGTTCAGTTCTGCACACCATCCACAAATAGATTGGTAGACAAAGGTTGTTAATAGGAGTCTAGGTAACATACTTAGATGTTTGGTAGGAGATAAACCCAAGGGATGGGACTTGATCTTACCCTAGGCAAAATTTTCTTACAACAATTCTATCAACAGAAGCACTGCTAGACCACCATTCTAGATTGTGTATGGAGGTAGCCCTAGAATAGCTCTAGAATTGAGGAAGATGGACCAAGAGAAGAAAATAAGTGTTGAAGCTGAAGATTTTGCAGAACACATCAAGGATATACATGAGAAGGTAAGAGAACATATTAACAAGATGAATATGCAGTATAAGGCTAAGGCAGATCAGAAGAGGAGGCATAAGGAGTTTCAGATTGGTGATGAAGTGATGGTCCACTTGAGGAAAGAAAGGTTTCCAGTGGGAACATATAACAAATTGAAGATGAAGAAGTTCGGTCCCTGTAAAATTTTGAAGAGGCATGATTCAGGGAATGCATTTGAGGTAGAGTTGCTGGATGGATTCAACATTTCCCCTGTGTTCAACATTTCAGATTTTACAGAGTATCATGAAGGTAGCGCAGAGGAAGTATCAACGATGGAATAGTGTCAGATTCTAGCATCTACTTCAGAAAAGGAGGAGATTGAGGAAATCTTGGATAGTCATGTGGGAAGGAGTACCAGAAACAAGTAGTATGAAGAATATCTGGTGAAATGGAGAGGAAGGCCTGTGGAAGATTCATCCTAGCTATCTAAGGCAGCGGTTGACTGGTTGGGTTTTCCTCAACCATTTGAGACATGACAGGGTCACTTCTCAAATTACCTCGGGTGTCCTGGCAGCATCCAAAGGGTGTAAGGGCAATCTTGCATCACCCAAAAATAGTTAAATTCCCCCAAGCTTCTCACTTTTAGATGTTTTTACATTTTGGAACCCTTTCGGCCATAATGAAATTCTAATTTACTTGCTTCATTTTCTATTTCTCGCTGGAAAGATATTGCAGCTTTAGTTTCCCAAATTTCCACCTGAAAATCTTTCGAGTTGGATTTGAGGCACTTAGAGCTCCCGGATCGGCCCCGAAACTTGCTGAAATCAGCATACCTAATTTCAAGCGTGTTCTTGACTTTGAGACCTTTCCAATGGTTCAAACGGTTCATGAATCGGAGTCCTGGATCAAAAGTTATGGCCCCTAAGTTGGCGCACTTTCTAGAAGATACAATTGTAAATGTTCTTTGAAATTTGAACTTCAAGTTGTAATTTTTGGTGCCAAACCGCCTAAACTCAAATTTGAATGTTGTTTTGGCTCCAAACTAAAGAGGATCTCTATTTATGGGCGGGTTTCTAATTTTTGGGTAACTTTTTGGGGACAAGCTCGCATATTGTGAAAGGGTGATTTTGTAGCTTTCTATAACTTGCATGTGTTGTAGAACTTGGGGATTTGAGATCCTCTGCATGTAAGAAGCTCCATTTTCTGAATAATTAAATTATTCTTTTGTTTGTGGGTTATTTTCTAAGTCTTACGTTGCACCCTCATCACTTATTCCTTGGCATTTGAGTTGTCCAAATAGCCCTTGTGGGACCCATTCACCATGTGTGGTGAATGAGTCACATTTGGCCCCATTTTGACCTTTGAGCAGGAAAAAAGGTGAAATTTGAGTTTCATTTTGCTTCATGTCGGCCTATGATAAGATATTAACACGTAAAATAGGTGAGTTTCCTATAAAATCACCTCTCTAAACTCATTTTTCATCTATTCATCCATTAGCACATTCACATTAGTCATTCATCATCTATCTTCTATCTCAAGTCAAGCAAGCTAGCACATTTACATTGCAAGTAATCAATTTAGCTTCCTAAGACATCCAAGCGCAGATTCTACATGTTATGTTGTAGACTTTCAAGATCAATCATCATGGAAAGGTAATCCATTCCATTGTTGCATTTTTCATTCCTTTCTTTCATCAATTTGGTTTAATTACCTAAAAGGGGTTTGACCAAGGCAAACACCAATGCCCTAACATTCAACATCTCTCTCTCTTGTCTTGTATGTTTGTAGATTTAGGTCTCTTGGAAGCTTGGAAATCATTGAAGATCAAGTTTCAAGGTTGATAAATTATTCTCCTCATTCATTAACTCAAAATATCAACAAAATTACATTTTCAGACCCGTAAATCAGGTTTCAGAAGTGGACACCTGTAGGGCATCAAAGTGGAGATTGTAAGATTTAGAATCCACCTTTGAAAATCTAGAATTTCAAAAGTGGACTCATTTTCCATGAGTGGCGAATGAGTCCCACTCTAGGGTCAATTTTGAGTTTTCTGCATTTTTTAGTACCCTTTTGTCACAAATGAGTTCCGGTATAGTTTAGCAAAGTTGGGACTATTTCCCCCAGAATGGCGAATGAGTCCCTCTAGGCCCAAATTTCAGCATTAGCAGCATTTCAAAAGAAATTTCCAGTCTCCATCCACATCTCAGGTGTAAACTCTCAATTTGATTCATTTTTGTTATAGTTTTCCATTCATTTTTTGGTGATTTTGTATTACACAATGTGTTTTCAAACAAGTTGTTTTCATTTAGTTTCTATTCATTAGTTAATCAATCTCATTCATTTCTTGCATTAAAGAATTGTATCTAGGAATATTCCATCCTTATTCTATCCATATTGCATTGATTTTGAATGTAACAACCATTTTTGGCCTATCTTTCATTTTCTAGGTGAAAAACCCTAGGAGAGCTAGAAAGCAAGTGGGTGCCGAAAATCTATGCTACATCAACATCAATATGTTGAATGATCTTTTTTTCCATGCCAAGTTTGTATAGGAATTCCATGCTACAAAAATTAATTTCCAATCCATTTTCGATGAGAGTGTGCCTAACGAGAGTTTCATTAATGATCACCTTTATTATCAATGGATCATTTTTGTGTTGAATCTCAGGTGGGGGTAATTCATGTTTAGGGAATGTGATTTAGGACTGAGTTTCTTGCATGGTACAAGAGGAGGATGTGGCATGATTCACTTTTATGTAAGATTGTATCTTTTTCTTCTGTATTTCCAACATTTCGTGGAAAAGGGGTTTGACTATTAGCGAGAGTTTAATCAGCTCCCATACAGGTATATTAGCAGGATTCCTTTTAAGATCTTCAACACTAGGCACTTTTGGAGGAAAAGGTAATGGTGTAGGAGTGTTATGTGGTCCTCTAGATGTTTGAGTCACTAAGTTACAACTTAGCAGCTACAAAACATTGTTATGAGTAGATTGCATCATGAATTTCAAGACATCTCTATTTTTTTTGTGTTTTGCACTAATGCAAGGTGACTTAGTAATCTCACTAATTAAAGGAGATCCCACTTGTTTCATCATAACCTCAAATTTTTTCTCTAGATTGGCATGATATGTTGTTGAAGGGGATTCTAATGCCACTTGAGTATCCTCATCTAGTGAAGGTTTAGTGATTGAAGGATATGTGTCAATGTTCATATGTTTGTGCACCATGATATTCCCTAGGAGGACAATTTTTAGGAGAACAACAAGTGAAATGTTTGTGACATTCATAGGTTGGTTCTTCCAAAAGGACTTCATCACAAGTAGGGGAATGATCAATGGTTGAATTTTTTTTTTCAAGAGGGGTTTCTCTAGGTGAAGCAGGACAACTAAAATATTCATGACCTTCATAGATTGTGGTGTCTAACATCAAAGTATCTACTTCACAACTAGGAGAGATACTGGAAGAAGAAAAAATGTTGTTGTCATGATCATCTAAGGTTGTGTTATGTTGGTTTTTAATTTTTTGTCCACTAAGCGAGGTAAATAGAGTGAAACAACTAGGATTCTCAAAACTCTCATTAATTGACTCTTCTATTAAAATATCTTCATTGCTAAGAGGAGAGATATTATGAGAAGTACAAGTACGATCGTTAGGAATGGCCCAAGTTGTAGTCCCTTTCACTAAAACACTCTCATAGGGATGGGATAGGAAATGTTTATTAATATGTCTACATATGGAAGGTATTAGAATTGTTTGAATAAGAATGAAAAGCACATGTAACCATTTCATGCAATGTTTCAACAATATGAACAATGTATATGCAAAGATACTAAACACTCTTATCCAATGTATGAAACACCTTAAGAATGTAAAAAATATACATGCAAGAATGAAAATAAATTTTATCAATCTTATTCAAATTTTGAGGAATAGAAACATTGTATATTGAAAAGTGAAAAGGACTTGTATCATTGTGATGCAAAATTGTAGGGATGGAAGCATTTTCAAAGGTTAGGATGTGGGAAAATGAAGTGATTCGAAGAATGAGTAATATAAAATGATTTTTTTGAGCTAGATGCATAAAAAAAATGTTCCAAAAACTTTCCATACTTATACTATATGATACTAGGAGGCTTATGAAGCACAAAAATAAGGTTTATGATGTTGTAATAGTCAATCAAAAACATTGATAGGGATTGATTTGCCCAGTATGGTGAATGAGTCCCAATATTGTTTTTTTGCAAAATTTTCAGAAATTTTGAAGTGTTTTTGATGTGTATGAAGTTTTAAGATGTAGAACTAAGTTGGAGATGTAGAATTTCAGAGATTTTTAAGGAAATTGTATGCAAAAATGCAAGCTAAATGCACTTTTTTCTAATGCGAAAATTTGAAACCCTAGATGAAAATTGACCAATGCAATGAAAGTTAGGATTAGGAAGAAAATGAAATACAAATCATAAAATAAGATGTTTAAAAATAGGTTCACCAAAATGAACCGTAGATTTTTAGGTTCCTATGTACTTCTCTAGCTTTGCTAGGGTTTTTCACCTAAAATAAGAGAGATAGGGCCACAAAAATGCTAAAGGGTTCAATCAAATTAAGATGTGTATGATATTATTTAGAATAAATGAAATGATCTAAGTGCAACTAAGCTATGAAATTGATTGAATATGACTACCAAATCTAAGAAAACAAGTGATATTTGAAAACACATTGTGTAATGTAACAATGAACTAGAAACAAATGCAAAGCTAAACATAAATGAATGAAAATTAAAGTGTGCACCTAAAGGCCTAAAGGAGACTAGAATTTTTTTGTGAAACACTGCTGATATTGATTTTCAAGCCTAGAGTGATTCATTCACCATTCTGGGTGAATCAATCCCTATTCTCGTATATTGGGCCAAAACTTGTTTCTGTCAAAAGGGTTTTAGAAAATACAAAAATCCAAAAAATAACCTTGGGGTAGGACTCATTCGCCACCCAAGACGAATGAGTTTAATTTTGAATTTCTGGATTTTCAAAGGTGGATTTTGAAGCTTAGGATCTGCACTTTGATGCCCTACATGTGTCCGCTTGTGAAACTTAGATTTATGGGTCTAAAAATGAGATTTCATTGATATTTTGACTTGTTGAATGAGAAGAAGACTTGAAAAACTTTGAAAATTGATCTTCAATAATTCCTAAGCTTCCAATAGACCTAAATCTACAAACACACAAGAAGGGAAGAAGAAATGGTGAATGTTAGGGCATGAGGGTTTTCCTTGGTCAAACCCGGTTTAGGTAATTAAACTGAAGTGTTGAAAGAAAGCAATGAGACATGAAAAAATAGAATTGATTACCTTTCCATGATGATTGATCTTGAAAATATACAACAATGGAGGAAGATTCAACCTTGAATGTCTTAGGAAGCTTTCTTGATGTCTTGCAATGACAAAACCCTAAGTTGCTTGACTTGAGATGAAATATCGGTGATGAATGAATGAAGCGAATGACTTAATAAATGAATGGATGTAAAAATGAGTTTAGAAAGGTGTTTTTATAGGAAATTCGCCTATTTACCTATTAATATCTCATCACTAGATGACATGAAGCAAAATTAAACATAAATTTCACTTTTTTCCTACTCAAAGGTCAAAATTGAGCCAAATGAAACTCATTCACCACACATGGTGAATGGGTCCCACCTGGATGGGACTGATTCACCATGCATGGAAAGTGGGTCCCATAGGGCATATTTTGATAGCTCAAATGCCAAGAGATAAGGAAATAAGGTCTAAAATGAAACCTTGTTCGGTGTTTGATCAATTTAAGCCTTAGGATGCACAATATGGGTTAATATGGGACTATTAATGATGATGCAAATGAAAAATAGGTCTTGGGACACATAAATCAATGTGAAAGTGTGATTAAATACACTTTACAACACTAAAATGAGGTCCACATAGCCTAGGAAGGCACAAGAACCAATGTGAATGTGCAAGACACATCACAACACTAGTTTATCTTTAAGTTTATTTTATAAACCTTGTAGATTGATGTAATAGTGTTATTAAATAAATTTTATAATGTTGAATTAGGAAGAAATATTTTAATTAAGTTTAGAAAATTATTAAAGTCCTTTAGAAGACCCTACAACACCTTTAGAAGATGTCGTTAAAAGCATGTTATTCAATTTGCAAGGGTCCAAGACCTAGTGTGGATGCATAAAACACCTCACAACACTAGATTAAGACCTCATTAAGTCCATTTTATATGAATTTATCCCATGTCAAGAAATGGGTCCTTTATTTCTACAACAGAGTAGTAAATAGATGGTTTGATAAGTGAGCTAGATTAAAGAGCTTCAAAATATCTGATTTGGTCTTGTATTGGAACAAAGTTGATGAACGTTCAAAGGTGAGCATGGTAAGTTTGACAAATTATGGACAGGCCCATACCAAATTTCTGAAATCTTGGGTGATATTACTTATAGATTGAATTATTTGATTGACAAAGTTATCCCATTTCCTATGAATGGGCAGTTCTTAAAGCATTATTTCTAGTCATAAGTAAATAGTTTTTTTTTTTTTGTAAATAGTTTTTGTAAATATTTTTTATACATATATTTATTTTTGTAGATGGTTTTCCTTGTGTATATTTTTTTTTTCATTTTTTTTTGTTTGGGTGTTGTGTCGTTTGACTTTACAAGTCAATAGAATATCAACTCTAGAACTTTAATCTATATTCTGACTATAAATAGTTTTCCATTTATAAATTGTTTGAGAATTATTCAATTTCATATACTCTAATTAGCATGAATCATTCAGCTGATGTTGAGCTACAAATGAATAAATTTAAATCATTCTACTGAAATTTAGGATAATAATTGTTTGCATTGTTTAAAAATCAAAAGACTACCTTTACTACCACTATAATTCCCAACCTAATAGCAGGATTCATTCCTTGCAAGTTGATAAAAGAGCTAACATTGCAATATCAAAAGTGAAAAATGAGCTATCATTGCCATATCTAAAAAATAAATCAAGGCTATGGACGCCTAACTAGAAGTAGAGCTATGTTTGGGGAAATTACAAAGATAACCTTGTCGAGGCTATTGATGCTTGACTGGTAGCAAGGCTCTATCCTTGGTTGGCTTAAAAGGAATTGTCATATTATGTAGACTAATGAAAATAGTTGTTATTTTTATGTTTACTACAGTAGAAATAGTCAATTGCACACATGTGAGCTCAGTAATACTTAATATTGCATATTAACCAAAGTAAAATTTGAATGTGGAATAAAGATCCCATGATTTATAATTAGAATACTAAAGAAAGTTAGAACATTGATGTTAGATATGGAATTGAATTTCTCTTTTTGTTTAGTTTTGTTGGTTGCTAGTTGTTGTGTGGTCTCACAACATGCCCCATTTTTCCCCTTCCAAAAATGTGGACCCCATTTTTTCTCCTTTTTCTTAACTTTTTTTTGGTTTTTTCTCACTTCGACATTGTTCTAATGCTCGGTTGTTGATTTCCTCTCTCATTTTTAGTTGGTATTTTTGTTGTCATATCCTTTTGTTTCCTAGTTTTCCTATTTTGGTATGCTCTTAATGTTTAGTCTGTTGTTAGAAACTAGAATCCCAGAGTCCTACATTTGACCAAAAGAATTTATATCTTCATAAGATTCTAGCTCTGCTCGATATTTCATTGATCCAAGTTTTAATCCCGGTAATTTCCTTTTTTACCGAAGTCTGGTATTTTATTATTTTTTTTTTCTAAAAGTCAAGAACCAGGGAGTTTGTTTTGAAATTGTGTTAAATTTATCTTTTAGACTCGGTTTCTGATATTTCCTTTTGTTCCAATTTTCTCTTTCCTTACAAGGTATTTCCCATATCTTAGTGTTGTTTTCTTCTTTCAAAAGCAATATCAAAGATTTAATCTTGGTGATCACAAATCGATCACATATCTTTAATGACATATACGTTGCAAAGAATTAGTGTGACATCTAATTGACAAGTATAATCACTACACCGTCTTTCTTCTCTAATAGCAAGCCAACGCACAAATCTAGGTGTTTGTGATTTGGACCATAATCCATAATGATTGCACCTTTATTCTAGGAATTAATGAAAAATAATAGGTAATTAATGAAGGTGGTGAACTACCTATGTACTTGGCACCACCTCAAGCATGCAATTGCTTTTACAACACTCCACTTCCTGTCATATTGCAAATTTTCTAATGATATTGAATTAATGAAATGACATTGGCGTACAAAGAGAGGTAAATTTTGAGAAACTAAGACATAGCTACCAAGGGTTTTGAAGTTTCATTCTAAAGAATCACCATTATTAACCAGAACTAGGTATGTTTCGAATAACTGATACTTCGTTAAGAGTTTCTCAAGCTAAAAAATCTTGATAATGGTATTTCCCATTCTGAAATTGAAATGTTAATTATTCTCTGAGTTGTTAAATTTAATCAAAAATTAATTGAAAATTTTATGAAATGTAAGTTTTGGTTAAATCTAACCCTAACTCAAACAGGGGACATGTATTTTGAAAATTACAGAGCACATTATATAAAAAAATGAGTAATTTTGATGCAAGGGAAGAAGATGAATTTAATTATTGCAATTCACAAGTCATACCCATACACATAGTGGTTACAGATACTCATATGGGATCGTCTTCTGACATTGAAATCCATTCAGGGCTATTACAAGAGAATGCTTCTCAATGTACCAAGAATGTTGTGGAAAATGGGCTACTTCCTATAGGAGGGTTTCCGCTAGCAATGGAAGCTACTAAATTAGTTATGCAATGTATAAATCATTACAACCTAGCCAAGAGGATTTTTGAGAAAGAACAGAGAATTAATGGGAACCTACATCATAGAAAGGAATCATATACACATTTGGTCTCCCCATTTACACACAGATGTTCAATGTCGACCTAAAGGTCAAGACTAGGACATATCAAAGTGTTGAAGAGTGTAATACAAAAATTATGAGTGCCCAATGGTTTCGACAGCCAACTACACATTAGACCAAGTTAATTCAAAGGTTTATGTTTAAACAATAAATGCAAGACATTATAACTTTGTTGAGTAGAGTCACTGGTTTAAGAGATGCAAGTAAATTTAAACCTTGGATGTTCATGATAATATCCTGCATGATAGAGGGTCCTGTGGAGTTGCATTGGGGGAAATTTATAAGTGACAGACTATATGAACAGATTACTACATTCCCCAAAACTAGATGCTTCTACATGTCATCATATGTTATTTACTCATGTGCTATGAGAGCTAGTAAACAAGGGTTGAAATAGATTTGTACGCTGGGCACAAAGGTTGGTAACAGTTTGATATATGCACATCTACGCTAGATCACTTTCCACGGGTATAAAGATGATTACAAGAAAGTTAATGATTTTTCTCCCTGAAATTGGTGAGAACAATGGAAGGTGATAAAGCTAAAATATTATCCCTTGAAGTAAAAATCTCCATTCAACCTATGGGAGGTGGGAACATACAGTTCCCAACTTACTCCTACATTAGAGTGGAGGGATTTGATGGACATATATTCATGCTACCCAGTTATCCTATAGATAAAATTGCTTTATTGGAATTAGTTCAAGATAGTTAAAACCATCTCAGGGTCTTTATAGCCATGCTCACAACAAGGCCTCTTTTAAATTTACAATTTCAATAGGAAATTATAAGTGCATTGCAAGTAGGGTAACTGATTTGTGTGAAGAAGAATTGAGGACCTACCATTTTGAAGAGTTCCCACTCCAAAGAGTGTATTATGATATTGAAGGAAATATTGTTAAAAATATAGCTAGTTTTTGTGCTCATGTGCCTCATTTAGAAGATTATTGGCTTAACTATGAAGACAAGCATGTGGTAAGAAGAAGAAAATATGAAAGAAAGACTTTATGATTTTCTCGGATGCTCAAGCTTTATGACATCCTAGAAAAGTTGGAAGAATATGATGGTTAGGTGTTGAATCAATTTAACAATGATGACACGATATATGATGAACCCATTCTAGACCCAGGTGTTGATGATGAAGATTGCAATCAATTGATGAGTTCACTAGACTAGTTTTAAGGTAAACTTAATGTTGGATTGATGATTTTTGCAAAGTCTTGAGAGAAAGAGGAATTGAACCTATCTTCTTAGAAGATAAAAGAAGGAAACAAAGAGATGAAATTGCTTTTGAAATTGGAGAGCCTACCAAGAAGAAAAGAAAGACTAGTAAGGTGACTTCGGCTATTAGAATTGAGGAAAGAACCCTTGGAACTAAAAGACAAGAAGTTCCCATAAAACCATCTGATAAATTAAAAGATACAAAGACAGGTAGAGATAAATCAAAAGTGAGACCTAAATGTCCATCTTCCTCTACAGCTAAACCAAGAACAAGAGTAATTATCTAGATTAAGGAATAGGAGCAATAGAGAATGTTGGTGCACAAACTAGGTATGCATCTCAGAGGGTTGTAGCATTATTTACCTCTCATCCTTCTATTAATATGGATAGTATGAAACAAGCACTGGGAGGGACTCCTATAGCTTTGGAGGAAATTTCTCAAGAAGATGAAGCTAGAATTACAAAATAGGTGGACAAATGGGGTGCTATGTTGGAAAAAGTGAAAGAAAAGAAGTCTAAAGACAAACCCATGGTACAACCGGTGATAGAAGAAATTCAAGATACAAGCTCTAACCCCATAAATTTTGAAGAAGAAGAGTTTATTCAAGGAATGCTTTCCTTAGAGGCATGAAACCCTAGCATACTTGAAATGGAAATAGGGGAGATTGAAGAGTGGGATCCTATTGATGAAAGAATTATTGAAGATACTCTTGATTCCCAACCTTCTCTTGGGAACATGCAAAATATTAATCAACACTCACAGGTCTTTGAAGAATCAAAGAAACACCATGCTGAAACTAAAATTGAAATTTAAATTACTAAAGAAGAAGCTACACAATTTGCAAAAAATTCAATTGAAAATAGAGAGAATCTTACTATAGTAGTAAATGAAGAAGATAATGTTCAGAGAGATGAAATAGAAAATCTAGATAGAAAAAAAAATATAAGTCTCCAAACAAATGAGGTAGTGCCAAATCCTACCAATCCTGAATCTATGATAGATATCACTAAAGAAATCCCCATTTCAAAAAATGTGGCAAGTCAAAGAGAAGTTCCTAAAACAAGTGGTAAACATGGACAAACAAATGTTATATAGGTACAACAAGATGATGATACAATTGATTGGTTAATCAAGAAATTAGCTTCTCCAATGGAAGTGAAAGTATTACCTCTTAATCTTAATAATTTTATACAAGAAGTAGGTACTCCTAAACCTAGGAATAGGGAAAAGAAAAAGCATGTCATACAGAGGAATGCAGATGGAAATATAATTATTCAGATAGCCACTCCAACAAATGATAAGGACAAACATGAGATAACACCTAAGGAATATAAGATCACAAGTATTAATCTTGGGCACTCATCTTAGTAGAAAGAATTAGAGGAAATAAAAGTAAATTTAAATGCTATTGTTGCCAGAGTACAAAATATAAACAGAAGAAAAGAGAATTGAAAGAATAGTTTGCTAACTTGGAACACTTCATTAATTCATTAAATTTATTTGGTTGAGAATAAGCTAAATTGCCCGAACATCAGGTGTTGATGTCACAAGAGAAAGCAGATGTAATTGTTACAGTTCATCATAAAATGAACATGTTTGAAGAATGGATTAAATACTAGGTAAAGAAGGGAGAATAATTTATTATAGATGAAATAATGAAGTAGAAGGAAGCATGCCATCATTTATAGAAATTGAAAAGATTTGAAGATGACTGTAGATTTTGCTAGGAGCAGGTCATCGATGAAAGGAAAAAAATTGAAATCTTCATGCAATCAGACATCCAACACTTAATATAGAGTAATGTAATATCAGGACATGAAATTTCATTGCCAGGAAAGTGGAAGAAATATATGAAATGGGAAAGTGACATGTAATACAATGTATTGAGGGATTTGAAAGAGTCACCATCAAGTGCAGAAGATTGATTAGTGAAAATCAAGAACTTATTGAAATATTGGCACATCAAGGTATTGATCCCCAAACATTAGGATATGAGGGAAAATAAGCTAAAGCTTTCAAGGAATAGATAGAAACAATAAATAGGGATCATGTTCAATTACTGACGCGGTAGGTTATTAACGAGATAATACAGTGCAAAAGGGTTATAGCTAAGTATGAAGAAGAAAGAGCATAGAAAAATGATATCATACTTCGAGTAACAGAAGAATATATTAGGCTCAATCTCAATTGGAGAGAAATATGAAGAATTTAAAAAGAGTGCATACATCAAGTATTAAGAGCTTTCTGAGAATATCAACTAAATAAAGAAGGAAGAATCCCAGAGCCCAAGTCATAAACGAAAAGAAAAAGAACCGGATATCGAATACCAAAAATATGATGAAGTTTATTTTTGTTTCAATTTGAAATTTGTAGGTTGATCCCAATCCTAGTAGGTGTTCCTCATTCTGGTGGTTTGGAAGGAAGTTGGTATCTTTGGTTGATGAAAAGTGTTTGTGTTGAAGTATGAAGAAAAGAGTTGTTGTGGACGAAGTCAAAGCCTTGAATTATTCTAGAATGTTCTTGATGATAGTTGGCAGATGCCACATGCCACATTTAAATTTTTTGTTTTTGATTCTCTAGATTGACTTTTAAGTTGAATTTCTAATGCCTTGTTTCTATAAAAGGCCATCTCCTTCTTCATTTTTATTTTAAGTTCAAAATTTGTGGATGTCAGAGGAGCATATTTTTTTTAATTTTTGTTCTTTTTTCCTATTTTTTGAACCATTCCAACATAAAAAATTTGTATGCAGGTGACATTAATTGATATCATAGCTTAATGGATAGCTACCTATCTTAGTCTCTTTTGTAGCTGGTTTTGTAAGTTCAGTCGAACAAAGACTGTATGTTGTGCCATTTAAGGGTGCATATAGAACCTACTCGATGTCTATAAATGAAACCCTCTCTTTCAAATCTTAAACAGTTTTATATGTAGTTGTGAAGCAATCTAGTGAAATATAAAGAGGTTTGCTCTATTTTAATTAATTCTTTGGGGAATCCATGGAGAATAACAAGGAGAAACTTTTATTTTTCATTATTTTTTTTAATACTTTGTTTTACAATAGATAAATGAAAATGTTCCAAAAAAAAATTATATGAATGGAAGGAATTTTGTTGAAAATCTTTTATTCTCCATGAAGTTGTTGAATGCTTAATGCTAAATCTACTTAAGTGCTAGCAAGGAATCTATGATATTTCATGAAATATTATGTGGAATCATTTTATTTCATGATGTTCTTCGATGAATGAAGTGAAATTTTATGTGGAATGTTTATAATTCTTAGCAAAGCTAGAAATAATTGTAGTCCCTTTGAGATTAACAATAATCTCACATTATTACCTGAGAGTGACCCTAGTGCAACCCTCACCTAGTTATTGGATACTTGGGATTGAACGAAAGCCAATATTTGTCCTGTGAATGCAGAATTTCCCTTTAGGTTGTTTTTTTTCCATACTTTTTAGAAGGATAGGCTTTTGTGGTCTTGTCTGTGGAGATTTTATTCGACCTATTTTCTGAGTGAAATCATCATGAATAGTTCCTATGCCTCTTCTTCACAACCTTGTACATTTTCCAATTTTGTCATTGCTCGATTGTATGCATTTGCACAAGTTCCTTTCGTATCATTCAAATCTTCTTCATCAAACCTAGTTCTAGCAAACTGTTTAAGTCAAGAGATGTAGGCTTTCAAAGAATTAATCATGCCACAAAGATTCTCCATAATAGAAATAGATGAATAAAAATTATCACCAAGAATAACCTTTTGTAGATCTTCCAAAGATCTTTGAATGTTTATTCTTTCATGCTCATGTTCAAGCTTTCTTTCTTATGCACCTTCTTGCTTCACTACACTCTTCCTTTTCTTCTTGTTCTAATCTTGCGACTAGGGATAATTTTATTGAGATCTTGAGGGATTTCTAAGATAATTTTAGCATATTTATCAATTTTAGTCTCTAACACTTCATAATCCAATTTAGAAATTGAAACCAATCTTGATTCAACTTCTTCCATGTGATAGAAATCTATAGAAACAAGAAGATTTATGCTTCTGGAGTATCTTTCCAGAAAACTTACTAGAATCCTAGACCTTTTGTTCATCCTCATCTAAAACGTTCTAAAGAATTCATCAAGGGAATTCTCTTGTGCATCCAAACTACTAAGATTTATCATGAAATTCCTAATTTGATAGGCAATAGGCTATGGATTTTACCATTCTAACTTTCCTATTATCGACAACTCTTTTAGAAAGTAAAAGTGTAGAGAAACAATCAAATTTCCATACTGAAAAGTATTCTTCCTATTTTTCTTTATTTCCTTTAAATTATTCAAAAGATGTATGTGAAGTAGTTCACACAAGTCATATTTGATACCTCTTAACACCATGTCAATAACAACATTCACTGCAATAGTAGAAACTGTAGAGTCATTCTTAGGAATAGAATATTTATGACCAATGACCTTAGTAGCATACCTCATTACCAAATCAACAATCGATCTTACCCCAATTTCCTTTTATTTTGAGCACAAACATGTAATCTCAATTATTTCTTTTGCATTCATGATCTTTAGCTTAGGAACTGGTCTAGATGAACACAAACTAGTTACATATCCAATTGCTTCTCTGGTAACTAGTTCTACCTCATCAATCCACAAAGATTCATCATGAATTGTGCTCAATACTATTCGAATATATTTCTTTTCAAATTCAAACAAAGGAACTTTCCTCCAAACATTCAACTTTTTCTCAGTAAATACTCTATCACATTCATAATTCAATTTTTTTTCCCAAAGCATATTCAACTAAACTGATGAAATTTCTTCAATCTTACTATAAAAAAATGCATAGAGATCTTTTGTAGGAAACACTCTCAAGGGGATGCAAGAGAATACACCAACAAAATATTCTTACTCATTCCTCATATATCTCTTTAATCTAGCTTTATCCGCACAATTCACAATCTTCAAATTATCCAAACAATAAAATATTTTGCAAACATAAATACCTCTGAAAATGTATAGATCTTTTGTTTCTGGAGTACACTTTAAGTATTACTTTCTTCAGACTATGAAACTCTAAATTCCCTTCAAAAATTCCTTTGCACACTTCTTTGAAAATACATAGGTGTTTAATGTTATCTAATCTTATTCCTTCCATTCTAAATGATTTTGTAATAAATGTTTCATCTTGCAAGTAGATTGCTTCAAAATTTGTGTATGCCTCCATTCTTTCAAATTTTATAGACCATATTCTTAACACATGCAAAAAAATACCTTAATCTTGTTATCACATTAAATATACTTCTTTCATGATATAACACAAGTACCAATAAGGGGTTTATTAGACTTTTCAATGATTGCACCCCCTTAGCCACTACTTTCATTTAGAAGTTGACAAAGAGTATTTGTACCGGAGGTCGGCATAGACAAAACTAATGAATCCTTTCCATTTCTTTTCTTGTCACTTTCAAATCAAAAGTTTGATCATTCTTCTTCGTTGGATAGATTTTCTTTTGCCTTCTACTATTTTTACTAGGATGATCCAATTTTTTGCACTTATAGCAAGTACCATTCTTCTTTCCATTTTCCTTTTTATCCTTACATCCATTCTTGTTGCCCTTAGAATCATTAAAATTATTCTTAAAATCCTTTCTTTATGACCAAATCTGTTGTAGGAATGACAAACACCATTGAAGTATAAATACCTTTTTGCATGATGTTATTTTATATGAGTTTTTCTGGATTTTCTTCTTCACTCCTTGACTTTTTTATCCTTGTACTATATCTTCTTTTCAATGAATTGCTTCCCTTTAGAACTTTGACCTCTTTCAAACCCTAAATCACTCTTATCCCTTTCCAATCTTTGAGAAAGAATCAAGTCATCAAGCATCGCCAAGCTTATCTTAATTTTTTCTTCAAAAATATTTGCCTTTTCCATATTAGATCTTAGGATTACTGCTTCTAATTCAAGCTTCACACATTCATCCATCTTCTTTTGAATTTCAATTTCTTGATATTCTTCAATTCTTTTCTTCTCATCCAATTGTTCTTCCAGGATAATAATAATTTATTCTCCTTCAATCAATAGGTCACATGCATGTATACATGTAATTTGTAGTTTTTTAGTGTGCTCATTTGCTTTTATCAACTTGTCCTTCAAGGGTTCCATTTCTTCTAAAAATTTAGTAGTGGAAAGTTCCTAGGGAAAAAAATATATATATTCAAATTTTGGGACCTTCCTCAAGCTATTAGGCTTCTTCCAAGGATCCAAGCTCTAACACCAATCATTGAACATCTAGAATACTAAGATGGGTGGGTGAATCACTATTCCACAAATTGATAATAAAATCAACTTAACCATCATTACTATTTTGACTAAAACAACAAGAGAGAACATAAAACCAAGTCAATGCAACACACACAAGAACACCAAGATTTTTACAGGGAAAACCCAATGAGGGAAAAACCATGGTGAGGGTTAACTCATAATATATTATATCTGGATACAAAATATTGTGGGGCTCACTACCAGGATTCATTGTCCATAAAAGTCTCATAGCCTAAATACAAAAGATAGCTCACTGCCAAGATACAATGATAGTGGCTCACTGCTAAAGAATGAACTGATGGAATAGACTTTCAATGTGTAGGGTTAAGTTCCATTGAAGCTCAAAATAAAAGCACTGCATTGCTCAACAAATTTGTACCACTGATAAAGTATTTAAGCTATGATCTTCTCCTTTGTTCACTTTCTCACACATAACACACTCACACCTTTTCCTTCTCTTCCTTTTTTTTTCTTTCTCTCTTTCTTCCCTCTTTCCATCTTCAAAGCATCTTGTATATATATGTGTATACAAGCATATCTTATTCATCAAATAGATCAGTACCATATAAGATTTAACATTTTATCCATGTAGTGCATTATGCCAAGTCAACTATTAGTCTTCATACTATATTGCATTCATTGAGTTGGCCAAGACTAAACAAATTTCTTCAAACCAGCAAATAATCCTCAAAGCAAACACCTTCCAGATCTTAGAAAACATTAATTTCCCATGACACTACCAATAAAGAGACTGTTAGCTCAATTGTAGCATAAGGATGTTCACCTTAGTAGAATGTGGAGTCTCCCACACAGTACACCATACACAGAATAATAGTAGGATATAGAGTTGAACTCTATCAAAGATTATTTTTTGTTCATAGACAAAATAACATATCAAGATCCAAGAAAAAGTAGTCTAAATGAATCAACAAAACATGGTTAGGAGATTAGAGCCATATCAGATCTGACGATGAGTTTTGGACTCAAATGCCAACATATCGATCAATCACAAAGGAGTGTTACCGACAGAGAATAATTTTTGGTAAACAAAGAAAACTTCCCAAGTAGTCATCATTATGTAGTTATTAGCATGTTGACATCAATGACAACATAACTAGCACAACCATCCATACTTAATCCTCATGTTGCAAGGCTTCTAATAGAAGTAAGAGAGAAAGGTACAAAATAAGGGAAAATAAGCTATGTTGGAGGAAGACTAACATACTAGCCACCATCCAAGTAATACATTTTTGAAAGGAATAAGATCATTGTGAGGAAGGAGCGGACTTTTCCAACACCTACTTAGTTTGAGGGGTCAAGGGATTCTTCTCCAATTCACCAAATTCCACTATTCCTACCCACAACATCTTTTGTGCTAGAAATAATTGAGTTGGATTCACCTCCAAGGGAATGAACTATGAAGATAAGAAGTGTTGAACAACAAAGGAGTGCTTCATTGTTGAGACTTGTAGATTATCCCATGGACTTTTATTATGATATTATTTTCACCACAAAGGATATGATTCAAGGAGTTCCTTCACCCCCAGGAGGATAAAATTTACAAATTCAAAGGATAAGACTAGGTAAGGAAGATTTATCAGGCACAAACAATGCAGATGATGTGAGGGAAAAGGCATGTAACAAATTTATGAATTATGATGCATTTGTTAAGATAGATGTGTTTCATGAGTTTGTATGGAGGGAAAGGAGAGAGGAGTATGATGGATTGATCAAGACATAAATGATTAAAATCCCTGAACTACCAAGGGAGGTAATAATGAGAAACATTCTTAGAATAATGATGGAGAAGTATAAAGAAATAACACTTGTAGAGGGCAAGAAATTAGTAACGGAAAGTGGTGTACTCTTGTCTCCTGAATGGGATATGGCATCAACCATAGCATTTGATACTGTTAGGAGGCACAAGACCCCTATTTTTCAAATGAGGAGGAGGCTACAGTTGCATTGCAAGGATTAGTCTTCAGTCCATAATGCGACACTCTAGAAATTTGGGCATTGGTCCTAAATACAAGTAAGCCAAAAGTAGCAGAGCCAACAACTAACCTAAGAGGGGGATTGATCATCAAGAGAGTCTTAGATACTTCAAAAATTGAAGCAGCAACATTATCAGTGAATGTTGCTCAGTTTACAAAGCAAAATGGGTATGTGCAGGATCATGATGGGCCAAAAAGTCGCGATATGATGGGTGTGTGTAGGGTATGTGGCTGACGACTTTTTTTTACCCAAAATTGATGAAACAAAAAAGGGTTTTTCAAGGAGATTCTTAGCTTTCCACCAATATAAATTATGCTTTACTTTGAATTTAATAAATTATTATTATTCATTTTCTATTTGAATTATGACTAAATTTTTGATTGATAGGCTGATTGAAAAACATTTTTAGCTTTCAAACAGTACCACATTTTTTGAGTCTGAAACATGTGCCACATTCTATGCTTCACATAATATAGGATTAAAAAAAGAAAAATTGAATTTCATGAAGTTTTGACCAAGTTAAGGTGGTCAGACGTAACAGTTTTTATATTTTTAAAAGTTGTAATAAAAAATTCATAATTAATTATTTACTTAGAAAAAATATTACAAAAAAATATGCATCAGATCGAGACATGAGGCTTCTACTTATATCTAAAATATTATAAAAAAATATTATCATTTTATTGTGGTTAGGGTGGTCAGACAGACACCCACTTTTTATTTTTTCCCTGAAATTTAAGTACTACTGCATTAAAATTTAAAATTGTCACCAAATATATTTCCTTTTTTTTAAAATAAACCTAGTAGTTTAGAAACTAAATTCAATTTGCTACAGATTCTATTCTTACATATTTTTGAAATAATATAGATAACTTATTCAAATTTTTACGTTAAGTTACCTAACTCTAATTTTTGAATTTTTTTCCACTTAAGGGCTTATTTTTTCCATGATGATCCCGCACATACTGAACTCTTGATTCCTTGACAAATGAGATGGATGAAATAAATAATAAACATAATGATCTTGTGGTGGATTACAATAAGAGATAGTGGTAGATTGCAAAGTTGCAATTAGAAGTTGCATTGCTAAAGGAGAAGTTGTAGGATATGCCAACTCAGGGATGAGTGTAAGGAATCATCCCTCTTGCACTTCCTTCACCTATAGAGTAGCCCCCTTCTTCTCTAGTTTGTTCTCTACACCCTTCCCCCATTTCTACATATTTAATTTTATATGATCTAGATAATGTTCATGTTGAATAGGACAACTAAGAGGGGGTGAATCAGTTGTCACATAATTAAATCTTTATTTCAATCATTGAAACTAGCAATTAATACCGCTTAAATGATTAATCATAAAATGCCAATGAAAAAGTTAAAATCCAACACATAAACACAATAAAAGAAAAATTATGTGGAAAACCCGATGAGGGAAAACCAGGGTGAGGATTAACTCACACTGTAGAGAATATCAAAACCATCTACAAAAAGGCTCACTGCCTAAAATAAGGACTCACTATCTAGAACAAGGAATCACTGTCCAATAGGGCTACAACTCGAAGGGCTCACTCCCATAGAGATACAAATAAGAAAAAGAAGACTTGTTACAAAGAGACTTAAATCCCAATGCAATAAAGGATTCCACCATAGTCACTCGATCAACTTGCATGAATGATAAAGTTCGTGTTCTGCTCATTGAATCCAAAAACTCATTATTAAGCTTTGCACTAAGCTTTCACACTCTCAACACACATACTTACTGAATAGAATCAATTTCACACCAAAAAAAAGGTTCTATTTTCTCTTATCACTCTTCATCTTCGCTGTTGTATATTTTCCATTACTAACTCATCTTGTATTTATACGATCTTCAACTTTGAAACATATTGAAAGTCGGCTATCAAAATCCAAATTCAAATTAGGTCAATTCCAAAAAATCCTAGTGTGGAATTAGAATGATGGTGACCTAAACACACGCCTCATAGAGACCCAAATAGATCCAACATGCTTCATCATCCTCGAAAGTAGTATTTTTGGTGTAGGTGCACCTTTTGAAAGAGCATGCCTTAAGAGGAAAAATTGATATTTCCAGTTGTATATGCATTTCCATGATGTAATAAGGATTAAATAGTCATTTTGAGGTTGCAGAGGTCTTAGAAAGTTATTTTAGGCATAAATTGTAAAATTTCAAAATATGGACAAAAGTTGTCAAGTTCAAATATTGAAAAGATGCAAAAAGATGTAAAGGCATGGAATGCCAAGGGTAAAATTAGTTATAGAGGTTGTTGAGTTGTTATAAGAAGTTGGAAAGGTTGGAGAATTTTTAAATATGATTGTAAACTCGAAGAAAAAGGTTGTTGAGGAGTTTGAAAGAATAATTCAATAGAATATCTCCATTTTCAATCAATTTTTTGAGTTTTCCTCCATTTCTAGCCACTGTACGACTAGTATAGTTGGTTCTTGCATCAAATTTGTGTAGGGATCAATAGTACTATGTTGTAAATTTACTTTTGAATTGATTTGGAGGTTTGAAATCAAGTTTGAAGCATTTGGTGTACAATTTTTCTTACATCAGTTTGAAAACAGGGGAACAAGGGTTTGAGGCTTAAAATGTTATAAAGGGCCATTCCAAATTTTGTGTTAACTATTTCTTTGTGGAATGGGCCTAGTAGATTAGGGGTAGGTGTAGCAATAGAGGATTAGGTTAGAGAAAGATATTTGGATAAAGAACTCCACGCTGCCCTGTGGAAAACTTAGAAATTAATCCATTTGAAAAAGGTTAGTGATGGTGATTTGAAGAAAAGGGTTAAGAACTTGATAGATGTGAAGTATATTTTTTGCCTCAATCATTTTTACTTTTGGTTTGCATAAATTTCTTCAACTTTAGGTTCACCCATGCTCAAATAAAATCATTGAAAAGATGCGCAATGCACCACGTGGTGGCTGCACAACTTTCATCTTTTGTCTTCCTTTTAGGAGAAGGTTTGAGACACATGTTTACTTGTAAAACATTTTCTTGGGAGCTACATTTGCAAGCTCATGAATTTTTTCCTTGTTGGCATGTCACCTCTTCACTGTAGGTTATTTACACCACCTACAAAGTAATCTGATTAAGGAGTTTTTCAGAGTTTGTTGGCCTTTTTTTCTTTTTTCCTTAGTCTTTGGGATGGAATTTTTGAGACAATACTTGGGTGTGATTTGATCAGTCAACTGGGTCCTTTTTCCAAGCTGTTGTTTTTATCTTTGCTAAAATATCTAAAGGATATCAATGTAGTAGCTAAGATTTAATGAATAAAGATCTTTTGTGGCCTAACCAAGGGTCAATGATCGGATCATGTGCTATCAACTATCAACACCGGGCAATAATTACTTCTGAGTTGAGGTAGCATATATATTTTGTTTTGGCTATAAAGGGAGGTTGACAACAAAGAAAGAAGAATATTATTTTGATTAGATTTTCCAAGTGATATTTTCTTCATTAAAAAAGTGTTTCTTTAGTTTTCTTAAGGGTTTTAGAACTATTTTCATAAACAAGTTACAAAACTACTTTATTTTGGCATATTATATCTATTAAGGTTAAAACTATTGTCAGATTGGCATCTGAACTTTGTTTCAAAGCTCATTTTATACTTAAAGCATGAACTATTGAGGAGAATTCATTGATATTGTGCATATATGGCCTTTTTGAAGCTTTCTTTCATTATATTATCGTTATGAATGAAACACTGTGTCTTGCAAGCTATATCTAGGTAGTTTAAATAGCGGATTTCTATGCTTTATGCTTGTATGGTAGAATAGTGGATTAGGAAATTGGAGTATGTCATTGAACTTTTCTATTTTTTTGAAAGTTGTTATTTTTTTGTGCTATGCTATATTGGGAGATAGAGTTCATGTGATTTCTAAAATATTGCTCTTTTACCCAAAAAAAATCTTTATGTTTTATCGAACCTTAGTGAACACTATTTGTGGGGTGAAGCCACAATAGTGGCTTACAATTGAAGTGAGGAAGGAAAACTCACAAAAATGAATGCATGGAAAAAAAATTGATTTTATGGGTTCGTATAAACCTATTGGTTTAACTAGACCCATTAGGGGTTTGCTAGAACTTGTGTTCGGGAAAACCCTTTCAATTCTTTCTTGCCAAAAAAGAAAATAAAACCCTTTATAGAAAGGTTGTTCAAATGAATCAAGGTTCGAATGAACCCTAGTTTGAATGAACCCCTAGGGGTTCACTCGAACCCCCCATATTCCTCATCCCCCCTAAGACACAAAAAAACCTAGATTTTGGCATTTTGGAGCTTGGGTTGAGGATGAAAATGGAGGAATCTTCACAAAACCAACTGGAATTAGGTATTCTTTGGAACGAGCTATCCAAAAAATATAATTTTAATATGTTTTAGTTTTATTATGTATATATTTTTTTAGTTTTATTAAACATGGGTTTTTCATCAAAAATAAAGGTCTTTGTTCTGTACAAATAGAAAAATAGCAATTTATCAAAAAAAATTGAAAAATATGAGTGCACCAGATAATGAAGTCCTTGATCCAACAAAAAAAAAAGAATTTTGATATATACAAAAAGAGTTGTGTTATACGGTCGCGTTACATCTGAATTGTAATTGGTTTGACTTCAAAACTTGATTAAAGAAAAAGTATTCAATAAAAAATAGTCTAACCAAGTGGAAGCACTAGATATCGGAGTTACAAATCTAAATTTGAAAGAATTCGAATTTTATCCTTCATGGAAAAAAATTTATGCATTATACGATGTGCGTCACTTTTTAAAAATGTTATTTTTTGAAAAAAACTAGTTTTCATAGGAGATGGAAAAAGAAGTGCAATCTAATTTCAAAAAATTTGAATTTTTTTTTTTTTGAATCTAAAGACAAAATGTGACTAGACTCTAGTTTGCATCATCTTCAAATTCTTCACGGTTTAGCCGCTATAGGTGCCCTAATGTGAAGATTTAGTTAAAAATAATAATTTTAGTGTCTAGTTTGGCCAAAAATTGTAAACCACTATTATGGGATCACCCTACGAAAAGATTTGAAAGTCTGCACTGTGCTTGAAGTTACCTTTATTGTTCATTCTCTTTCCAATAATGAGGGGTTGAGGCATTCTATGTCTATTTATATCAATCATAGGAATGATTTGGGGTTGAAATGTTGTAAAAGTTTTGGCACATCTCCTTTTATGTTTTATGTTTACATTTCCTTCTCCCCTTATCTCAAAACCTCAAAAGAAGAGCCAACTTTCTCTAAAAAAACCTAGAGGTATTCAGTGAGACACAATTTTTCCCCCACTCATTGAATTTTCCATAAGATTGTCGAAGAAGCGCAAGCTTTGATGATCAACACAATGCCTAATTGATAAAACATCAATGCCTAGTTTTGAGTAGTAGGATGAAGGGAATCAATTAGGAAAGGTGCACATTTAGGAAGAAACAAATGAGAATAGTCATGTTTTGGAAGGTTAAGAGGTTGATTTGTAAGAAAAGGTTGTTCAAGTAGAGCAAGAAAAGTAGCCAATCATAGACATTGAAGGTATGAGCTTTGAAAATCATCATGAAACTAAGTTAGAGGCAAAATTAAATTGTTCATGAAGAGGACTTCTTCTCAAGCATCATTGAAGTTTTTTGATGTATCATTGTTGACAACTTAACACCTTTCAAGACAAAGGATTGTGATCAACATAATCAGGTGACCAAAGAGGTTGTGGTTGAAGAGACAACACATGGGAAAGAAGCCAACAAAAAGAGTCTATGGTTTAGCATCTTAATAGGATGCCCAATCAGGAATCTCTCCATAACAAAGTCCAAGCATGAGATTGAGAATAAAGGTCAACAGGGCCAACTTGCTCATTCACTCCAAACCAACAGTTTGGTTGATCAAAATCAGAGGGTGAGTGAGTTTTTTTATATTCTTCATGAAGAATTCCAATAGTTTATTGAATATCTTCTTGTTCTTCATCTAGTTTCAACTATTCATAAACATGTAAATCAGTGTTTTTTATTGAGAAGGGAAAGCTACTTTAACCAAACAATAAATCGATTTGTTTAAGGCTAGTAGTCTATATGCTTAGTAGGCAAGCACCCCTAAGATTTCACCAAAATGTTATCCAATTTTCTCTTACAACTCAATTATGTAGAGCTAGAATGAAGTTTGCAAATTTCGGGAGCATTTAGGAGTAGAAGAATTAATGCATTATTTGAAGCTTTCAGCTTTATTGTTTTGCTAACATGTTTGTTCACTGTGCAGATATAGGTGAAATTTCATTGCTGGATTCATTTCTTTTAATATTTTAGCATATGGTGAAAAAATGGGCTTCCACAAGGGTTGAGCTCAACATTCCACCCTTTCAGATTTAAAAGATGCAACGAAAGTTTTTATGAATGAAGTTTGCAAATAATGTTGACTTCCATTTGAGAAAATAGACTATTAATGGTGATAGCATTCAAAAGAAAGAGTTTATGGATGAGAATATGAGCAAAAGAGTAACCATTCAAAGGCCATGCACCACAAGAACAATGGTCACATGTTTTGATCATGTCTAAAAAACTACGATCTAGATTTTTATGATTTTTGGAAACAAATTAAAAAAAATGAGGGGAAAGAACCCCTTAAATTTTTCATCGACCTAGTTTGTATTTTTTGATAAAAGAGATTAGAAATGGAACTGAAAGTGTATCATGCATTTGATGTTAAACTGAAGTCTTTTATCCTTGTTTCATGGTTGAACTAAGGTGATTTTAGAGTCCACTTTGGTCATGCAGTTACTTGTGTGTTTCTTGCATATTTTTAGACAAAATGAACTATGTAATTAAATATTAAATGTAATATTTTATTAATTATCTTAATATTTACCATATGATGCATTAAAGGAGAGCTTTTATATGTTAAATATTAAAATAATCACAACTGATTATCATTAATATTTAATCAAACAGATAGCTTTTCCCAAAAATCATGCAAAAAAGCACAAGTGTCATGGATCTGAAGATATTTTCATGCATTCATAGTTGAACTATAAAGTTTGGTCCTATTTTAGAGTTGTCCCATACAGTTTCGAGGTCAATGTTGGTCAAACTATTCGTGAGAGGGAGTTTTAGCCTATTTTTGCTCAAATTGCTTTAGTTTTGACTCTCCTTTTTATGAATTTTCATCTTTTCTCGTGAGAGGATTTTTGAGATATTTTTCACCTATTGTTTGCTTCTAGTTCCACCTCTTAGCACATTGGAGCTATCATATCATTGTATATATTGGAAAAGACTTAGTATTTTTTCTCAGTTCTTGTTTTCTACCTTTGCTTTCTGCAAAGAGACTATCTTGTAACTCAATTTTATTTAACAATTTAACATAATACAACAACTTTTATAGGTTATCATAGTTTGTTAGTTGCAAAATTTTCCTTTCATCTTTCAAATATTGTCAAGTTTTCCTTCCAAATTTCAGGTGTCATCCTTATGGTTGATTTGATAAGAAACTTACTATGTTTCAATCTTGAAACCTTTATTTTTTTTGTCTCACTGATAAGTGTATGAATGCAATTAAGTTCAGTTTCATACATTATACATTGTGCAAATAATTCAGATTTATCATCTTTGTTGTGAAAATATTATTTGTTCCTTTGAAGAGGATGATTTCATTAAAGTATTTGTATGAAATATTTATGTGATTGAATTGTTTAGATCTAGTTGTGTAGATAAAATCTTTGAGAGGTCCTTGTGAATCAGTTTGCAAGTTTATCATCTTTTAGGTGCATCAACATCATTTAATTTGGTTTTGCATTCCATTAAACCTTTTATCCCTTTCCTTGAATAAGTCATAAGTATCATGGAAAAATCAAAAGGGGAACCAACCCATAATCTAGAGATTCACTTTCATTGTGAGCAACCCACAAGCTCAAAAGTGTTTCCATGTTACACAGGATTGCTGAGCTTTACAGCTTTGCATTCAAGTGCAATCCTTCATGATAAGAATGACTTAGATAAAAGGTTTATTGTATTATTCAGACAATGCCCCTATACACTATCGTCAAGTTTCCCTTGACTCTCTCCTCTTGTTGAAGTCAATCTCCTCTTTGTGGATATTGGCCTAGTCATAGCCAACCTATTTATGGGCACAAGGAGACTCATTCATAGGCAACTCCTCCTCCTATGAGAAAGGAGTGTGCTTACTAGGATTGGTCATAACCTGGAAATAGGTTCTCTACATCTCCACTACTTACTAGTAGAGATTCTTCAAGTTGGCTAGAGTCCAACAAATTTCTTCAATTGGCTTTGGCCATTTTTCTTACCTGGATAGTTAATGAAAACTCAAGAAAAAAAATTGGTAATAATGATAGGTCAAACCCTCCTATTGTTACCTAATACTCAACTTATGTATGGAGAAAATCAAATGACTGAGATCCCCCTCCTTTTTTCTATTGCTTTAGTTGCCCAAAAACTTTCTTTATGTTTTATATTATCTTACTTCAAACTTAAGCCTACTTTGAACATTACAGATGCTACTTCTTCCACCATCTTTTATTTTATGAACAAGTGTTAAGACTTTTACAATTAGTAATAAAGACACATATGCATCAATAAATAAATAAATATTAATTTGATTGTAGCACAAAAATACAAAACAAATTAACATAATTAAATTACATCCATGTATGATAATAGTGAATCTATAAATATAATAAATTGTATATTTAAAAATAATAACTTATAGTAATTTAAATAAATATATCATTTAAAAAAATATAAGTTACATATTCATTTATTATAATTATGAAAACGTATCCATATTTTAAGTAATAGCTGTCAAACTAGCACTTGCATCTAAAGGAGGTTCAATGATTACAGCGATAGAAAACTATATGTATGTTAACATGTTAGAGAGACAAATAAGTGCTAAATAATGGAATGAAATAAACTTAGACAAACCCAGAGTTTTTCTTTAGATAAATTAAGTATAATCTAATTATGAAATATTTGCATACAGATTTAAAACATAAGGCAATGCACATGAAAAAAGAAAGTTGTCATCAAATTGACAAAAAACACTATAAATGGAAATGGAATGTTCTCATCCAATTGTCAAATCAATATTTATCTCACTTTTATGTGATAAGCAGATTTTGAAAGCTTTTACCTGATATTTTGAAAGTTATTACAATTGCAACTTGTTTTCTGATAACTCAACAGCAGCCTGAGACTTATTACTCAATTCTCACACTATATGTAGTTAGATAATATATTCTAATTTTACCAAATTTTGAAAAATTCTATTGTTGAAACTGTCGTCCCCTTCACAATAGGAATCTTGTACGCCATGACATGACATTTTGTTTTCCAGCATGACGTTCGACAACTACGAGTAAAGTCCATTCGAAGTATTAGATCGCCGCTTCGCTTTGGATATTTTGGCAAAAATTATTTTGTGGAGGAAGATGTAGAAGACGTCTAAAATTAAACACTTGTCACCATGTTATCATAAGAGAAGAAAACGTCCATTCACTGATTGTGATTCTCATCACATCGATCATCCCCAGCGCTGCAAACGAATATGGACGAAATCGTAAAATAATTTCGTTCATAACAGATGGTTTGTGAGCAGGTACAACGTTTTGATGGGTTCTCGGTTCTTTTGATTGGTTAGATAGTGGGCCGTGTTCCTCATCCTGACTTGGAAGATATTGTTTCTGTGGTGTTATATTGGTAGATAGAACTAATGATTTTAAGAGGTATGAAGTCTACTTAATATTTTGAAATAGTTTTTTTTTTAAAATTAATATAATTATTCTTATGGGGAATGGAATGCAAAGGAAGAAATAGTCAATTGAAGGTACGACATTTCTATGGATCTTTGATTGATTAGACAGTTACCTTGTTCCTCATCCTCACTTGAAGATATTGTTTCTCTGGTGTTATGTTGGTAGATAAAACTAATGATTTTAAGAGAGGTTGGAAGTCAATTGAAGGTGGAAGCTAGGAAAGAAGGATAAGAAATGGATGAATTGGAGTCGTTGTTGATGCATTAAATCCAGCTTTAGTAAGGTGGGGAATTTTAGAAAGTTAATTATTAGCAGTTCTATCAAGAATATCAAGGTGTTCAAAGATAAGATTGAGTTTTATCATGTGCAACAACAGGTTGGTTTTAGTACACAAACGAGAGGTAGCAAAGTCCAAAATGGGAAAATAATTAGATAACATTGTTTCATTAGAGAAGTTTGTGAAATCGTTGTAGGATGAATGGATTGCTGTTCTTTTTTTCAAAGAATTTTAATTCTCTTGGGTTTTATTGTGTTTGTGTCTTGTATTACCTATCTTGAGTGTCTTTATGTTTCTAGTTCTCTTTCTATTGTCAGATCATTATTTTGTTATTTTATTGCTATAATGTTCCTTTACGAAAGTGATTTTTTAATTTCTTTTTGGTTCTTTCTTGGACAATGGATGGGGTCCTTTTATAAACTCTTCTTTTATACTACATTAAAAATTGGAAGGACCTTAAAATGCACCATATTATATAAAATGTGCAAGGCACCAATATGGGTACCTAGCCCATAGTCTTTTCAACTTTTGTCTTTTAGGATGCTCCATTGACTTTCTATCTTTTGGATGGAACACCAATGGACACCTATTTCCGTCCAAACTTGGGTACCCCACTCAAGACCTTTCACATTCCCAATATGGACACCTAGGAGGGAGATTTTGTCCATAATGATGTGTAAACATCCAACATTAAATCCTTTCTTAAAAATATAATCACAATATGTCAATATTTAATGAATTATTCTAATGTCCCCTAGAACACATTCCACAAAACATGGACAAATATTAATGACAAGGTTTGCAAGATTAATGTCACCTAACCTAACATTTATCATAAAATGTTTTCTAAATTAAGAAGATTGATTAGTATTAATATAAAAATTTAAATATATCTATTTTAAACAATCCAAAAATATTATTAGAAAATAGTATTGCTGAATTTTTTATATAGTTTAGATAAATGACTCAAGATTAATATTTTTGATATCTTCTAGATTGATATATATGTTAGTTTATTAGCATTATTAAATTTATTGTATAAATGAACTCAATTTTATATTCATGAGTTTCTCTTACTATTATTATATTCAAATCATTAAACATAATCAATATAAATTAAAATAGTTATAAACATATAATAATAAATCAGTTGTAAAAAATGAATAGCTACAAGTTTGAAAAATGCAGGATAAATTATAGCTTTAAAATAATTTATATTATAAATCTGAAAGATAATAGACTAATAATTATAATAATCATAAAATATATCATTATATAAGACCTAAGTTAAAAAAAATTTATAAATAAATAACCATGTTATCTAAGAATAAGAAACAAAATAATCATTCAAGAAAATACAGGTTCATCTTATCTAAGAATCAACTCACAGATCTAAAATTTGATATTGTATCCCCTTAACATTTAATGTCATATGCGCACATATATATAATTATCTTGTCCAACAAATTACACAGTAGAGAATTATACATAATCTTTCATTAAATTATTGATAACATTTCAGAGACTGAGTCTGTAAAATCTAGCACTTATATCGTCTAACATCTGCTCGAGTTCTTGCCTTGGATTTTCTTCTTTCTTTTCCATATACCTCGTGAAGAACTCTTTGTTTTCCTTTTCCAATTCATTCCACACTGCACAGCAAACAAACTGACTGAGAACCCTAATCAAGTTACTCAATGAACAACAGTGATTTTTGAGGTCACATCATAACCAAACACAGACTAATCATTTACAAAAATGTACATTTTATAGTCGATAGAGCAGAGAAGAAACTGTGGAGGAGATAGAACTAAGAAGAAACTGTTGAAGGGTAAATTTTTTAACCTTCTCTTTGATTGGGAAGATAAACATTGGGATATTTTATTCAGACTGTAAGTATTCAGTTGAAGAATTTATATGGATTTTAAATTAACTTTTTCTACTTCTTATAAGTTTATAAATCGACTTGAATGTAAGAGTTTCTAGGAATGGAAAAAACCAATGAAATAATGAGTGCATAAAAATGAACGTGTATATGGAAAAAGGTTGAACTTATTTATTTTACCTGTAACGGTTACTGTAGGTGCAATATTGGCGTGCTTAGAAAGTGCCTCAGCACATTCCTGTTGATCCATATTAAACGGAAAACACTTCTCAATCAAGTGCTGGACCTGCACAAATTCCATGACAACCCAGAACAAATTAAATAAAACCAAAAAAGTTTGATATGCTTTACTGATTAATTTGACAGCATCTTTATAGTCCCAAAATAAAGAATGTAACAATGCTTTACCAGATGAACATATGAAGCCCATGATGAGGAGTCATCTGCAGGTGCCTGCATTTTCACGTCCCCTGCAAAACTAAGGATGCGGGAAAAGGAAGTGCTTTAAGATTTATTTTACAGAATAGGAAGTTTTGTGCTGAAAAAATTGAAATCTTATCTTTGAAAATAAGAGGCTATTTTTCTGTTTTCAATTTTCACCTGGTCTTTCTAGAGCAAGGTTTAAAATATCTCTATCAGTTTAGTAGATATTTTTGTCACCGTCATGCAGTATTAACAATTTCTTAAATGTGATTCAACTTTTCTCTTTTAACATTAGTTTTGAAAAATTATTAAATTTAAATTCTTAAAGAAATTTACATCTCATAAATTGAAGAATGAAAGTGATCCCTCTCCACTCTTTATGTTTATTCATGTTTGGGCTTGGTCATGTTCATTACTATTAACATCTTTTACTTTTGACTAGATTCCACACAGAGTCTAAGGTGAACCTTCTTACCATACACCTTTTTTATTAAATAGTTTGTAATTATATTATTGGTTCTTAAAAATGTCACATCCTTTATGTCAGTTAGTTTTATGGTGTATGGATGCATGAGAAGAACAAATAACACAAATTAAAGGTCTTTTCGAAAGGACAAGAGGATGAAGGAGGAGGTATTTCCTCCATACCATAATGGGAGAATGGTATTTTGGCTCTCCCCATTTAATCACACCTGTAAGAAGGACGAAGGAGAGACATGATTGTAGGATATGCATGGCATGGATACATTGAAAAGGCTCTAGGAACTTTTGAGCATATGCAGTTTGAGGTGTAAAAAAAATTTGAATTCACCATATTGGTTGACATCCTCCATGTTTGTGTCATAATGCGACCTTTTGAACAAGCTATGGATTTCCGTCAAAGAAAAATGGATGAAGGAATTTTATGAGGGATGATGAGTAGTTGCACATAGATGAAAAAGGTTCAATCCTCTACTCTAAAGCATATTCAACACCTAGGAAACTTATTTCTATGATGATATATATCTAGGAATGAGGGAGACCTTTGCACAAAATGTACAGAATGGAGATGTTCAAAAATTTCTTTGACAAAGTCTCTCAAAGAAATGAAAGCTTATGGAATATAATGATTGTAGGATAAGAACAATATGGTGTTTTTGGGAAAATACTTAGTTATTTTGAAAGAAATTCCTCAAAGAAATGTGGTCTCATAGACTATAATGGTTTCAAGATATACACAAAATGGGTTTGTTGAAAATCCTTAGAAAATTTCAAGGAAATGTACGTAGCAAGTGTAAATCCTAACTCTGCATCCTTCACAATTTTTCTCCTCACCTAAGTTGAAATGAGAATTGGAGAACAAGTTATGGACACTATTAAGATAAAGGTATAGAGGCTATTAATGAAGGAAAGGAAGAATAGTTTGGTGGTAACAACTAAAAATCAACATATGTATGATCTACAATGGGATGTGGATGATTTGTAACTAAGTACTATTGACCCATTTATTTCATGACATATGAAGTATCTCAGAATTGCATTGAAGGACTTGGAGGGCCTTAATTAGTGTTGATGCCTAAGTTGAACTTGCCCCTTGAGAAATATTAATATAAGATTTCCTAAAGATGTTAGCAAAAAATGAAGGAAAATTTTGGTGGGTGCCAAGTGTTGTATGAAATAGCCATGATCATCAATGATACATATTATGTTCTGGTAAGAAAACCAAGTGATGAGTGTAATTTTTTTGTAAAAGTAAAAATACTAACTATAAAATGTTAATGCTTCTTATTACTAGGAATTTAACACAACCATTTCCTTACTACCCTATGCTTTGTTATGAGTGGATGAATTTAATATTGAGTAAACTATTATGGATTGGATACATTAAATTTATCCTTGTAAGACAATATTACAATATATGGTGTATCATTTAATGTGAATTTTATTTTAATGATCAATATTCCTAGTCAAGGGGATCTACTAACATTACTATTTATTTTATATGGTTGGATGCAGTACCATGAAAATATTGAGTTTCTTCATGGTGATAATAGATCTCACTAGTATGATACCTTAGGATGGAATGTATTTCTCCACATAATATGGAGGCATAGATTCATATCAACACACCTTATACATTGATATATGTACTCTAAATCCTTGTATAGAGGATAATGTTATTATTAGCTTGGTCCAAGTATTTTATTTATGATGTTTCAATATCTTATGGATAAAAGCTAGATCATGTCTAATTAAGAATGGCATTACTAAGCTAACAAAAGTTGAGCCTAGTTGTATGAATAATACTATAATAATTCCATTAGAATTATGAGTAGAAACTTGTTATTATTCCATTGGACTAAGCTATGTTTTGATTATATGGGAAAAATAGGTTTTGAATGGACCCAAAACCATTTACAATAGGTTTTGAATAGAACTAAGACCATATACAAGCAGGCTTTGACAAGGAACTGAAACCCACTCAAAGAAGAACAAGTTGCTCATGAATACAACAAAGACAACCAACAATGATCCAATAGAAAATCACCAAATAAACAACATGAATACCCAAATTTGTACAACTCAGAAAAGGTTTTAATGAGAAACTTAAACCCAACACAACTAAGTTTTACAGGGAAACTTGAAGCGAAGAACCACTTGAGATGGCCAGACAACCATCAGCCTAAAGCAGCCAGATTGTAGCATAACTCTTATCAACAACACCCATCGAATCCAAACTCCCCACCTTAATAGGAGAGTCAAAAACAAAAGTAAAACACTAAAGATCCCCAACTTTCTCACATCACCAGTCAATCGAAAACACCAACCCAACCTCCACCTCAATAGGAGGGGGCTCACCTCTATAGGAGAGGATGAAATGAGAACCTCTACCACAGAAGATAAGCCTTCCCACCCAATCCACAACACACCTATCCACATCAATAGAAAAAAGGGCTCCACCTCCAAAGGAGTAGTCTCCACCTCAAAAGAAGACCATAATAGTAAAATCTGAAGGGAACTAGCTACATCAATAGAAAGCATCAACATAACATCCTTTGGCATAGAAGTAAGCAAGAGCACTGATGAAAAGACATAACACTCCTTAACCAACAATCATGAGAGAAGATACATTTGAGCCATAAGCCTATACATTTTAAGGAGCTTAGTTGTCTAAACAAATATAGCCTCATCCCATAAATATAACTTTAGAGCCCAAAAGGGGGAAAGCACAGAGCTCAACATACAAAAATGTTAATCAGAAAAATAACCACCCAATAGAAAAAACAAGAGAACATGGAATCCACAACAACCACAAACCACTTTAGCACTCCAAGAAACAAGTCCAAAAAATTAGAAACAATGAGGTAAAAGAACCACTCCACCAAGGCCACCGCAAACTCACAACACCAAGAGAAACACTCCCCATAGGATCCAGAAAAAGAATTGTCTCTACAATGAAGCAGAACCCAGAGAAGAGTAGCCTCATGACAAAGAAAATCAGAAAACACCAAAGAAGAGCCATTGGGACCCAAGAGAAGCAATACAAGGAAAGGAAAGCCTCGAAGAAGAGAGATTAGAGAGAAGGCAAGACTATGAAGAAAAACATTCGACCCTACATGCCAATCAAGGTCTAAAATATGTTAAAAACTGTCCACAGACAACTCCACCAAAGGAAAACCAAACACCTCAACCCACATCAAAGAAGAAGTTCCATAGAAGCATAGCCCCAAAGCCACAACAAAAGAAAGCTCTAATAAAGAGGCACTGAAACCCACAAAAGGCTGGAAAGAGCTAAGATAGCCTATAAGCTCAAAAAGAGTAGAGAGAAGGAAAAACCAGTAAAAGCAACATTTGACCCTACATTCTAGTCAAGGTCTAAGAAATACTTGAAATTCTCCGCAGAAAACCCACAAGAGGCATCCCAAACACCACACCTGACGCTAGAGTAGGAGCCACGCTTAAGTCCAACACCAAAGACAAGGAGACAAACAAGCCCACAAGACAAGCACCTAGCCACATAGCCAACAAAGAAAAATAGGGAGAAAGAGCACCCAACAACTAGCCTCCATCAATAACATCGATAGAAGAAGAACCACCAACACACCCAACATCAGCAGAAAGCAAACTCCCTAGACTAAGCTATGTTATTTATAGTATGCAAAAACATTAGTATGTGGGTGATCCCACACTACTAGTTTACAATTTTTGGCCAAATTGGACACTGAACTGAATTTTTCTAACTAAATCTTTACTTTTGGGCACCTATAGTGGCAAAACCATGATGAATTTGAAGATGATGCAAACTAGTGATTTTTGGCATTTTGTCTGTAGATTCTAAACAAATTTTTTTCAAAATTTTTTGGAGTAAAAGTGGTCTCAAATACCCACTTGGCTACAAGCCTTGATGGAAGAGCTATAATGGTGGATCAAAGTTTTAATCCACTATTTTTGTAGGGGGATGACGTGATTTTGATTCTTGCTAATTGAATGATTTTTAGGAAGGAATGATATGTTGGTGTTTTTCCAGTACACCTAAGGTTCATCTCTAAAGGGTAGCCAACTCCTATACTCAAGATCCTTAAAATGAATCGCCAACTACCAAGATTTAGTCAAAGTCTGAAATCTTCTACACTTTAGGCTCTCTAGGACCTAGGAGGGTGTTCCTAACAACATTCCATTTGACTATCTCAATGAATGACATAGAAAATCATAGATCAGTTCCTATCAAGGGTAAATAATGTAATTCACTCAAAGGTTGGCTAATCTTTAAGAAAATAACTATCAATTTACCAAGAATAGGAAAATATCTCACATACATGCCTCATAGTCAATGAATTTTAAGGAATTTTTATTCTAACCCTAATTCCATGGCTTGATATACTATCATTATCATTCAAATGAAAAATACCATAACAAATAAAAGAGTGTCTTCTTCTATTGGGTGATGGATTCATGCATCTTACAATCAATCATATAGAAATTCTTTAAATTTGATAATTCTGGACTATTTTCATAAGGCCTTGCATTATGAAAAATCATTGTGCATAACACATCACTTCTTACCAAATCTTCTATAAAATCTCACAAATCCATGACCTCACTTAAGCATTTAATCAATTCTTTGAACCAAAGCAGAAATAAAGGCATGCATTCAAACAAAGCAATTTGAAGATGAACAAAACATACTTGATATTGTATTCAAAATTTGTAAGATAAAGTACAGAGAAGAGTATATGAATTATGCATGAAGTCTATTTTGGTATCAGTAATTTCTAAACAACTATTTAATATTTTCATATGCATAGTTCAAAGACCAAGACAATTCGACCAATCTATTTTCTAGTATTCTTTTAATTTCTACCCCTTTTGTATATTAGACCTAAAGAATCAAAAACTTAGAACCCCCTACAAATGAGCCTTGAATTCCCTTTTATAATGTAAGGGAGTAGACAAGCTTTTGGCTCAAAATGCATATCGCATTACAAAATTTCATTTCATTTCAAATTTCAACTGCATTTCAAAATTCCCCAGATGTTGTTTCTACAGTAGCACGTTGAAATGGGGAAACTACAATTGCAATAGCCACCAAGGAGGGAAAAGTAAAGTGCCACCAAAATGTCCCTCAGGTACCAGCTAAATGACAAATTCGACATTTATATTACCGTGAGAGCACACGGTCAGCATCCAGCAGCTCAAAAATTACCATACATGCACATAGAGAAAAAATAACCACCACAAAAATTATCAAACAACACAATTTTTTTCATTGAACATGCCACCTTTTCAGCAATCAAAAGACTTATTACCACTATCACATAATCTGCAATACACATGCCCACTTTGTGTCATCATAAGAGGTGGAGAAGATACTTCAGTCCCCTCTTTGTCCTTTTCCTATTTCAACACAGCACCATGTCGCCCACTAGGAGTCTTGATAGCTAAAGGCAGTACATATAATACCTCTGCTCCAGGGGATGGAACTCGGCCCAAAGTCTTGAGATACAGGTGATAGCAAGAGTCTGTCTCCATTTTAGTTTTAGAAGAGCTATCCATGATGTCAATGGGTGACTTTTGCTATTTGAAAGAACCATAACCATATCAAATTTTCATTTGAATTTTGCTGGAGGGTCGAATAGATTCTTCTCCTTTTTCTCCCATTGCCTCTGAGCTCACAGCTTGACCCTTCAGTCAGTGGCTACATCTAGTAATGACAGGTACACATTTCTCTCTACGGATATCCTTAGGAGCACTTTGTCCTTGCTCTAGGTCTTCACCATGGGATCTCTATAAATTGAGTCGAGAAGACCTCCGCACTGGAACAAATGAAGCACCAAAATTTTTATCCTGCCACTAAAAAAATCTACACTCACAACCTTGGCTCTCTCCATGAACTCAAAAGACTTGACAACTAATTACGTTGGTGAAAATAGAAACTCTCAAATTCTATTTATTGAACAATGTGATGATAGCAATCATCAATGCTCAATGAAAATACATGTGCAAACTAGGCAATTTGTTGGCATGCATATTGTCACTGTTTATTTCCCAAGTGGATGGAAATTTGCATATCATATTTCATGATTACCTGCAATTAAGTCTCCACAGGGACAAAGATCAATTTGATCGCACTTGCAGAGAGTAGATCATTAATGCCCACTGGTTGCAAAATGAAATGGCTATCATGTGCTTGTTTATCAATTTTGAATGCCAGCTGTTGACCTCTTGATGAGGTGGTAAATCAAACGGCTCAGATTGGGCTGACTGGATTTGAATTCCAATAGTGCATTATCCATTTGTCTCCAGCCAATAGCATTGATCCAAATAAGATGGTAACTCCTTCATCAATAGGTTTTTCCCATCTCATGACTTGGTGGATTAATCCACCTATCGGGATCTCGTTGATCTCGCAACCTTTAATGAGCATTCACTTTTTCCCTACAAGCCAGCGGGGAATGAAAGAGATTGTTCCCAATGTTTAATCTTTTCCATCAGTTTAAAACCATAGGTGGTAAGCTAGACAGTGGAGAATGGGCCCCAGGTCTGTATAAGGACATGTGTCTTAATCTCGTTGTCCTCGCACTGCATAACTAGCTGGCATTTTACGTTTGTGAACTGGTCGGGTATGGCTTTGGATCCTTTCCTATAGTCTCGAATCTCAAAACTTGCATACACGACAAGGTTATCATTAAATAAGGGGCCATTGTTAGGCCAATGGTGATTCAACCCTTGTAGATGAATGAATTAAGCTTAAGTCATTTGGGAAATATTAGAACCCGACCTTAGGAAAACATTAAAGTTGATGACCAACTGGGTGATCACTGTTCTAAGCCAGAGGGGCCGATGGACAAACACATATGATGGCTCAAGTGATGACTTAAATAAAGAGAGACTGGCAAGGCAAGTCATCATGAAATTAGAACGACTAAGGGTTTTTCAAAGGAAAAATACTATCCAAACATGGGGATGAGGGTTTAAAGTGCTGACCAAATCCATTGGATCCCTAAGAATTACAAAAATTTTGGAGGCTCCATCAGTGGCTCATGCTCGGGGACGTATACCCCCAGTGGGTATAGCAAGAATCTAGATCTCAAGTTGAAGCAGACCAAGGTGGAAGACCAAAACCTAAGAGCCTGCTCAGACAAGGAAAGTAGACACAACAGAAACCAAACACACCAGACCAACCTATGTACACTATTCATAGAATATACATTGCAGTTCATTTCCATGAGAATCCACTTTTAAATGCTTGGCTTTGATCTATAACTTGGAGGCCCATGGCCCCTAAAATTCAGGGACAATTCTTTCCTCTGTCAAAGAATTTGTCATGTTCTGCTAGTAGTGGGTCCACATGGGCATTGCGCAATTCCTGCCAGTTAACATGATCATGATTGGGGCCATTTATTATTACAATGTTGCCCCATTCATCAACCTTCTCCATCATAGGCTCATCAAATTGAAATGAGAAAGCAAAACCCTCATATTCCACACAGTCATGAAGTGTAGGATCACATCCCATTTGTTCATCAAATTTGAAAACCTCATAAGCACTTTGGCTCATACTTGGCCAATCTTTTACAAGATTAGGGAAAAGAAACACAAAATCAGGCACACCTTCCATCTACTTAGATCACAAGTGTTGTCATCATGGGATGAAAATTTTTTCATAATAATATCCATAAGGTTGGAAGCATCTACAAAAAATTGCAATGAAGCTTCATACTGACCAACATCATTCCTCTGGTTTTCCATACCTTTGAACAACCCTTCACATGGATCAAATAATCTTGCAATATTAACATATCCTGCAGAATCATCAAATAATTCCTTCTCCTCATCATAAAATGATGTTGCCTGAGCATTCATGTATTCATCTTGGTTTGCCTATTGGTCACCCAAGAGTGGACTTCCTTTAATTTCAAGGCACATATCATCATATGGAACCCAAGTGGTTGACACTTCAACCATGGGTATGTTCAGGATCATCATGGAAAAAACATGCCCTTAAGTGGTAAAAAATTCAAAAAAATCAGAGTTACGAAACTTGACGTAAAAATTTGAATAATTTATTTATATTATTTCAAAAATATGTAAGAATAGAATCTATAGAAAATTGAATTTAGTTTCTAAACTACTAAGTTTGTTTAAAGAAAAAGAATATCTATTTGGTGAAAATTTGAAATTTCAATGCAGTAGTACTTATATTTCAGGGAAAAAATAAGTAGGTGTCTGTCTGACCACCTTAACCACAATAAAATAATAATTATTTTATAATATTTTAGATATAAGTAGAGGACTCATGTCTCGATGTGATGCATGTTTTTTTGTAATTTTTTTCCAAGTATATAATTAATTATGAATTTTTTATTATAACTTTTAAAAAATATAAAAACTCATATGTCTGGCCACCTTAACTTGGTCAAAACTTCGTGAAATTCAATTTTTATTTTTTTAATCATATAGAATGCAAAGCATAGAAAGTGACACATGTTTTGGATTCAAAAAATGTGATACCATTTGAAAGCTATAGATGTTTTTCAATTAGCCTATCAATTAGGACTTTAATCATAATTCAAATAGAAAATGAATAATTACTTATTAAACTCAAAGTAAAGCATAATTTATATTGGTGTAAAGCTGAGAATCTCCTTTAAATACCCTTTTTGTTTCATCAATTTTGGGTAAAAAAAAGTCACCGGCCACATACCCATCATATTGCCACTTTTTGGCACATCATGATCCTGCACATACACCCATCTTTTCAAGAAAATGGTTAGTTACCATAGGGAAATCAACATTATCATTTACATCCCCTTTGATAGTAATACTCTATTCAAAGCTTCCATTACCATCCTGAAATTCTTTATCATGTGCGCAATTGTCACATTTAGATGTTAGCGAGTCTGACTCATTCTCTTGATGCTTATCATGTACAATTTGTTCAATCACATGTTGGTAAACCAATTCATCAATGCTTGTGTCGCCACATCTTTTATTCAGTTGGGAAACTGTTAGGTCAAGGTTGACATCTTCTAAAGCAAAGTCACCTACCTTAGCATCAGCTTGACTCTTATTTGTACCATCCACAACACATTTACTAGTAGTACTTGCTATGTACTCATCTAGATTTTCTTGAAATAGAGAATTGCTTCTAAACTAATAGGAATCATCATTTATGATCTCACTGTCCCATGTAGGTTCATCGAATACAAGATTTTTCCATACCTTCATGATTGTAACATGTACCTCATCCTCCTCAGTGCTAAGATCCTAATAATTTTGATCATTAGTGCATTCAAAATTAGTGTAATCACTTGAAGAACAGAGAGAAACACTTTCAATATCCTCTTCATCATTTGCACTCATAACAATTGATCCACATTCAAAAAATTCTTCACATGAAGAGAATTACCCACTTCCTAGGAAACACGCCCCCTCAAGGCTATCAACATATCCCCTATTAGAAGCAAGGGACTCCATCTCCATTTCATAAGAAGAATCATATTCAATAGAAGATTGACCAAGTTGCATCTCATCTGTTTGATTCCTCATTTGTGCCATATAATTGAGACAAAGTGCATTCCGATCACTGAGGCTTCACCATGTACCTCTTGTATTTGTTCATAGCCTATGACATCCAAAGGAGGATAATTAGGTATTATTTCCTTGTCCTCACACTCTGTATCTTCATTCTCATCACTACTACATGAGTCTTCTTCTATGTTGCTTGTAAAATGACAACATTCAATAGTTAGTTGTTCAGACTCTAATACTTCTCCTTGAACTATCAATCTTAGCCTTTGATTCTCCACACTATGGAAACTATTACCCCCATTATGGGAAACAACTAGGGGCATATAACTATGCTCAATATCTTCCACATTGTTTATCCAATCCATTACTTGATCAAGGCTATGAGGCTTCAGATTCTCAGTCTGTTGGCTTGCTCTTGATTTGTAGGCTTCACAAAAAAAATTAATGCATATTAAATCATTAGGCCTAAAAAACTTGGGCATCTCCATCAAAACATCTTAGAATATTGAAAACAAGTCTTATGGTGATTCATTTGCATGTCTCTTCATCTGATACAATTTTCTAATAGAGAAAATTAAATCAGCCTTTCTCGACACTGGTTGATATGAGGCTGATGATTGCTCATGTTCTGCATCTCATGGGAGTAATGCAGATGTAACATCTATGGGATCCCTTTCTTGAAAAACACTTTTATTTCCTGATTGACTTGGCTGAATAGTTTGAATTCTATTATAACTACCCTTTCTAGCAATCATAGGTCCCCTCATGATTGAGTATTTCAAATTGTTCTCAATATTCATAGCCTCTTGGTAAGCTTGTTGTAAGGTAGTAGGCTCTTTATCCCTTAATAAGAAGCTCATCTTACTATAAAATGCTCCTAAACATAAAACCAAACATTCAACATCATTTGGTCTCATATGTTTAAGGATTTCCCTTATGACCTTTGCAAATCTAAGGTTGAAGACCTAGGGATCAATTTTTCCTTATCCCTAGAAATCTCTATGAAGTTCTTCCTTGCAACACTTGGATTTATCCTTTCACCAAACTGTTGTATGAAACCTTCCTTAAGTTCATTCCAACAATGTACTAAAGACACTAGAAAGAAAGAGAACCAATCTCTTGCATCCCCTTTTTAGTGATTGAACAATAACTTCATAACCACATCTTCAAAATCTATCTTGTAGTCACCCATCACATCAACAAATTCTTGCACATGCTTATTTGTTGATTCTAACTTTTCACCACTGAACTTTGGTATTTTGTCCCTGATCTTGTGTGGTACAATATTTGGATATCAACAAATATTGTCAAAGTTGAGGGCCCTATACTTGTCAGTACTAAAACTGCCTTGGTGGGAGAATGACTATTCACCATGTATGCTTTTGTCCATATTTATACCAGATGGTATAAATTGACAACTCACCTTTATTCTTTAAAAGGGGTCTAGAATATACTATATAATTATACAATATTACATCAATTCCTTTTACAAATATGAATCTATGGATCTTAGCATGTATATTCCTTACAAATGCTACCTAAGATCTAACAATTTAACATGATTCTTTTATCATAATGCATAAATTTCAACTTATACATGAAAGAATGCTAAATTATTACACATATTACCTAATATAGTGCTAATTCACTTATTAGGGAATCATTTACATCTTGAACATGGGAAATTTATGTTGATTTACCCATAATATGCTCTAATTTCTTCAAATTCTATGAAAGTACCTAGTAATTTTGTAGCGGCTAACTATCCTTTATCTTTTAAACTCCAAATTTCACCAATCGATGTATACTTTGTCAGGTTCTTTGAGTCAAAGTTTCCACCTCCTTTACAGAGGGCTGAACTTCAAATGAGATGAAGGGTATGTGCAGGATCATGGTGCGCTAAAAAGTGGCAATATTATGGGTATTTGTAGGGTATGTGGCTAACGACTTTTTTTCACCCAAAATTAATGAAACGAAAACGGTTTTTAGAGGAGATTCTCAGCATTCAAAAAATATAAATTATGATTTAATTTGAATTTAATAAATAATTATTATTCATTTTCTATTAGAAACAACTAAAGTCCTGATCGATAGGCTGATTGAAAAACATCTATAACTTTCAAACGGTATCATATTTTTTGAATCCAAAAAATGTGTCACATTCTATGCTTCACATACTATAGGATTAAAAAAAGAAAAATTAAATTTCATGAAGTTTTTACCAAGTTAAGGTGGTCAGATAGACGACTTTTATATTTTCTAAAAGTTTTAATAAAAATTCATAATTAATTATTTACTTGGAAAAAATTACAAAAATATGCATCACATCGGACATGAGTCCTCTACTTATATATAAAATCTTACAAAAAAATATTATCATTTTATTATGGTTAGGGTGGTCAGACAGACACCTACTTCTTATTTTTTCCCTGAAATTTAAGTACTCTGCATTGAAATTTTAAATTTTCACCAAATAGATTTTATTTATTTTTAAATAAACCTAGTATTTTAGAAACTACATTCAATTTTTAACAAATTCTATTCTTACATATTTTTGAAATAATATAGATAACTTATTCAAATATTTACGTCAAGTTGCCTAACACTAATTTTTTGCATGATGATCCTGCACATACCCTGAAGTTTCTTTACAAATAGTATATGTTTTGGGCTATCTTCCACAACAGAGTCACGTTCAAATCCTTCAATCTTTTTTGCACTTCAAATTGTGTACTAGGTTCAAGAATTTGTCAAAATCTAAAAAATACATCCAGATTGACTTCATCACTTGACTCTGCATTTTATCTTTGTTTGGAGAATGAGAATTTCCCCTTTAGAGTCGCCATTTTGTTGGTGTTTTTCTAGTACACCTAAGGAATCTCTATAGGGTAGCCAACTCCTATACTCAAGACCCTTAAAATGAATGGCCAACTAACAAGATTCAGTCAAAGACTGAAATCTTCTACACTTTAGGCTCTCTAGGACCTAGGAGGGTGCTCCTAACAACATTCCATTTGACTATCTCAATGAATGACATAGAAAATCACTTATTAGTTCCTATCAAGGGTAAATAATGCAATTCACTCAAAGGTTGGCTAATCTTTAGGCAAATAACTATCAATTTACCAGGAACAAGAAAATATCTCACATACATGCCTCATAGTAAATGAATTTTAAGATTTATTTGTATTCTAACCCTGATTCCATGACCTGATATACTATCATTATCATTCAAATGACAATTACCATAACAAATAGACTAGTTTCTTCATCTATTGGGCGATGGATTCTTGCATCTTACAATCAGTCATATAGAAATTCTTTAAATCTGATAATTCTAGACTATTTTCATAAGGCCTTGCATTATGAAAACTCACTGTTCATAACACATCACTTCTTACCAAATCCTCTATAAAATCTCACAAACTGATGACCTCATTTAAGCATTTAATCAATTCTTTGAACCAAACTAGAAATAAAGGCATGCATTCAAATGAAGCAATTTGAAGATGAACAAACTATACTTGATATTATATTCAAAATTTGTAAGATGAAGTACAAAGAAGAGTATATGAATTATGCATGAAATCTATTTCGATATCAGTAATTTCTACAAAACTATTTAAGATTTTCATATGCACAATTCAAAGACCAAGACAATTCGACCAATCTATTTTCTAGTATTCTTCTAATTTCTACCGCTTTCATAAATTAGACCTAAAGACTCAAAAACTTAGAACCCCCTACAAATGAGCCCTGAATTCTCTTTTATAATGTAAGGGAGTAGACAAGCTTTCGGCTCGAAATGCATATCACATTACAAAATTTTATTTCATTTCAAATTTCAACTGCATTTCAAAATTCCCTACATGTTGTTTCTGCAATAGCACTTTGAAATGAGGAAACCACAATTGCAACAACCACCAAAGAGGGAAAAGTAAACTATACCAAAATTTCCCTCATCTTCTAGGTAAATGACAAATCCAACATTCATATTGTCGCGAGAGAGCATAGTAAGCATTCAACACCTCAAAAATTACCAACCACACATGTAGAGAAAAAACAACCACCACAAAAATTATCAAACAACACAAAATTTTCATTCCACATGCCACCTTTTCAACAACCAAAAGACATATTACCACCAGCACCCAATCCATGATACACGTTCCCACTTCATGTCGTCGCAAGAGGTGGAGAAGATACTTCAACCTCCTCTTCGTCCTTGTCCCATTTCAGCACAACACCATCTCACCCGCTAGGAGTCTTGACAGCTAAAGTTGGGACAGACAATACCTCTACTTCAGGGGATGGAACTCGACCCAGAGTCATGAGATACTGGTGGTAGCTAGAATCTATCTCAGTTTTAGTTTCAGATGAGCTGTCCATGATGTCAATGTGTGAGTTTTGTCATTCAAAAGAACCACAACCATATCAAATTTTGCTTTGAATTCTATTGGAGGGCCCAACAAATTGTTCTCCTTTTGCTCCCATTGCCTCTGAGCTCACAGCTTGACCCTTCAGTCGGTGGCTACATTTGGTAACGATAGGTACATATTTCTTGCCACAGATATCATTATGAGTGCTTTTTCCTTACTCTAGGTCTTCACCATAAGACCTCTGTAAATTGAGTCAAGAAGACCTCCACACTGGAACAAGTGAAGCACCAGACTTGTTCATCCTACCACTATAAAAATCTACACTTGTAACCTCGGCTCTTTGCACGAACTCAAAATACTTGACAACTAATTGTGTTGGCAAAAATAACAACTCTTAAATTCTATTTATTGAACAATGTCATGATAGCAATCATCAATGCTCAATGAAAACAAACGCATAAATTGGGAAATTCATTTGCATGCATGTTGTCACCATTTATTTTCCAATTGCATGGAAATCTGCATATCATACTTCATGATTATCAGAAATTAAGTCTCCACATGCACAAAGATCAATTTGATCGCACTTGTAGATAGTAGATCATTAATGCCCACTGGTTGCAAAATGAAATGACTATCATGTGCCTATTTATCAATTTTGAATGTCATTCATTTATCTCTTGATGAGGTGGTAAATCAAACAACTCACTTTGGGCTTACAAGATTTGAATTCCAGTAGTGCTTCGTCGATTTGTCTCCATCCAATAGTGTTTATCCAAATTAGATGGTAACTCCTCCATTAGAAGGTTTTTCCTGTCTCATGACTTGGTGGATTAATCCACGTGTTGGGATCTCATTGATCTTCTAGCCTTTAATGAGCATTCACTTTTTCCCTACGAGCGAGCATGGAACAACAAAGATTATTCTCAATGTTTAATCTTTCTTGTTGGTTTAGAACCATGGGCGGTAAGGAAGACAATGGAGAACGGGCCCCACATCCGTATAAGGACACACGTCTTGATCTCCCTATCCTCACACTGCATCACCAACTGGAATTTTACGTCTGTGAACTAGTAGGGTATGGAAAGGATCCTTTCCTACGGTCTCGATCTCAAAACCTACACACACAACAAGGTTAGCATTAAATAAGGGGCCATTGTTAGGCCAATGGTGATTTCACCCTTGTGGATGAATGACTTAAGCTTAAGTCATTTGGGAAATATTAGAACCCAGCATTAGGAAAATATTAAATTTGATGATCAACTAGGTGATCGACGTTCTAAGCCAGAGGAGCCAGTGGAAAGATGCATATGATGGCTCAAGTGATGACTTAAAGAATAGGAGACCGACAGGGAAAGATATCATGAAATTAGAATGGCTAAGGGTTTTTTAAAGGAAAAACCCTATCCAAACATGGGGATGAGGGTTTAAAGTGTTGACCAAATCCATGGGATCCCCAAGAATTACAAAAAATTTGGAGGCTCCATCATGATATAACTATGTAAACTATGAAAATGCAACAATCTATTATAATTTTTGAGATTGAGTACAACAAGAAATAAATAGAATCTTTAAAAGAAGAGAGCAGACACAGAGGAACCTTGGGTATAAATTTGGTGATGAATCATTTGGTCTAGGGTGTCATGTACCCTAGATTGTCATCCTAATTTTTAAAATATGATTTCATAAGCTAGAGTCACTTTCTTAACATTTCTTATTGACAAGAAAAACTATTTTTCATGGCTTGACAACTTGTAGGGTTTGAATGCATGCATGATAAATTAATCCTTAATATTCCTCCACTTGTCTTCACATTTAAAAGCTTGCACACATAAAAGAGGGCAAATGGTTGTGCCATATAGAGGCTTTCTTATGCCAAACCTCATTTTGGTATCTACCTCCATAATGGGTACAATGATATGCAAAGAGAGCTTACCCTTGCTAGGGTAGAGGCTAAATGATAAACAAGTAATAAATTGACTAATACTACAACTCACCACTCAAATTTTCATTCCTTGATGAACTAAAGTCATATAATCATCACCTTCAAGGAGAATTTGATATCTTGATTTGATGTCTTGCAACTGTTAGTACTAACAAAAAAAATGAACAAACTTAGATAGAAAACAAGATGAATTATTTACGTGATGATTGACATGAATATATGTTGCAATCATGTTGATAATTCCACCCTTGAATACTCTTGAGTAATTCTTGAAGTATAATATTTTCTCTCCAAAATTGCTAGGACTAAAGTTATGAAAACAATTAGTATTTATATGCAATAATTCTAATTTATCAAAAATAACATGTTGATAGCTAACAATTTAAATTAGAAATAATAATAATATACCAATGCTGACATATTCAAATTGGAGCCAAAAGGAGGTGGTCTAGGGCATTTGACACCCTAGACAATACCTATTCTTTTTGGGGCCCAAAGTGTCAAGAAAGATATTAAATGCAATATTTTTTTTTTCATGTTTGATTTTCCAAAAATATTTGTAAAAAGGGAAATTAAATACATAATTAGGTGAAAGCACATAGGTGGAAGAAAAATCTAGTGTGAAATTACCAAGGGTGAATTTTTTTGATGCTATATTTAGATCCCACTTTAGTCGGAGTATGGACTTAGACTCAGACTAACACTAAAGTAAGAATATGTAAAGTGGGGTTCAATTATCCAAAAATTGAAGAGATAGGATGGTACTAAATCTAGGAGATGTGCTAGCCCCCAATATTCAAGTTCCTATTGCACTTGAAAACATAAGGATAAAGGAAAACACAAAGTATACATGACAAACCTGACATAGAAAAAATAAACAACAATCATAACACAAAGACATAGATACAAAATGCAATGCAAACAAACATAATGTAAACACAATGCAAACATGATGCAAACATGCAAATGGGATTACGAAAATCATGAACTAGTATAATCAATAGAAATATCACTAGGATTCATACATAAGGCATTCAGAGTCATAGGCTAACAAAGTCTAAGATTTGTGATGTGAAATGAAAAACAACATCACAGGTTAGAGAAGTTTGATAATCACTAGGTGAGCTTTCTAAAAGTAGAAAAATAGTAACACACAAGGACTACTAAGGAACAATTTTCAAAAGGTATGTTTCCATATCAACCACACCAAGAATTATAGTCCAAATAATTTTGATAAGGTGCTACAAAAAATATTATAATTTCAAGCAACCACATCACTAAGTCCAATGAGTGTGAACAAAGTGAAGCACCTAGTAGAATGCATGCCCTCACCTCAAAGTAATTCCTATGACCTAACTATAGTGTAGAAAAACAAATACCTTTACATTTTCACACTTATTTTGGACCTATTTTAGCATCCCTTGCATTAAATTCCCTTTAGGCCACTTATTATGGGCCCCTAAGACCTCTTTTGGTGCATCCCGAGGCATATTTCAGCTATAAACCCGACCAAAATCCATAAACAATCGTTAATCTTTGTAACCCACCTTTGAAAGTTGCAAAATAATTCTTGTGGGACCAAGATTCCCTTGGTAGCATCTTACTCCCCCTTAGTGGGACCAAGACACCACCTAGGGCATCTTAGTTTTGAGTGTTTTATTTTTGGGAATTAAGAGTGGGAAATGAAAATATTTGAATTAGTTTTACATTTTGTGGGCTTTTGGGATGTAATAATAGAGTTATTTGATAGGAATGCCTATAAAAGTAAGATTCACATCCAATTTTCACTTAAGTTGAAGAAATTTGAGATAAGTGAAGCAAGTTTGAAGGAAAGTTTCAAGAAGCAAGGAATTGAAATCTTGGAGCAGCGTTTTATTGTGTTTTTGTAGCTTTTCCAAATCCATTTTCAAATCAAGATCTAGCATTGCCAAAGACTATTGATGGATGCCTATAGAGGGTCATGAGAGATTCTAGGTTGGATATGCGACTACCCATACTTCCAAGCCTAAGCACTTGCTTCTTGATTGGTCCCATCTTCCATTATTGTTTTATTTTTTGCCTAGGGAGGGTATATTTCATGCTTATAGCCTATTACGGTGATTTGAGATCTCCTTTGTAGGTCATTTTCATTTGCATCTTAGGAATTCTATTCTAACACTTTTGAATAGGGTTTCTCCATGTTCGAGCTTGCATAATATTACACACTTAGGATTAGGGCTCACACACATTTCCATTTTCAGATCTATGAATTTTCACCAAGGTTTAATTACCAAACAAGGGGTTTTACTAGTGAAAACCCCCATAAACAATCAATAAAAATTCCTTTGTTTTGCAAGTTATTTATAGGTTTAGATATGAATATTCAGTGAAGAAGGAAGTGTATAACTTGGACCTTGAGACCATGTTTAAAGATTTCAAAAATTCAAATCGGCACTAAATTTCCACCTATGGAATCTTAGTCCTCCAAGTGGAATTTTGCAAAGATTCTTTCAAATCCTATTCCGGCATCCAAAGATACCACATTTCCCTTGAAAAAGAAATGGGACTAAGACAATTGTAAGGGTGTCTTAGTCCTCCCTAGCATACTTTGATAGCATTTTTTCATTTTCAGAATCCTCATCACATTTCTAGACTTCCCAAGTACACATACCCTAACTTGTTTAATTTCATCATTTGCATTCATTATTTGGCTTGCATTAATAGGTTTTGCGAGTTGAATGTTAAAGTGTCTTTTCCAAGGTTTTGTTTGATGGTGAACCCCTCAAAGCTCAAAGAACCCCCTCCTAGGTCTTTCTTGTTGATAATTGACTCACCCTTTGGGTTGATAGTCAATCCAATTTGGGATCCTAGGACATATTTGAGTGAGAAGAGGAAAATAGTGGTGTAGAAAAATTCACCCATTTTTTTTTCATATTGTTCATTTTGGTGAACCTGAAATTTTAGAGCATTCATTCATTTTTTTGATTTGGAGTTCATTAAATCCCTAGATCTAGGTTTTATTTATTCTTGCATTATATCTTACATTAGTGAAAGTGCATGTAGGGTTTCTTATATTTGCATTAGTGAAAGTGCATATAGGTTGATTTTTTCTTTCTTGAATCATTTTATCTCATTCAAAAACTAAAAAGTGCATTGTTAATCATCCTAATTGTATTTAGAAACACTGTTATTGCATTCAAAATTGAAAAAATTGCATTCCACTTTGCATTCAATTGATTTTCATTAGTTACTTTCTCTTGCATTCATTTACATAGTTTTTTGTTTCTAAACATTAGGTTCTTAGGTAGGCAACCAGTGAACACTGTTATCAACTTAGATCTTGCTATTTTTTTGAGAAAAAGCTTTACTGGGACTAAAATTCCCTTACTGGTGTCTTAGTCCCTCTTATAGTTTTTGGATCAAAATCTTGTCTGACTTGTGTGTTGTCTGTTCTAGTTTTTGGAACCTCCAAATTTCAATAGCTAGACCAAGACGCCCTTTCTGGCATCTTAGTCCCTATGGAGTTTGAGGTTATAGTTTTCAAGATTAAACAATGAATTTATGTGCTTCTGTTTGTTGTAGTTACTTTGTTGTTTCAGTTTGTTAATTTACTATTTCATGCATTTCAATAGTTCATGTTTACAATTGATTGATAAAGATAGATTATTGCACTTTCATTTTGTTAGACAAAGATTTTGCTGGTTCTTTTTCCAGTAGAACCTTGAATTTCTCTAAAGGCTAACCAACCCTTATGGTTAAGAAACTTCAAGGTTAGTGGCCAATGCAACGAGTAAAGGATTATGAGGTCTTTACTCCTACACTTCAGGCTCTATGATACCTAGGAGGGTGTTCCTTATTATATTCAAATGAGGTATATCTAGTTGGTAACAAATTCATACAAAAATTTATTCCTACTTATTGCAAATAGATGCACTTCACTGAAGATTTGGAAGACCTTTTGAGCAAATGATTATCTATTTGCTAGGAATCAGGGGTATTTCAAACCCATGCATCATAATTGAAAAGATTTTTAAATGAATGTTGTTCTTATTTTAAATATATGGTCAGGTATGCCAATAGCTCATTTTTATGCAAGATTATCTACCAAATAGTCTAGTGCTTCATCAATTGGGACAATAGAGTCAAACATGTAAGAACCAATAATATATAAGCTATTTAATTTAGAAATTGGTCGACTATTTTCATAATAATTTGCAATATGAAAACTCACAATTCCTAAAACAATAACTTCTTACCAAATCCTATGTAATTCCTTATAAATCTATAACCCTCTTCAAGCATTTAATCAACTCTTTGAGTTAAAGCTAAAAAAAATCATACATTCAATGGAACATCTGAATACAAATGAGAATATCATTAATATTTTCATTTATAACTTGTAAGAGAGATACATAAGAGAGTATTTGTTTCTAAACTAAGATTTATTTCGATATCAGTAGCTTCTATAAAACCAATTTAATACTATTACATTCAGGACTCATACCCAAGACAATCTATTGTTGTATTAATCCATATTCTCTATCAAAATTCCTTTTCTGAACTCAGCTCTTCACCTAGACCATTTTGAGACCTAAAAATCTAACCCCTGTAATGAGCTCTGAGATCCCTTTTATAGAACAAGGGAGCAACAAGCATCATGCTCAATTACATTTACATTTCATTTCATTTCAAGATCATTTGCACCAGAATTTGAGACGTTGCTTAGTTAGTTACATGTAATCATTGTGGAAAATAGAAGAGTGAAAGACCAAACTCCACATTCTTTAAATGAAGACATGCCAGCTCCTCAAAAGGAAAAGTTTGTTGCTGAAGTAGCATCACCTTGTCCCTATCGACCAAAGAAGATTCTCCATTCATAGCTAGAGAAAAAAAATTCTTACTTCCCATAAAAAGTATACCCATCATTAAAGTTAGGAAGATTTCCCATTCATAGCCGGAGAAAAAATTTGTATACTTCCCATAGAAAGTATACCCATCATTAAAGTTAGGAAGTTTTGCACTTCTCAAACACACCAGGCTAAAAAAATTCCATCTCAACACTAAAAAGAAAACCACAAACATGTTGAAGAGGACAATCATGACAAGGTGGCTATGGTGTCATCAAAAACAAAAATGGGGAAAAAAATCACTTTGATTCATCAACATTAGACTATGTTTGCATCTTGTTCATGGTGGAACTCGAGGAACCGTCACCACTTCCTCATTAGAGTCCTTAGAAGGTACCAGGGAAAGGGGATAATAGTCACTATCTGGATCAGTGTCACCTCCACTATTTGAAGGGCTATTAGAAACCTCAATTGGAGAATTATTTTTCCCTAGATAGCCCTTATGGTATTTTCACTTCTTCTTTGCCTTCCTTTCATACTCAACCAACTCCTTCCCTTTAAACTTGACCAGTTCTTTTGAAATGGTCTGGCTTCTTAGGTGATAATTTCTCCTTACATAATATTTCTTGAATTTCCTATGTGCCCTTCTACCCTTTGGTGTTTCAAGAGCTCCCTTTGTCTCAATCTCATCCTTAGGAGAATTTTCCTTAGATTCTAGGAAAATCAATCTCTTGGACCTCCCGACTAGCTTAATTGACTCGCCTAACTTACTCATCTTCTTAAGGACGAGAACAAGAAGACTCAAAAAACTCGCACCAATTTTGCTCTTGAACTAAACTCAATTGTCAATTATTCAATGCAAAATCTAAATGAAAAATATGGCCATCGGTCCTCATTATATCAATCCATGGAAGCATGCCAACCATTAATGGTCAAGAAAATCTTATGTTCACGAGCTCATAGCAGTCCACTTTGATTTTTTAAAATCTCAACCATTGATCATGTTTTAAAAATAAATCAATGAATAGTTATCACCAATGTAACCTATCATAATAAACCTTAATTGTGTGCTATTAATGTGTTTTCTTAATTAGAAAATATACATGTAGATATGCATCCACTTTGTACGCATATTTTTTACCACATACTTAGCATCAATTAAAACTTGTTGTGCCATGGTTACCCACTCACCCGTGGGAATTAATACACTTGTATTTCTTCAAAGAAAAATAGCGTGGAATGATCTTGATTTGATCTTAGAGTATCAATATGTACCCTTCCTTGCTTTATTTTCACCTTCCCACACGTACCAATAACTATCAAAATTGACGGCTGAAATCCTAAACATGTGCTTTAAAGAATAATCTCAAAAATGGCATTGTTTTGATCATAGTACCATCTCGGACAAATTTGGCAGCATTCTATAAAATCCATTAGAGCCTCTAGCATGTCCACATGGAAATTTCTCACTTTCCTGCTGAAAAACATAGGACACAAGTGGGCCCCTCATAGGATGGTGGGGAGGGGTAAGGGTTGACCCATGTCACCCACCATCGACCGTCGATCTCCTTCCTTATGAAGCAATTGCTATCTTTGAAGCCTGGAAGGTCTCACAAAAATTCGTAGATGTCGCCTTGCTCGCTAGCCCATGTGATCATCTTTCCTTAATACACAAGATGTACAAGCATGCAAGGAACCGTCATGATGAGAACACGTGTTGTGGTGTCCATCATTGATCTTTCTTGAAGCTATGTCCATTGGCCCTTTGGAAGCACTGGTCCCACCGTTAGATATGACACTTAGCTGAAGCTTGAAAACCTATGTGAATAAAATAACAAGGAATAAAACAACACAGACACACGAAAAACAGTGTTGATCAACCCTTGATGATTGAATGGATAATGTGAAAACCTAATTCTACACATGCTGCAAAAGTTAATTTAAAAGGGGGCCACCTTTAGGCCAACAAGAACTTGACCCATAAGAATGAAGGATAAAGCCTTAGTTTATGAAAATCAATCCTCAACCATAGGAAAATTTAATGCTCAAGAGGATCAAGGTGACTAACAAACCTAAACTCAAGGGGCCAGTGAACACAATGATTTCAATGTCATAAAAGGAAACTTGAATGACCAGATACTGGGAACATCAAGTCAATGCAAAATTAGAACAATCAAGGGCTTTTGGAATCATAGGTTAATTGCGAAGGATTTAGGCAACACAAACCCTAAAACAATGATGATGAACATAACCCTAAGCCCAAAAACAAGGGTCGAAGCCAAGTATTTGTAAAATTTAAAATGGAATCCAAAGAATTTTTTGAGGGGTTCCATCAGTGGCTCCAGTTGGGGACACATGCCTCTCATAGGCATGGTGAGATCCTAGAATCATGGGTGAAGCAGACCAAACACAAAAAACAAAACCAGGACAACCAACATATATATAGTCTTTACATAAGCCATAAAGAGCTAAACTGGGAGATCCAATTTTTAACCAATCTAAAGCCTTTATCTAAGGTACAAATTTTTAGTATGCATCCTGCAATCTAACTTGACTTCAATTCTAGTTAGTGGTACCAAGCCACTAAACTTAGGGCTAATTCTTGCCCCTATCAAAGACCAATCTATTGAAAGAACTTAGTTTACTCCATCCACTTTTACCTTTTCCATACCACTACAATAAGTATAATCCTCTCTTTTCAAGAAAAAATATATGGTTACCCTCAAAATCTACCTATTTACAATCATTGTCATTAACATCTCTCATAATTTTTTTGAGCATACCATTGCTAATGTATTTTTTGTCATTATGCATTGTATAACTTAGCATAAACTAAAGAATTTCATCATCACATGATACACCTGTGTTATATTCATCACATTAAACATGCTCATATTGAGAATAATATTCCTTTTTACTCATCTCATTTTCATGCTCCATCAAAATACCTCACTATTGAATTGGAAATTGAAAGTGTTCATACTCTTCCGAGTAACTAGCATTATGGTATTCAACCTTATTTGCAACATCTATATCAAATGTAAAACATTCATATGTAATTCCCTCTAGGAGCTCATCAATGTGTTGCTTTGTTTTCTTTAGGCCATATTCTAACCTTGCATCAAATGCATCATCATATTTTTCAACAAAGAGTGGATTTTCTCTACACCAATACGGATCATCATTTCTCAATTCTAGTGAAGATGGAGGCTCATCAAACAACGGGCTTTCTATTACATTCATTGTAGTTATAAAAGCATCAACCTCTTTAACATGAAGATCTAAATCTTCCCTATCATCATTGTATTCAAAATCACTACAATAACTATAAGAGCATACAGATAGATTTTTAACTTCATTTACATCTTCTAAAATCAACATTTCTAACTTATACTATGAAAACTCTTCACAGGGAGAAATTTGTTCCTCCTCAAACAAACATGTGTTCCCATCATTATCAACACATTTCTCATTTTCAGTTTCATCTCTACTTCATGAGTATAGTCATGATCAATAAAGGAATGATCATACTCAATGCCTTCATAGTTACTACAACAAGAGGACTCATCAATATTGCAACTATGTTTAGAATTTTTTGACTGAATGCTCAATCTTATGTCTTCTAGAGGAGTGTAATTATTGAAATATTCAAAAGAATTGAAACCAAGCATTTCATTTTCTTCATTGAGGAATGTTTTTCAACCTTGGCTCTACTCTCTTGTTCTTTATGTGATATCTCACTTCTTAGCTCATGTGGAGCCACATAATCATTATCATCGCAAGTTGAAAATATGATAGTTTCCTGGTGATCCTCTCTATTTTTTTCAAAAAGAGAAGTATTCAAACACTTGGTCAAGCTCAACAAGTTTTAACTTCTTTGGCAAAGCACTCAAACCTGGTTCATAAGATGCATAAAACAAATCAATGCATTTTGATTTTTTAGGTATGTGACATTTAAGAATTGAAGACATAGTACCCATGAACCTTGCATTAAGATCATATGATGATTCTTCTTCATGTATTATTATGCAAGAGAGGGCTTGAACAGAGATTATAGGATCACAAATGCATGAAACTTCTTGACTATTTGTTTGGGTCTCTATGTGATGCTCATTATGGAATGATTTGCAAGCTAAAACAATAGGGGTGTAGGTGATTAGACATTCATCTTTAATTGTTGCATTACACCTTTCATCAATATTTGGTATCTCAGGGTAGAAAACACTTATATTCAGATAACCTCTTTGCATCCCATAATTTTGGTTGTTTTCAATGTTCCTAGCAATACCATAGGTTTGATACAAGGTTTTGGGATCCTTGTCTCTCAACAGATAGCTCATCTCATTATCAAAAGCTCCCAAATAAACAACTAAACATACTGCATCACTTAGTCTCATACCCTCAGGAATATCCCTCAATTTTTTATCAAATCTCTGATTAAATGTTGGAACCAACTCATCCTCTTCTTTCTCAATGCTCATAAATTTATTGAGCACAAAAATAGTATTTATTTTTTCACCAAATTTCTCCATTAACACTACTTTGAACTCCTCCCAAGAATAAATAGAGCAGCTTGGTAGACTAGAGAACTAGTCACTTGTGTCTCCTTTCAAAGACTAAACAAATAGTCTCATAATTATATCCTCATGATCTACTTCATAGTTATCCACTAAATTTTTGAATTCTTATAGATGCTTATTTGTATATTCATACTTTGTACCATTGAGTTTTGGTAACTTATCTCTTATTTCAGGTGGAATAACATTTGGGTAACCATTAATTCCACTGAAATTGATGGCTCTATATCTTTTAGAGTTAAAACTTCTCTTACAACCTTACTCGAACTAATTACAAACCATGATTGCACTAGGAAACATACAAAGATGCATATATTAATGATATACTTTCTTACACCTTTATAAACTCTTTCTTATCAAATTTGTAGTTTCACAAGGTAATTCACACTTCATTTACCACATCATCTTAAGCTTTTATAAATTCAAATTTTTACCTTAATTTTATTAAGACTTTCGTAATGGGAAAATTTTAAAATAAACATACTTCTTCACCATAATACAAAAAATTACAATTGCACCTCAGAAGTATGTAAAACTACTACTGTCATTTCCCTTTCTTAGTGCTTAATTCACTCAATAGGGAATCAACATTCTTTCAAACTTGAAGACTTCTCATAAACTACTTTCAAACATAATAATACTTTCTTTAAATTTATGAAAATACTTGGAAACTTGGAGCAGCTGCTATCCTTCTTGACTGAAATTTTTTGTAGATATGAGATTTTCTTCAAATCTTCAATAGGTTCTTTGGACAAAGTCACCACCTCTCTTCATAGAGGATTGAATTTCAAACAACATGAAGCTCTTTGAAGAATGAATTTCATTTTAGATCTTCTTCAATAGCAGAGTCACATAAATTCTTCAAAATTTTCTTGTAACAAACTCACTTCCAAGTTTGAAAACTTCTCAATATCTAAACCAAATGTTTAGATTCACCAAATTATTGACTCTTAAGGCTAAATGATCGTCTATCATAATTTTCTCAAGTCGTCCCCAGCGGAGTTTCCATTTCTATTGGTTCTTTTTCTAGCAAAACCTTGAATTTCTCTAAAGGGTAGCCAACCCTTATGGTTAAGAAACTTCAAGGTTAGTGGCAAACACAACAAGAAAAGGGTTTTGAGATTTTTACTCCTACACTTCAGGCTCTATGAGACCTAGGAGGGTGTTCCTTATTGTGTTCAAATGAGGTATATCTAGTTGGTAACACATTCATACACAAATTTATTCCTACTTGTTGCAAATAGATGCACTTCATTGAAGACTTAGTAGACCTTTTGAGAAAATGATAATCTATTTGCTAGGGATTAGGGGTATTTCAAACCCATACACCATAATTGAAAATATTTTTAAATGAATGTTCTTATTTTAAATCTATGGTTAGGTATGCTAGTAGCTCATTTTTATGCAAGATTATCTAACAAATAGACCATTGACTCATCAATTGGGACAATGGAGTCAAACATGCAAGAACTAGTAATATATAAGCTATTTAATTCAGAAATTAGTGGACTATTTTCATAATACTTTGTAGCATGAAAACTCACAATGCCTGAAAAAATAACTTCTTACCAAATCCTATGGAATTCCTTATAAATCTATAACCATCTTTAAGAATTTAATCAACCCTTTGAGTTAAAGATAAAAAAAAAATCATACATTCAATGGAACAACTAAAGGGGTGATCCCACAAAGGTAGTTTACAATTTCTAGGAGATTCTTTTTTTTTGTTGAAATCACATATTTTTAGAAAATATAATGATTTAAGCCTTTAAAAGCTTCATTTAAAGCATTCCAATTGAAGAGGTTTGATAAAACTACCTTAGATCAAACCCCCTTGGATAGAACCCTGTTATTTTTAAACCATACCTATGATAGAGTCTCCTTTACACCTATCAAAATGTTGATAAAAAATCACTTTTTATTTACCTTTTGGGGGATCAAATGGTTTTTTTTAAAATTATTTTTTATAAGTATTTATTCCTTATTATAAGCTTCCAAAAAAGTATAATTTTAAACAAATTTATTTTTATTATTATATTTAATTTTTTATTTCTTGTGAATGTAGGGTTTTCCTCGAAAATCAAGCTCTATGTTTTGCACATGAGGAAAAATAGAAGATTATAAATTTTTTTTGAAATATATGAGTGCACTAGATATTGATGTCCTTGTTCCAACAAAAAAAACTAAATTTTGATACATACAAAAAAAGTTGTGCTATACAGTCCTCCTATGTTTGAATTGTAATTGATTTGACTTTGAAACTTGATTAAGGAAAAAAATTTCAATAAAACACTATGAAACCAATTGGATGCACTAGATATTGTAGTTACAAATCTAAATTTTAAAACATTAAAATTTTATCCATCATGGAAAAAAATTTATGTGTTATACGATAAGCGTCACTCTTTAAAAATGGTGTTTACTAAAAAAAACTTGTTTTTGAAGGAGATGGAATAACAAGAGCAATCTGATTCCAAAAAAATTGAAAAAAATATATTTAGAATCTAGAGGAAAAATGTCACAAATAACTAGTTTAAATCATCTTAAAAGTCATCATGGTTTAGCTGCTATAGGTGCCCGAAAGTGAAGATTTAGTTACAAAAAATCAGTTTAGTGTCAAGTTTGGCCAAAAATTGTAAACCAGTATTGTGGGATCACCCAAAGAAAAATGAGAATATCATTAATATTTTCATTTATAACTCATAAGAAAGATACATAGGAGAATATTTATTTCTGAACTAAGACTTTTTTCGATATCAATAGCTTCTATAAAACCAATTTAAGACTATTACATTTAGGACTCATACCCAAGATAATCTACTATTCTATTCATCCATATTCTCTATAAAAATGCCTTTTCTAAACTTAGCTCTTCACCTAGACCATTTTGAGACCTAAAAATATGACCCCTATAATGAGCCCTAAGATCCCTTTTATAGAACAAGGGAGAAACAAGCATCAGGGTCAATTACATTTACATTTCATTTGAATTTGAGACGTTCCTCAGTTAGTTACATGTAATCATTGCGGAAAATGGAAGAGTAAAAGACCAAACTCCACATTCTTTGAATGAAGACATGCCAGCTCCTCAAAAGGAAAAGTTTTTGTTGGAGTAGCATCACCTTGTCCCTATTGACCAAAGAAGATTGTCCATTCATAGCCCGAGCAAAAATTTGCATACTTCACGTAAAAAGTATACCTTTCGTTAAAGTTAGGAAGTTGGACACTTCTCCAACACAACAACCAAAAAAAAACTCCATCTCTGCACTAAAAACAAAAAAATAACAAACATGCTGAAGAGGATGATCATGATGAGGTGGCTATGGTGTCATCATAAAAAAAAAGGGGAAAAAAATCACTCTGACTAATCAAAATCATAGTATGCTCACCCACGTCTTGTTTGTTGTGGATCTAGAGGAACCGTCACCACTTCCTCATCAGAGTATTTAGAAGGTACCAAGGAAAGGGACTAATAGTCACCCTCCAGATCAGTGTCACCTCAACTATCTGAAGGGCTATCAAAAACCTCAATGGGAGAATTATTTTTCCTCATATAGGCCTTATGGTATTTTCAATTCTTCTTTGCCTTTTTTTCATACTCAACCAGCTGCTTCCCTTTAAACTTGACCAATTCTTTTGAAATAGTTTGACTTCACAGGTGATAATTACTCCTTAGACCATATTTATTGAATTTCGTACGTACCCTTCTACCCTTTGGTGTTTCAAGATCTCCCTTTGTCTCAATCTCATCCTTAGGACCATTTTCCTTATATTCTAGCAAACTCAATCTCTTGGACATCCCGACCGGCTTAATAGACTTACCTGGCTTACTCATCTTCTCAAGGACCAGAACAAGAAGACGTAGAAAACTCACACCAATTCTTCTCTTGGACTAAAATCAATTGTTAATTACTGAAGAAAAACTCAATGGATAGTTATCACCACTATAACCAATCATAATAAACCTTAATTTTGTGTTATTAATGCATTTTCTTAATCAGAAAATCTCCAAGTAGATATACATCCACTCTATACACATATTTTCAATGACATACTTAGCATCAATTAAAACTTCTCATGCCATGGTTACCTACTCACCCTTTGGAATTAATACACTTGTATTTATTCATAGAAAAACAATAAGGAATGATCTTAATTTGATCTCAGAGTATTGATTTGTACCTTGCCTTACATTATTTTCACATTCCCACATGTACCAATAACTGTCATAATTGACGTCTAAAATCCCAAACATGTAATTTAAAGAATAATCTCAAAAATGGTGTCATTTTTATCATAGTACCATCTTGGCCAAATTTGGTAGCATTCTAACTCCACTAAAATCCATCAAAGCCTTCAGCATGTCCATGTGGCAATTGTGTGGTGAAAAACATAGGACACAAGTGGGCCCCTCACAGGATGGCGAGGAGCAATCAGGATTTACGCACATCACCCACCATCAATTGTTGATCTCCTTCCTTATGAAGCAATCACCATCTTCAAAGCCTGGTGGGTCCCAAAAAAAGTGACAGATGTCACCTTGCCCACTAGCTCATGTGACCATCTTTCATTAATGCACAAGATAGACAGGCTCGCGAGGAACAATCCTGATGAGAACACATGTTGCGATGTCCATCGTTGATATTTCTTGAAGCTATGTCCACTAGCCCTTTAGATACACTAGTCCCACCACCAGATAGGACACATGGCTGAATCTTGACAGCTCATGCAAATAAAATAAAAAGGAATAAAACAACATGGGTGCATGGGGAATGGTGCTGATCAACCCTTGATGATCAAACGACCAGCTTGAAAACCTAATTTTGCACATGCCACAAAAGTTAATTTAAAAGGGAGCCATCTCTAGGAAAATGAGAACTTGACCCATAAGAACAAAGGCTAAAGACTTAGTTTATGAAAATCAAGCCTCGTCCATAGGAAAATTTAACGTTGAAGAGGATCAAGGTGATCGAAAAACCTAAACTCAAGGGGCCAATGGACATAATGATTTCAATGGCATAAAAGGAAACTTGAATGACTAGGTACTAGGAACATCAAGTCAATGCAAAACTAGAACGACCAAGGGTTTTTGGACTCATTGATTAATTGTGAGGGATTTAGGAAAGACAAACCCTAAAACAATGATGAGGAACATAACCCTAAGCCCAAAAACAAGGTTCCAAGCCAAGTATTTGAAAAATTTAAAATGGAATCCAAATATTTTTTTTAGGGGTTCCATCAGATTTTATTTTACATTCATTAGGAAGCAAAAACACAATCAAAACATTAAATCTAAACAAGCATAGGTTCATGGTTATTTAAAGCATGTCAAAACCATTTGTCCAAGTTAGTGTAACCCTTAGTCCTTTTAGTAATGATGACTTTGACATGTTAGATAAAGCCCTTGATGACTTCATCTCGCAAGGTTCATCCACTAAGGCTTGTTCAATCAAACCTAAACAAAAATAAGTAAATTTCATTCAACCTCAACTTATCCTTTTTCCACCTTCAAACAAACCTCAACCTACAAACAAACCTATCCTTATCCTTGAAGCACCTAAGGAAAATGTGTCACAGAAATTGAGCTATAATACTATTGGTCATACATATAACACAAGGAATAATAGACAACCTCAGCCTAATCCCATTTCATTACCATTGCCTAATCATGTATTTCCTAGTGCTCCTTGTTTAACATCACATCTAGTGGAAAGGAGTATTATCCTGTTGGACAACTTAAGTATACTCCTGCTAAGATTTCCTTATGGGGCTTAATTCAAAATTCACCTAACTATCACACTATGCTTCAAACATCCTTACAAAAAGTAGTGGTTCCACCTAAGTACAAATGCAAATGATGTGGCAATTCTAATACAATGAATGAATATAGTTAATGTAGACATTACCTTTCACCAACATAACCTCCATCCTTTGGATATGAGAAATAAATATGATGCATTCATGATAATAGCTAGATACAACAATATAGAAATAAAAAGGACCCTTGTTGATAATGGCTTAGCTCTTAATGTGTGTAATGTGAACCTTTTAGATAAATTAGGATTGGATAAATAAAAAATGAAACTTGATTCCTTATCAATTCAAGGATTTGAATATGTAGGAAAGGAACCACTTGGTGTGATTTATTTACCTATTATAGTCAGAAAGGCCACCTTACAAACTCTAATTCATGTTATGCTTCATGACCTTTCATACAATCTTCTTTTAGGAAGACCATGGATTCATGAGATGCCTACAATTCCTTCAACTTTTCATCGTATTATGAATTATGTCTATAGAAAAAAGTTATACCAAATTGAAATTGACCCCAAGCCTAAAAGTTGTTTACAAGTTGAAAATGAACCACTAGTCCTTTGAAAACATTAATTCCAACATCAAAAATAGAACCTATGAAAGAGGAAACATAAGAGATGTAGATAGTGCCAAAACTATTAGATGATGATAGGGGTTCCTTGGAATTCACATATTCATTTATGGGAGAATATATAATTTCAAGAAAAGAGGATCAAAAACAAAAGTAACCAATGGTTATGTCAACATAAAACTCATAAGAGAACTCACAAGCATCTATCTCATCTAGTCTTTAAGAAGATATGAGCTACACAACAAAAATTGATGAGATAGATTATCAACAACCACCAAACCCGAAAGAAATGGAAAGAGTTTATAGGAGAGGTTATGAATTTATGAAACAATTAGGTTATAGTGGGAAAGGATGTGGAAAGAAAGAACAGGGAATTCGTGTTCCTATGGAACCTAAAAAAAAGAAATGAAAAATGGTCTGGGATACTATCCTTCTAAGATAATGCAAGCAAATAGAAAACCTTCATGAAACATCAACACCATTATGTGTAAACCAAAATTCAATCTTGCCTTGAAGCATCCAGAATTTCTTGATATGAATTTTGAACCATCATGGGAATACTTTGAAGGTGTGGAAGCCTTGAAACAAATGCTACGAGTTTATGATAAACCATATACTCCTCCTCAAAAGAAAAAGATTGCATGTGCTATGACTAGCACCAAGCAAAAATATGGAGAAAAGGAGAACATTGAGATAGACATGAATAATGAAGAGTACAACCCTAAATTTCAAAAATTAAACACACTTCCTTTAGGGGATACCATGGATATAGCAATGGAAATAAATGATAAAGAGAAAGTGATTAAGATAGGAAAATTCCTTGATGATGGAGAGCAGGAGGATAGTACAACTTTGCTTCATGACTTTCCTAAACTTTTTGCTTGGACTTATTCAGATATGTCAGGAGTTGACCCTAAGATTGTAAAACACAACATATTCCTTGCTAAAAATGCTAAGCTTTTCAGAAAGAAGATTGAAATATGAACCCTAAAATAGCATTGTTGGTTAAGGAAGAAATTGAAAAACTCCTTACGGATAGTTTCATAAGGCCTATAGATTATTCTCCTTGGATTTCAAACATTGTCGTAGTCACAAAACCTGATAATTGTATTAGGATGTGTACATATTTTCATGATTTGAATAAAGCATCTTTAAGAGATAACTTTCCCCTTCCTAATATTGAAATGATAGTAGACTTGACTAAGAGACATGCTTTGTTGTCATTCATGGATGGATTTTCTAGATACAATAAAAATTTCATTGATCCTCAAGATCAATACAAAACAACATTCACAACTATTCGGGGAACATTTTTTTGGGTTATGATGCCTTTTGGATTGAAAAATGTAGGTGCAACATATCAATGAGCTATGACATTGATATTTCATGATTACATACATAAGATTGTGGAAGATAATGTTGATGATATTCTAGCTAAATCTTTAACAAGAAAAGACAATGTGAATGTTCTTCAGAAGGTTTTTGAGCAAATTCAAAAACACAACATGAGATTGAATCCCAAAAAGTGTGTCTTTGGTGTAGATAGTGGAAAAATTTTAGGTTTCATCGTATCTCATAGAGACATCAAGGTGGAGACAAAGAAAATTTATGCTATAGTTAACATGCCACCTCCTAAAAACATCTCTCAAATTGCATACATTACAAGGAAGAATTCAAGCTATCTATCATTTTGTAGCATCTTTAGTAGATTGAACGTTACCATTTACACATCTCCTCAAAAAGGATATGCACTTTAATTGAAACGAGGATTGTAAACATGATTTTGAGAGTTTGAAGGAATACCTTGCAACTCCACTTGTTTTACAACCCTCTATGCAAAACAAATGATTTATCCTTTACACAGCTGCATCAACCTATGCTCTCACAACATTTTTGGATCAACAAGATGAAAATGGTAAAGAGCATCCTATTTATTACATTAGTCGAACATTGATTGATTATGAGAAATGATACACACCAATAGAAAAATAGTGTTTGGCTCTTGTATTTTCTACCAGTAAGTTGCTTCATTACTTATTGAATGCCAAAATACAAGTGATGATGAAGTTTGACCCTTTAAGACACCTTTTCACTAAAATAGACTTATTGGGATGCTTGGCTAAGTGGGTAATGTTGTTAACCAAGTTTGACCTTAAATTTGTTTTGAACAAAAAGCAATTAAGGGACAAGTGTTGATCTACTAGTTGGTTGATGCTCCTTATCCTTTAGCGTTACCTTGAAATGATTCTTTCCCCAATGATAATGTGTTGAAAATTGATGAAAATATATGGGAATTTTATTTTGATAGATCTAAGTGCAAATCTAGCTTCGATGCGGTGGTTATAATAAATCGCCCATGAAAGAGCCTATTACCTTATCATATGGGTTAAACTTCCTATGTACAAACAACACTATTGAGTATGAAGCATTACTCATTGGATTTTGTGCTGCTCTAGTTAGGGGCACTAGAGACATTAAGTTATTTGGAAATTCATAATTAGTCATCAAACAAATAAACAAAACATATCAAGCAAAGCATAAAAAAATTAAATAAAAGGATCTCACAATAAATTTTTTAGAGAATTTTAAATCCTTCACCATTGACAACATCCCTCAAAAAGATAATTGTCATGTAGATGCAATGTGAAGTGCAGCTTCTCTTATATACCCTCAAGATCATTCAAAAGAATTCACCTTTATTGTGCATACAATTATGAGACCATGAATTGAAGATAACATAGAAGAAGTGCTAGCAACAACCATTAAAGACTCTAATGAATGGTATGATATGATATTCAATTATTTGAAAGATGATACCTTTCTTGAGCTAACAAATAAAAACACTCATTCTCATCTTCAAAAATTTGCATCTACATACATCATCTTGATAGACATCTTATATAAGAGTTCCTTTGATGGCCTTTTGCTTAGGTGTCTTAAACAAATCAAAACTCCTATAGCACTTGAAGAAGCTCATACAAGTTCTTGTGGGGGGCATTTTGGAGGAAAATCATTAGTTCAAAAAGTTTATTTTGCAATAGTGGTTTACAATTTCTGGGAGGAACTGATTTTTGCTGAAATAACATATTTTTAGAAAATATAATGATTTAAGCCTTGAAAAGTTCCATTTAAATAATTCCAATTGAATAGGGTTTGATCAAACTACCTTAAATCAAACCCCCTTGGATAGAAGCCCACTAGTTTTAAACCATACCTATAACAGAGTCTCCTTTACACCTATCAAAATGTTGATAAAAAACCACTTTTGATTTTCCTTTTGGGGGATCAAATGAATTCATTTAAAATTTATTTTTTACAAGTATGCATTCCTTATTGTAAGCTTCCCAAAAATTATAATTTTAAGTAAATTTAATTTGATTATTATATTTATTTTTTATTTCTCGTGAATGTAGGTTTTTCACTGAAAATCAAGCTCTTTGTTCTGTACATGTGGAAAAATAGTAGATTTTAAAAAAAAAAATTAAAAATATTAGTGCACCAGATATTGAAGTCCTTGATCCAACAAAGAAAAAAAATTGAATTTCAATACATACAAAAAAAGTTACACATTATACGGTTGCGCTATGTCTGAATTATAATTGGTTTGAATTCAAAACTTGATTAAAGAAAAAATATTCAATAAAAAACTATCTAGCCAAGTGGAAGCACTAGATATCAGAGTTAAAAATCTAAATTCGAAAGAATTAGAATTTTATCCTTCATGGAAAAAAAGTTATGTGTTATACGGTGAGCATCACTTTTTAAAAATGTTGTTTTCTGAAAAAAACTAGTTTTCAAGGGAGATGGAAAAAGAAGTGCAATATGATTCCAAAATTTTTGAAAAAAATATATTTAGAATCTATAGAAAAAATGTCACAAAACTCTAGTTTTCATCATCTTTAAATTCCTCATGGTTTAGCTACTATAGGTGCCCGAAAGTGAAGATTTAGTTAAAAAAAATATTTCAGTGTCTAGTTTGGCCAAACATTGTAAACCACTAATGTGGGATCAGCTAATCCACATGGGATATTACTATAGAAATGTGGAATGATATTGCTTCAAATATGTTAAAAAATTTCATAAATGTCAAGAGCATCAAAATTTAATTCATGCTCCTACCTCAGAGCTTCATGCATAAGTTACAACTTGGCCATTCTCGGTATGGGGTTTCAATATTATTGGAAAAATATCTCCACCTTCATCCGCTAGACATACATTTATAATCACAGCGATGGATTATTTCATGAAATGGGTAGAAGCTATTCCCTTGCGTTCAACAACCACTGATGTAATATGTCGTTTCATATTGTAACACATTATTGCTCGCTTTGGACTTCCTTCCACATTAGTTTCAAAAAATGGGACACCATTTGAGAATAATGTTGTGAAGTTCTTGGAATCATTTAATATACAACATTGATTTTAAACACCTTACTACCCACAATCTAATGGACAAGCTGAATCAACTAACAAAACTCTTGAACAAATTCTAAGAAAAATAGTGAACAAACATAATAAATACTGGCATACGCAATTAATATATGCATCGTAGGCTTATCGTACTAGTATCAAAACTTCAATAGGAAACACACCTTCCAACCTTATTTATGGTGCCAAGGAAATTATTCCCTTAGAGTTAGAGATTCCTTCCTTAAGAATCATCCTTCATGGGCTAATTGATGACAATACTTATAGGGAACAATAATTACATCAACTTTAAATTCTCAATTAAAGGTGCATCAACACCCTCAAACATCTTCAAGCTTACCATAAGAAAATGCAACGAAGTTATAATGACCATGTCACCTCTCGCTCATTCAATAAGGATGATTTGGTGCTATATGAGAAATAGCAAAAAGTCAATGCTAACCCAACAGAGAAAGGAAATTTTAGCCCTAATTGGTTAGGACCTTATGTTGTTGAAGAAAGCTATGGGTCTGGAGCGTAATTGATATCCAAAATGGATGGTACACCTCTTCATGAACCTATCAATGTCATGCATTTGCATTGATATTATGCCTAGCATGTCTAAATAGGATGAGTCTTTAAAGAAGTGTTGTTAGAGCTAATGAATAGTATGTGATTATCTCTCGTGCTTGCTTCATTCTTGACACAGTTTTATGTGTCTTGAATAATCAAGTAGTGGGTCCAATTAGGTTTTATATTCTTACTTTAGGTATCATGCTATTCAAACCTTATGGTATGTTATGTTAGATTAAATCCTTATTTTCATTTAATATTCTACAATTAAATCATAAATACATTTAATTTAGCATAACATATTACATCATAAATATAAGAAAATTTAAGAAAAGACATATTAGATCATGGAGATATTTATTGAATAGTCTAATAGATATTATTTAATAAATCACATTGTCATCTAAAATAAATAAACATAAGATCTAAGCATGCTCATATATATATATATATATATATATATATATATCAAAAGTTTTAATACATCTCATCAATAGTATGGTGTCACTATGGCCTATGACTGTTGGATCCCTTGGGATCTGGTGTCTGCACCTGTCAAGAGATGTTGGTGTGTGATCAAGATCAACACATGGTAGCCATCTCTCACATCATCTATAGTACTTTTCATGCCCCACCCTCGTGAATCAGTGCATCCACACGCTCTCGATTTGTGTAGTCTCTATCAGCCTAGATTCTAGCATTCTCTCTATAGTCGCTCGACCTCTAACTGTAAGATAGCCTCTCTCTCAAATCTTTGAGATGCTCAAGCCTCCACTAACTCCACCTCCAACATTCATTCTTGACCCTTAAATCGATCAACGTGCCTAGATACGCTATCAAATGCTCCTCTGAGCCTCACATAAGGCTTGAACAGGTCCATGCACTACACCACGAACTATGGGAGCATGTACTCTATGGAAATTTAGCCTCATTTGTAGGAAGGAATGGCACTATCTCGATAGCTACATGTTAGAAGAGGTCCTCAAGATCTAACACGGGTCGTACGAGATAGAAATCATAAGAATAATAAGTATACATCATCATAATATACATATACATGAGTATGATATACATAAAAATATAAATAATAATAATAAATATCATCACCTCGGTTTGTAGCATGATCTGTAGGAATCTCGAACACCCTACTACTATCCACATGCTCCCAAATAGTGGAACATACAAACTCTAACCTTGTAACCTATGTGGGAACTATATCTCTCCACTTAGGTCTAAGAGGAATAGCCTCACCTCTATCACTGTCCTCGCTCGTAGGCTAGCTCTTCTCATCCTCTATATCCTCTATATCCTCCTCTCCCTCATAGTCATTGTCCTCATCTAACTCCTCATCCCCATCTAGAAATAGGTCCAATAGATCTACCTTCCTTCCTAACTCTTTGCTCTCCTCCCCTAGATCTAGTAAAGGTCCTACAAAGCCTATAAGATAACCCATAAGAAAGATAGGTCTTGGTTGAACCACCTCTCACCACTCGTCATACTCCTCTTTCATGTCAATGTAGTTAGTGTTGGAGAATATGGGGCACATATGTATCCTCCTCCTCTACATTTGTCTAGACAACATCATCTGTTGTCAGTCGTTTAAGGTCCCTTGGTTTGCGTGTACTCCATACATACCATTTGTATGAAGACTGCACTACTGGTCATCTTTGTATCTACCTGAACTGTCTCATGATGTGATTGTAGTAGAAGGGTCTCACAACGTGATCATGTCATCCCAACAAAATTTTGTCCCTCTACATTTTCCTCAATTGTCCTATAGTGTCTGGCTAGGAGAGCTCCATCAGATAGGGTCTCCATATATTATCCTCCTCCTGCAGCCTATCAAATTTGAACCTCCAAAATAATAAATCACCATGCTTCCATGCCTATCTAAGGGGATAAATTAAGGGTCGTAGGTATCCCACCACTGTGGCAATAAAAGATCCTCTTAGTTTGGTACAAGTAATGTGCTATAGGTACTAGGTCTATAGTAAAGTGTACTGTAGCATGTTGTTCACCTCCCCATAAGTAAACCAATCCAAGTCATAATATATGCACGCCAGTTTTCTCTCACCCTATGCAAAGACGAAATGGTAGTTCTCCATGTATCGAATCATGTGCACTAGCCCCCCCATCTAGATGTGCTCTATGACCATCAATGACTAGTACTAGTGCTACTACGAAAATCATGATGCACCTAATGAGTGGTGATTGTGTATGTAGAATCCATGCAATCTCAAAGCATAGTCCTATGATCTTGGGACAAACCAATATCACTAGGAAATACTTGGTGTCATACTGCATCTCCTCAAAGCTCTTTCCCTACGCTAGAAAAACACTCTCCTTGGATGGGCACTCGGAGTATGCGGTGCATGTCCTCCAGTGTGATAGTCATCTCACCTTTACGTAGGTGAAAGGTATAGGTGTCTACGTCCCATCTCTTTTCTAGTGCCGTCAACATGGCATCATGATATCCCATCGTTGGAGAGAGATGGGCCCAGTAGACGCATGTCTCCTAGAGGATCTACACATCCTCCTCTGGCAGTTGATCAACTAGCTCTCATAGATGGTTGAGTGTTTGGCTGCCTAGGTATTGGTGTGACCAAGGTGTAGTCTACCATAGAAAAGAAGGAAAATATCATTTAAAACATCTTAAAAACTTAAATTTGTGCTTTAATGGTCAAAAAGTGTTCTAAAGTTGCTCTAGAATATCTTAATTAAGGGTTCTAGACACTTTATCCCTTAACTGGGACACTTTGCGATAAAGTGGGACACTTTACGACAAAGTGGGGCAATTTTTGACAAAGGGGACACTTTGCAACAGTCTAGAAAAATGAAAGAAAAACCATCCCTAGACTCTAAATTCATCTAAAATTTTCATAAAAACATAAAAAATTGACTAAATCAATGTACAAAGAAGGTGAAATCCACTAACAATAGGTTGTCGATTGTCCTGTGCAACCTCCTCCCATAGAAGCTCAATCTGTGGTTGGGTGGATTGGCATCTGCTCAGCATGATGGGTCACTCTACTCCAAACTCACTCTATAAAAAGGTAAAGATAAAATGAATATGAATTACCTTCCCTTTTATCTTTATATACATGCATATTTAGGCTACGTTTTGTTAAAAAGAAAAGTTCTTTTTATTTAATCTAACATATTAGGAGCTAGCAAACTCTATTTTTGATGCCATTTGTTGCATTGGAATCATCGTTTTTCTCTCATTCTCATCAAATATCTATCATTAAGTGGCATGGTATTTGGAAATTCCCTATGATAGACTTGTGTGGTTTGATGTGGTTGGATTGCTACCTTGATTCCACCTTCCTAAAGAAAGTGGAATCAACGGGGGCATACATCTACCCTCAAAGTCAATTTGTTAGGAAAGTTAGATAAGAGGATTATATTTGAGCTACTAATGAATCTATAATGTAGGATACATGGTTCCTAACATTGTGGTTTTTTAGGTAACTACAATGGGGGCTTCATTCTCCCTAACAAATCCATACGAGTATTCTTTTATAAAGTTACTTTTGGAAGTAATTTAGCTTGCATATGCATGTAGTGCCATATGGGCACTAAAGTGGGGGCTAAATGTAATGTAGAAAAATGCATACCTTAGAATTTTAACACTTAGTTTGGACCTATTTTAGCATCCCTTGCATTAAATTACCTTTAGATCACTTATTATGGGCCCCTAAGACACCTTTTGGTGCATCTTGAGGCATATTTCAATTGTAAACCCAAACAAAATCCATAAACAACCCTTAATCTTGGTAACTCACCTTTTAAAATTGGAAAATAAGTCTTCTGGGACCAAGACACCCTTGGTGGCATCTTAGTCCCCCTTAGTGCGACTAAGATGCCACTTAGGGCACCTTAGTCCTAGGTGCTTTATTTTCACGAATTAAGAGCGGGAAATGAAAATATTTGAATTAATTTGACATTTTATCAACCTTTGGGATCTAATAATTAGGTTATTAGATAGGAATTCCTATAAAATTAAGATTCACATCCATTTTTCACATAAGTTGAAGAAATTTTAGATAAGTGAAGCATGTTTGAAGGAGAGTTTCAAGAAGAAAGGAATTGAAGTCTTGGAGCAACCTTCTATTGTGTTTTTGCAGGTTTTTCAAATCAAGATCTAGCACTACCAAAGACTAATTATGGATGCCTATAGAGGATCATGAGAGATTCTAGATTGGAGATGCAACTAACCATACTTCCAAGCCTAAATAATTGTTTCTTCATTGATTCCATCTTCCATTATTGTTCTATTGTCTACCTAAGGAAGGTATATTTCACGCTTATAGCCTATTAGGGTGATTTGAGATCTCCTTTATAGGTCATTTTTGTTTGCTTCTTACGAATTCTATTCTAACACATTTGAATAGGGTTTCTTCATGTTAGAGATTGCATAGTCTTAGACGCACTTAAGATTAGGGCTCACACACATTTCCATTCTCAAATCTATGCATTTTCATCAAGGTTTAATTACCAAACAAGGGGTTTCAGCAAGGCAAACCCCCATAAACAATCAATCAAAATTCCATTATTTTATAGGTTATTTATAGGTTCAAATATGAAGATTTAGTAAAGAAGGAAGTGCATACCTTGGACATCAAGACCATGTTAAGAGATTTCAGAAATTTAGATCAGGACTAAGGCACCACCTAGGGCATCTTAGTCCTCCAAGTGGAATTTTGTAGAGATTCTTTCAAACCATGTTTCGGCATCTAAAAATTCTACATCTCCCCCAAAAAACAACAATAGGACTAAGACAACAATAATGTTGTCTTAGCCCTCTCTAACATATTTTGACTAAAAAAAATCATTTATGGAATCCTCATCACATTTCCATACTTCTGAGGTACACATACCCTAACTTGCTATCATTTAATTTCATCATTTGCATTCATTATTTGGCTTACATTACTAGGTTTTGTGAGTTGAATGTTAAAGTTTCTTTTGAAAGCTTTTGCTTGGTGGTGAACCCCTCAAAGCTTAAAGAATGCCCCCTAGGTCTTCCTTGTTGAGAATTGACTCACCCTTTGGGTTGATAGTCAATCCAATTTGGTATCCTAGGACATAATTGAGTGATAATAGGGAAATAGTGATGCAATAATATTCATCCATTTTTTTCATATTGTTCACTAACTATGAGCTATTGCTTTAAGATAGAAATAAAATGATAAATTTAATATGATAAGATCATTATAGTTTAAAGGGGAAATGGTATGCCAATGATATGTTCCCAAATAAATCTAACTCATGACAAGGGGTTGCCCAATACAAATCTACGCAATAAGACAAAAGATGTCACATAAGGGATCCATAGATTCAAGGTTTGTATAGGCCATAGATAATATATAATGTGATTATGCTTGAAATTGACATCATTCCCTAGAAACTTGTGGAACTATGAACAAAATGAGAAAATGACACATTAAGATAAATAAAATAAAATTTTGAGTCAACATAGAAGATACCTAAATGGCTTATTTCCTTTCATTGTCCCTAATAGGAAAACAAAAGACCATAAAATTTTCCCAACAAAAAGAATAATGAAGGTACAAATTGAAAAGTATCACAAAAAAAATGTTTCCTTTGTATCCTTGTACCAACGAGAACAAGGGTCATCTAAAGAAAACTTGTTGAACACTCAGGATACTAAGAGGGGAGGTGAATCAGTATTCTATTAAACCATTTACATAATATCCATCCAAGCAATAAGACAATTCTAACTGTAACAACAAGTGAAAGCATGAAATCAAAACAAGACGAAAACACACATGAACACTGATATTTTTATGTGGAAAACAAAAAAATGGGAAAAACAATGGTGAGGGTTAGCTCACAATATAATATATCCGGATATAAAATATTAAAATGGCTCACTTCTAGGACACATTTCCCTTGAAGGCTCATAGCCTAAAATAAATTACAAAAAATAAAATGGCTCACTTCCAAGAGGTGAACTAAGATAGAACACACCTTCCTTGTGCTAGAGTTCAGTTCCAATGAAGCATAGATTACAAAACACTTCTCTATATATTGTACTCAACAATTCTAATATCTCACATATACAATTTTGCATATTCACACTATACATCAATCCTCAATCACTCTAACATTTAGAACTTAAATATTTCACACACACCACTTTATTTGCATTCATTCATCCATCTAACTTCTCAAAAGTTTTTTCATATATATAACATATACATTCACATACACTAATTAGGTTAGCCTTATTAGGGTAGCCTTATTTCAAATCAAAACTAACTTTGTCAAATTTATCCTCAAAACATATTCATGTTCATGCCCAACACAAGTGTGTAATATATGGTGTTGGTCGACACAGACCTAAGATAGATCCATTTAGCATTCACAACACATATTCAAACTCCTTAATGACAATTCATAATTAGTTTGGCAAGAGTTAGACCTAAAACATCAAGGACTTCAAACGTGTATGCTCTTTACCAAATGTGTAACTCAAAAACTTGTTAACACATCAAATTCTCCTTTAGATGACAACAAATAACTTATCTTCAACTTTGCGAGGAAAAACAATTAAACATGAGAATATGTGGAATCTCCCACATCAATGCACTATATAGAGACTTACTATAATCCTTAAAATAGAACACTGTTATTCATCTATTTTGTATGCAATTGTATATCATCAAAAAACTTTGAGATAAGATGAATCTCACAAACAGGAATCTATGTAAAAATCTTGTATTCATATCATTCTTTGTGATCAAATTTGGACCAAAATACTAACACATTGAACCTGTATATGAATAGAGCACTATGTATCGGCCTACTATTAACTGTATCTTTTCAACCGTATAACCAAGTCATCTTGAATCTTGTTAGTGGATGCAAATGATGTCGAGATAGAACATATTATCAACTTCTAAATGAATCTTACAAAATAAGATAATCTAGAATAAAATGCTAGATCAACAAACTCTTAGCATAGCTCATACCATTATTACTAGAGCAACTATTAACATGAATAACAATCTTCCACCCTCCAACACTAATGTAAATGTTGACAGGTAAAAGCAAGAAGTTCGGTCCATGATGAGGGGAACTTTCAACCAAAAAAATCTATAGGAAACATGTACGCATTATTAAAAAAATGTGTGCATTATGGTTCGGGTAGCCAAGCCTAAGAAAAATCTGTATGCGTTATGCTTTAGGTACACACTAAAAAGTGTGTAACATTATAATGTGTACACATTATATAATGCGTACACAATTTTAACGTATAAGTGTCATTTATTTACAAAAATTTAAAACCTTTTAGAAATACATATGTATTATAAAACACGTACGTGTTTTATAATGTGTACGCATTTTATAACGTGTACACATTTTAAAATGTGTATGTGTTTCTAAAAGCTATTTAATTTTTTAAATAAACAAGAAAATAAAAAATGTGTATAATGCATATGTTTTTCTAAAATTTTGAATTCCCAAACCAAATGCTGCCTTAGTTTTAGGCTCAACAAAGGCTTGGCAACCCAACCCTTAGCCTTTGACCTACAACTAAAAAACTAGGGTGTTTTCAATAGAAATGTCTAACTTTGGCAATATATCTGATGGACTTTTTCTTTTGAATTAATCTATGGAATTAAAACCCATTATAGAACACGATGTCTAGTTTTCAAATATATATTTTTTGTTAAGATTGGATTATGCTTTTTATTTTCTAATTATCTTTAGACAATTATCTACAAAATGAAAAAAAAAATAAAAAATGTTTAGTTTAGGTCCAATTATGTTGTCCATACATGACACGTTGATTTTTTATAATAGCAATTAGGGCCAATAAAATTTCAATATAAGAAAATATTTAGAAAAAAGTTACAAAAATATCCTCATCAATCTTCATGTTGCTACATATGTTTCCCCAAAAGGAATTAGAAAAATACTTTTTATTTAGGTAAGAGAGTGGTGTCCATACACGTGCATGGTATGGTAAAAAAATGACTTTTAAAAAGTGGTTTTTATATATGCCTATCAAAATTTGATTTCTATCATCTAGGTATTTGAGTAAATTACATATTTGGAAACTAGATTCAAAATACTAAATTCCATAGTATTGAATTTTTTAAGATTCATTATGTAAGTGTTTCAAATTTTCAGTCCAAGTGTGATAAATTGTGAAAAAAAAAAAAACTTCCACTTTTTGAGCTTTTTGTGCACCCAACTTCTTGCATTAGCCTTGACATCAATGACAATATTCCAATTTCCAATAATCTCCCCCTTTATCATTGATGGAAACACATGATGTGAAATCCATCAACATTCTTATTTTCAACTTTTCATCTCTCTTCCCCAAAAATTATTTTCACATGGTACTTTCTCTCCCCCTTTGACATCAATGTCAAAGAATAAAATATATTGAATGCTTTAACAATTTCCTTTACATAAGTGAATACTCCCCCTTAGTAGTACATTCAAAAAAGTAGCTACGAGTAATCAACCGAAAGTGGTTGTCCCTTGAAGTTTGTGAAGAGTACCTGTCCAAGAGGATTTTCCTTCATCCCAAAGCTTCTTTGCTTCTGTCAAGGCTTTGCATAGATAATTAAGATCAACTAGGATGTCTTTTCCTTCAACTAGATTCTAGAGAGTGACATTTCAATTTAGAATTTTGTCAGATAGAAAAAGAGCATAGTAGATAGGTGTGAACTTAATCTTTATTAGGCCTCTACACTACCCATATTATTCAATCATTTCTCCTTTCTCCTTATGTAATGCAAGATATTATTTATGTATCTTTGTTAAACTGTACCAAGTTTGATCATCTAGATCTAGAGCTGGATTAAAGCTGTTGGAAGCATATTTTATTTGTGTCTCAATTGTGTCCTCAACATCTTTGAATCTTTGAATTGCATTAGGCCATGTCCAACAAAATGAGAATATATTTCTGGCATCTTTTTCACACTCTTGAACTTCTTTAAGTTTGTCAAGTGCATTTCTATGTGTAGACTTTCATCTATCTTCAATTTCCAACAAGCCTTTTTCTTTGACCCAAGTAACCATTTCACTTATTGCTCAAATTTTTATTTCTTTGAATGAGTTAGTCAAAGTATTTGTGCTTTCCCTAATTGACTGTGAAGAATTGGTGATTGCACTAGGAACTATCTAAAGATTTACCATTCTCCTAGATAGCTACTTGAGTCTCCTTGGAGCAGGCCTAGTTTGAGAAATAAATGCATGGATCTCATTAGATTTTCTCTTTTCTCCAGAGGTAGTAATTGACTTACCAAAGATCCCTTCTTATTTTTCAAGAATTTCTAGAGCCACTTCAGTATAAGTTTTGAATCTTGATCTATTGGGATTTTGAGGGTTGTTAATTAATATTTCAATATATCCAATAGCATAATCCTTTTCAATCTCATAGTGCAACTCAGGAATCCATATGTTTCTCGATTCAACCACCTTGATAATGCAACAATCATTGGATACCAAAAATGTTAAGTCATCTTTATATTTCATGACTAGTTCTCTTAGAATTATTTGTCTTCTATTCATTCTTCTCTAGAATTTTCCAAAGAATATGGCAAGGGAATCACCTTATGCATCCAAATATCCATTTCTCATTAATTCTCTAATTTGATGTGCAACAAGTTTGGTATTTACCAAAAAAAATTCTCCTATACCAGGAACTTCTCTCATAAAGTAGAAGGTTAGACATAATGCCAATGTTCCATACCTAAATGTGCATTTCTTCTTCTTAATATCATTCAATTTTTCCAACTAGAGCAACTCAGAAAGATCATATTCTGTCCATTTCTCAACTATTTTTAAAGATAAGTCAATTGTAATGGTAGATACATCATTGTCACCAAAAATCATGTGTGAAATAACCAAGCTTGTATATTAAACCACTAGATTATTGATTTCATTACCTGTGTTCTTTATCGATCCCTTTCCTTTGTCAAAATTGCATATAGGAGTAGGTCTGGATGACAATAGACTAGTATAATCTCTAATTACTTCTTTCTATATCATATATAAATTTCCAAGCCACACAAACTAATCATGAAATCTGCTAAGTGCCAATTTAATGCATCTTCTCCATTGCTAAAGTCTGAAAATTGATCTCACACATTTAATTTCATAAATGTCAACACAGTGTGTTCCAGTTTTAGGGTGTAGTCATTTCCAATCAACTCTTCAAACCACAATATACATTATTTTCAATAATTAGGCTCTTGCAGCTTCTTATGAATGCGTATGCCAATGTCTTCAGTCGGGATGACACCAAGGGGAACTTCCAAAAAATGCACCCAAGGGGTTTAGTTCTAAGGTTTTAGTAGGATACTTCTTAAATTGTGCTTTCGATCTCTCTCAATTTTCTAAGACTTTAGGTATATCCATTACATTCAACATAATTCAATGAATAATTCAGAGTGAATAATGTATAGCAGTAGTAATTTAGCTTTTTCTTGCACACCAAATCCAAACACTAAAATTCTACAGTATGGAAATGCTCCAGACTCTTCAAGCTTGCTCTACACACTTCTTCTCTTCTACAAATTCATTTCATCAAATTAATTTTCCTTGACACACTTAAATTTATTTCTTTGATCCTATTTGCTTCAACAATAAATGCTTTAGATCACAAGTAGATGTCCTTGGAAGTAGTGTGTACTTTCATCTTATCAAGTTTTGCAAAATTCCTTCTTCACACATGTGCACTTGAAATTCCTTTCACATGAAATTTTGAATTCATCACCTTCAATAAATGCATTTTTTTCAGAACATGACACCATATATTGGTAGGGGGTAATTAAATTTTTTGATAGAGCTAACCCTAAACCACTGCCTAGTTTAAATTTTTGACAAGATTATCTCCACCAATGGATGAAATAGATGAAGTTGATACTTTTGCTTCTCCTTGCTTTCAAGATTCTCCTTCCTTCTTCAGATCCTTTCCATTTCCTTCTTAACTTTTGCTAGATCAACCTTAGTGATTGGTTCATATCTCTTTACTAGGTAGTTTTGTTTCATATTTCTACTTTTGCAATTTCTAGCAAAGTGTCTCAGCTTGCTACAATTATGACAAACAACATTATTTCATCCAAATTTTCATTTATTCAATCTATATCTGCACTGGTTAGCCTTGTTTCCAAATAAATTCCATTATAACATTAACCTTTGAATGGATAGATCATCTTGTTCAACATTTGACTTCTACATTCTATAGCTTTATGTCTAATTCTTTTGCATTTGAAACATTGATCACTGAATGGTAAAGCATTTTGATTCATTCTATCATTCTGTTTTATTTTATTTCCACAATCTTTTTCCTTATGACCAAATCTATTGTAGAGATAATATATACCATTAAAAGATAAGTACCTTTCTTTGAGCATTATGTTTTCTGATAGGATATTTTCTGATATTGCTTCTTTAATTCTTGATATGCCTACCATTTCTTGATATGTCTACCATTTCCTTGATTCTTCCTTTGATTGTCAACCTTGTTAAGGAGTTGATTTGATTTTTGAGCTTTGTCCTTCTTCAAGTCCCAAACCATTTTTGTCCTTAGAAGGTTTTCATCCTACAATCAGTTCATCGAGCCTTGTAGAACTTGTTTTGAATTTTTCCTCATGAGCTCTTGCTTTCTCTAGATTGGACCTTAAAGTTACTAGTACTTCTTCAAGATTTGTACATTCATCAACCTTGCTCTAAATTTCAACTTTCTAATAGTCCTTAATTCTTTTATTTTCTTCCACTTTATCTCTTAGTCCAGTGATTTTCTAATTTACTTTCTTCAATTGATCACTAAATTCTCCATGTCTTTCTTTGAATTTCTTGATTTTTTCTTTTAGTTTCTTGATGCACTCATTTGCTTCCTTGAGGATTTCCTTCAAATATTTATTTTCTCCTTCATTCCTGTCAAGATCTTCAAGAGTAATTTAAAGTTCACCATTATTATCTAGGATACATTCTTCTTCAATATGTTCAGTATGAATCACTTCTAGAGGAATAGGAAATCTTTTATCTACCATGTGTTCAAATTTTGAAATCTTCCTCAAGTTGTTAAACTTCTTAAGAGAAACAAAGCTATGATACCATTTTTCGAACACCTAGAACACTAAGGGGGGGGTGAATCAGTATTCCATTAAAAAATTTACATAATATCCATCCAAGCAACAACACAACTCTAACTGTAATAACAAGTGAAAGCATGGAATCAAAACAAGATAACAACACATAGGAACACTAGTATTTTTACGTGGAAAACCAAAAATGGGAAAAACCACAGTGAGGGTTAGCTCACAATATAATTTATCTAGATATAGAATATTACAATGGCTCACTATTAGGAAACATTATCCTTGAAGGCTCACAACCTATTCAATAATTTACAAAATAGAGTATGAATCACTACCAAGAGGTGAACTAAGATAGAACACACCTTCCTTGTGCTGAAGTTTGGTTCCAATGAATCACATATTACAAAACACTTCTCTATATATTGTACTCAACAATTCTCACACCTCACATATACAATTTCACATATTCACACTATACAACAATCTTTGATCACTCTGATTTTTACCACTTAATTATTTTACTTGCACACACCACTTTATCTAAATTCCTTCATCCATTCAACCTCTCAAATGTGTTGTTATATATTTATTGTATACATTCACATACACTAATTAGGCTAGCCTAATTAGGGTAGCCTTATTTTAAATCAAAACTAACTTTGTTGACTTTATCCTCAAAACATATTCATCTTCGCGTGCAACACAAGCATGTAATATATGGTAATAGTTAGCAAAGAACTAAAATTGACCCATTTAGCATTCACAATGCATATTTAAACTGCTTAACACCAAATCATAATTAGGTCGGCCAAAGTTAGACCTAAAAATCAAGGACTTCAAATGTGTATGCACTTCGCTAAACATATAACTCCAAAATTTGTTAACACATCGAATTCTCCTTTAGATGACATCAAATTACTTATCTTCAACTCTATTAGGTAAAATAATTAAATATGAGAATATGCAAAATCTCCCACATCCATGCACTATATAGAGTTTTATTGTAATCCTCAAAATAAAACACTATTATTCATATCCTCCATATGCATTCATATATCATCATAAAACTTTGAGATAAGATGAATCTCATAGGCATGAATCTATGTACAAAATCTAGTATTGATATCATTCTTTGTGATTTAATCTAGACCAAAAAGCCAACACATTGAACCTGTATATAAACAAAGCACTATGTACTGACCTACTGTTAACTGTATCTTTCCAACCATATAACCAAGTCAACTAAAATCTTGTCAGTGGATGCAAATGATGTCGAGATAGAACATATTATTATCTTCGTAATGAATCTTACAAAATAAGATAATTTAGACCAAATATTAGATTAACAAAATTTTGGTATAGCTCATACCATTATTACCAAAGAAAATATTAACATCAATAAAAATATTCCACTTTCCAACACTGATGTAAATGTTGACATCAATAAAAATCTTACAATTTCCAACATAATTTTTTATCATCAAAGCTTATGCCTCTCCAATAGCCTTATGGGAAATTCAATGAGTGGGGGACCAATTTGTGCCTCATTGAATGACCTCCGAGATTTTTATAGAAAGTCAACTCTTCTTTGTGTTTTGGGGAAAAGGTAGAAATAAATGTAAATAAAACATAAAAAATGGTGATGTGCAAAAGCTTTTATAACTTTTCAAACCTTAAAATATTTCTTATAACTGATATAATAGACACATATTGACACAAACCCTTCATTGTTGGGAAGATAATGAGCACCAAAGGCTTAGTGAAAGCACAGTGTAGTCTTTCAAATCTCCTTGTGGGAAGAAACCATTAAGGTCCAATCAGACATAAGAAAACTCTAAATATTAACAAAAATATCTAGAAACTCATAGAACCCTTCTCTCTTTATAGCATAGTATGAATAATAGCAAACTTTTCCAATAAATGGAAAATTTCATAAGACAATCTAATTTTCGAAAGCTAGCATTTAACATAAAAGCTTAACAACATGAAAATTAGCTTATCTGAACTATCAAAGTAGAATTAACACAATGTTTTTAACATGCACGAAATATAAACAAGAAACTTGACAAAGGCCATAGCATGATTAATTTCAAAATACTTCTCCAAATAGATCAAACTTCAATAATATATGAACTAAAAAACAAAGGTCGGAAGCCAATCCAATGATAGTTTTGAATTGAAATATAGCATGCTAAAGAATAATAGTATTATGTAAAACCTTCTACTTATGAAAATATAAACTCCCTACTAGATCTATATCCTTCAAAAGGATTTTTGAAGCAATTTTTCTAACCTTTTTACTCATGTTGGCATCCCCTATTTATAACTAGAAGAAGAGAGCACCACTGCAAACACTCCAAAAGAAAAAACTGTCATATGCTAGAACCTGATAGCTCACAATCTGATCCTACATATTGATTAGATCATAGTGATCTTTGCTCATTAAGTCTCAACAACTTCATTAATGTCTTTAGATATTTAGCGAAGATAATAGTTAAAAAAAATCAGATTTCAACACAGCCTGGCAAAAATCTGATTGATCAACCAAAGAGGTCAATGATGCTGATTTGACGGTTCAACCCAAAAATTAAGACACCTACCACATTATGATAAACTCCACCTGAAGAGATCACTCTGCGAAAAAGACAAACTATCTAAAATGAATATATGACATGTCAAGTGAGTGGGCAATCTCAAATTTGTGAGAATAGATTTGAAGAAAACCCTCACCAAGCTAAGACGCACCCTTGCTTGCACCCATAAGGAAAATGATATATGAAAGTTATGGTTCCACCACGTGGCACATTGCATGCGTTTAGGAGCAATCTTCACTTTCTGAGCACATATTCATCTCAAAGCCAAAAAGAGGAAGGGATGAAAACCAAAAAGATTAAAGGAAAAATTACTTTACAGTTTTGGTGACTCACAAGGGGCTTTCACTTGCGGAGGCATGAACCTAGAGCTCCAGTAATTTCTATAGTTTGAGGAAGACAAAGTGCTAGACTTCCCAATCCAAATTAGTAGGTTGGATGAAAGTGTGAAGAATCTCATATGCTTGATCCAATTCGAGGACTTCCTTAAAAGAAACCCCTCCCCACCTAGTTGAAACAACCTCGTTGTAGTAATAAAGCCAAGAAAGGGGAAGTATCTCCTTCTCGATTTAATCAAGAGTGGGCAATGAGATTAGGCCTAGGAGTGTTGTGAAGTCTTGATTTTGATTCTTATTGTATCCATGATGTGCTCAATTGATAGTACCTCTCCATCTGGTGAGAAAAGGGTGGGAAATCTGGAATCAAGCAGAACATTGAACTCCTTGATATCATTGACCTTCCTATTCAATGCTTCTTGTCGATCTTTAACTTTTGACACAACCCTTCTTTCCTTAAGGTTTCCATTCGATCAAGAATTCCTACATTTCTTAAAAATTCTTTGGTGACCTTACATAACCTGGAGATCAAATTCTCTGATTTTGTGACCGAAGGAGCATATATATGCAAAATTTAGTCGACCACCGGGCCAACCTTCTCATTTAATTCCCAAGCATCCCTCAAAAACTACAAGAATAGCTTCAAGGAAACAACAACAACTATGATTTTCTCACAATTCATAGATATCAATCTTTTTGGTATCGAAAGGATCTTGAATCCTTATACTGCAGCCAATTCCTAATGAAATTAAGATTCGCTTGTCTTCATGTTATCCTCCAATTGGATTTTCTCCTAAAGGGAATTTGTGAGCTTGGAGTTTAACTTACTAATCTCTTCTTTGCGAGTCTATAAAATAGAATGAGTCTCTTTCTTTTCTTGTTTCGCCCTTTCTATTTTTGCTTGGACCTTCTAGAGATCGTCGGAAGCCTGAGATAGAAATCTATCCAATTCCTTCTACATATTCTCTTGGTTGCATTAATATTTTGTATTTGTCTCATGTCCAATAGAAACCTCACCCTTCAATTTCTCTATCTTAGCATGAAGTCAATTCTACTCACTTCAGGTATCCTTGAGCAACTTAGTTGCCTCCCCTTGCTCACTTTGTAACTTTTGTGTGCAATTTATCTCCAAGTCCTTGCCCTTTATTTTTTTCTACATCTTGTTCATCATGTCTTTTACATTTTCCATCTCTACCTCACGCATCTTCAATATTCTTTCTAGCATCTCATAATTAGTGTAGACCAATTTTTGAGTGGCTTTAACTAGAACCACTCTGTTACACATGAGATTTTCACTTCAATCAAGACCTACAACTCTAATGTCATAATCTTCCATTTGTATTTCTCCCTCTGGCTTGGATGCTAGAGGCTTCATGGTAGCAATCAACAAGGAATTTCACTCTTCATTGAAACAAGCCTCAATTCTGAGTAGTTGGTTATGCCATGACTTTTATCTACAATTTTTGTTTTCTATCTTGTCGATTTAGCTTTGTTGCATCAAAATGACCTCAAAGACTTTGTGGGGTGTCGATGCTCTATGCAGCAATAAAAGCACCTTGAGGGAGACTGAAATTGATGAAAAAAGGAGGAGCCTTGGTTGCATGAGATTGCAGAGAGGTGAAGGGGAGCATTATCATGGAAAAAGGTGGGATTCCATATGGAGACTGAGAGGGGGGAACACCCATCAGAGTGAAAGGGGAAGTGGGTGAAAAGAGAGACATTTGCTCAGAAGCAGATGGGTTTGGTGAAACTGGCAACCTGGATAGTTCAACATTTTCAATGGGGGCCCTTGATAGGGAGATTAAATAATCAATTTCAGCTAAATTAGATGATGCTCACTCAACATGCAGGGTTTCTTCATGAGGTTCATTGTTGAATATGGCTGTGGGTTTTCTTAGAACTAAAAGATCAAAATCCATAGACGGAGGACTCTTTTCAAAAGATGAGGGAAAAGGAACAACTAAGGATGCGGAGGCAGAAAGAAGAGGGGGGAGTTAAACTTACCGGGAATACTAAAGTCGAATATCCTAGTAGAGTGGCTTCCACTTCCTCCTCTCCTCTGCCTGATGCATTGAATTTGCCTAGGTCCTAGACTTTCCTCCTCTTTGAATGGGAGGAATTGGAAGATTTAGATCCCTTGGCAATCGATCTCATTGAATCTTGGCCCTCATCAATCGTTGCAAACCTCTTTGGAGACCGTCGAGTCCTTTTTCCTTTTCCTTGGGTGTTGATGGAAGATGTGACATGTGATTCCTTCTATTTCAACCCATTTATTTTTCCTTTTCCTGTATCAAGCTCGAGAGGCAGGGAAGTGTAGAGAAAAATATCTTTCAATTCAATTTCTTGATCAGACTCAAGATTACTATCCTTATTGTCAACCTCCTTGTCATAAATTTGGTTGAACCTTTCATCATGTGGCTAAACATCCCTATACGTGGCATTGAGTCTCTTAATTTCTTGTCATAATCTATAGAAATATGCCCTCTTTCTTTCCGACCACCCTAGGCGGTTCAGTTGCATATTGAGGGACTTGCCCATTGGGAGGCTCTTTTGGAATTCCTTTTCCTTAATGCAAATGTCAAGCCATGGTGGCCGGTCGAATGGTATGAAGGATAAGTCGATGTATAAATTCGGCCTCTCTTCAGTTGGGTTCATTATTGATTCAAAGCAATCTCTCCTCTCATGCCTTACAATTGGGAGGTTCCTTGTCAGGTTGTAGCTCCATGCATCACATATGAGAACCATGCCCAAGCACACCAATTTATTTGTAAGCACCTCCTACTCCTTTCTTTTCTTTAGTGTTACCCGACTATTGGAAGTGTTAAGGAGAATTGTGTAAAGTGTTTCCTTGTGCCTTTTGACACCATAGGCCTTATTAGAAATAGTTTCGTAACGACACGCCTCTAGAGTGAAAACCCTAGCTATTACAAATTTAGGGAGCCTAAAAGGCTTGTCATCAAAACCATGGAATTTGATGAATGTAAAATCAGCTCCCAGGAAATAATCCACTGGGGTTTGTAAGCTTTTCATCCATTGCAAGACCTCAGGGGAAAAATGTCTTGAAGGGCATGGGGAAGAGTCTAGAAGCATTGGCCTCATGAAATAATCCACAAACCAATAATAATCCCATGTCCTTGAAAGCATATGTTTCCAAAATAAAATTGGTTGGTATGACCCCTTTACATCAAACCTAAACAATGACAAGTTTCTTTCAAGAAATTCATAATTTTGATGTAATATCAAACGTTTCAAGAAAGAAGAATACCTGAATTTACACTCAGTTTCATAATTCCTCAATTTTTCTAGCATCCTTTTAGCTATTACCTTAGCTAAATCAAAATACTCCTAGATTTTTTCCTTCCTAAGCATAAAATACAAGCCCATCTGGAAAGGATAAACCCTTTCATCATTATCTTAGATGTAGATACAGGTTGGAAACATTGTGAAAATGATCTATACATCTTCTTTAAACATTCTACGTGATAGAGGGAAGAGGACTTTACCTCCTTCCAACCGCTCATTTATTTCGTCTTCATGAAAAAGTAATTGTTTAGTTCTGGTTCTCTAGAACATTTCCATCACTTCCTGCTCAAATATCTCGACACCAAAATTAGGAGGGATAAGTAACATATCTAGGATGGATTCTACACTAATTGTAACCCTTATCCTACCACTGACTATAACCCCTATTTCCTTATCAAACTTCTTATCACATGCGTCCACCAACTCTGGACATGGGCATATAATGGGCAACATGAATTGTGGCAAACAACAATTCTAGAGCCATTGTGCAAAACCTTCAGTTGCCCCATGTTTGATCATTCTTTGTAATGCCCCTTCCCTAAGGATTTTAGGTTTTTCCACCAACCTTGGGTCAAAAATATTGTTTGCAAAATCTTGGATGGCTTCTTTCTTAATGGGGTCGCCTACCTGTATAGTTCTGGTGTGGGAAAAATGTCGCTCTTCTAATGTTGGGGCATTAGCAAAGGAATCCCTCCATTAAATGTTGATGTATCCTAGTTTTTTAGATGAAGACCTAGCTTGTCTAGTAGAAGTTAATACTTCCACCATTGTTGTGCTAAAAATTTGCAAAGAACTTCTCTAGAGAAATAGTTACTTGTTGTTTTTGCTACTTATAAAAAATTTATTTTGGCTACATTCAATTTTCTTGTGTGTACATGCAATAAGGCATTATTGTTACCACTAGCTTACTAAATGCTGCCAACGAGGCGATATGTGTAGACTAGGAATCTGTATCCCTTAGGAATGCAAAATTCTCCACGAGAATGTAATTAGTACATTTTGCTTGCTGCCCTACCAAAGAAAAATAAAAAGATGAAGAACTTGATGAAGAGCCATTTTTGATTGCTTAGTGACCACTAGAGGCTTTGAATTTACTTCTTTTTGTGTGTGGCCTCCCTTTTTTTCTTTTTGTAGTGTAACTCTTTTTGGGTTTGCTCGAGAAAGCTTCAAGATTTTCCCAGAGCCTCAAGCTCGTATTATAATGTAACATATTTCAATGAATATAATATAATATATTTTTGCTTATTTATGTGTTACTCCCATGACTTATTCACAAAAATAATTGTATTCTACAATTTTTTTACATATGGTACATAACTGTGAAAATTTTAAAAGAACTTGTGCACTTTAATGGAATAATATTAAATGAATATCATTTACTGATTATCCAAAATGTTTCCATCCATGTCTTCTATCTCATACGTGTTCTCTTTGCATGTGTGAATGTGGAAGGGACCCTTCCACAGTGCTTCAAATTTTACATTTTTTTTGGTTTTGTAGTGTGCTCGTTGTATTTTAGCACCAGGCTTCCTTGCGAGAAATTTGGGTTGGAGGCGGTTGTTGCCACAATAATGGGTTACACTTTTTGGGACATCCTGATTTTTGCCTGAAATCACATATTTTTAGAAAATACAATGATTTATGACTTTAAAGGTTCCATTTAAATTATTTTAATTAAAGAGGGGATTGATCAAACCCCCTTGGATAGAACCTTGTTAGATTTAAACCATACCTATAATCGAGTCTCCTCTACACCTATCAAAATGCTGATAAAAAACCACTTTTGATTTACCTTTTGAGTGATCAAATGAATTCATTTAAAATTTATGCTTTGTAAGCCTATAGCCCTTATTATAAGCTTCCTAAAAAGTATAATTTTAATATGTTTAATTTGATTATTATATTTATTTCTTATTTCTTGTGAATGTAGGATTTTCAATGAACATCAAGTTTTTTATTTCACACATACAAAAAAATAGAAAAATAGAGAAAAAAATTCTAAAAAATACATGTGCCCTAGGTATTGATGTCCTTATTCCAACATAAAAAGAATAAGTTAATTCAAATGAATACAAAAAAAGTTATGCATGTCGAAGTACACCTCTGTCCAAATTATAATTACGCTAACTTGGAAAATTAATTAAAAAAAAATATGTAACAAAAAATTATGAAAAAAGTTCCATCCCCTAGATATTGGTGTGAAAAAATTGCATTTTAAAATCAGAATTGTATCCTATCTATAAAAAAAATTATGTGCGCCGAAGTGAACATCACTTTTTAAAAATGCTAATTAGTAGAAAAACTAAGTTATTAAAAATTACATAAAATGATTCACAATTTATTTTTTAATTTTTTTTAAAAAATATAATTAGAATCTACACAAAATATCTAACAAATAACTAGTTTGATTCATCTTCAAAACCTTTATGGTTTAGCTGCTATAGGTGTAAGAAAGTGAATGTCTGGTGAAAAATCCTGATTTTAATGTCAAGTTTGGCCAAAAATTGTAACCCATTATTGTGGGATCACTTGCCATTTTATCAAACCATCGTTTGACTATTTGTTGATGCCTGATCATGGCTTCACACACTTTTTCCCCTTTTTTTCCAATATTTAGGAGTTCCTCCAACCTTACTTCCATTTTGCTACTTTCTTTGACTTCTAAAGCCTTTAATAGTTGCAATGTCAGAATTTCGATAGAAATAGGTAAAACCACCTCCTTTCCATACACTAGTTCATAAGGACAGGTCCTCAATATTTGTTTGAGCATGATTATGTTAGCCCATAGAGTGGATCATAAGTGACTATGCCATTCCTTTTGTTGTTTTGACCCAATACACTTAATTAACCTAATCAAGTCCTTGTTGGTCAATTCTGCTAACCCATTTCCCTATAGGTAATAATTTGATGAAGTCTTGAGGTAGACCCCATGCTTGAGAGAAAATTGTGACATCTCGAAACCCAAAAAATCTCATGCATTATTAGATATGATATTTTTTTGGTGAACCAAACCTTGCCACCAACTCCTCAAGAAAATTGATAATTTCAATTTCTATAGCATTTTTAGGGCAACAACTTTCATCCATCTTGTGAAATAATCAATTTCCATAAGTATCCGCTTATGGCCAACACTAGAGATAGGATTTATCATTTTGACGAAATGTAAACCCTATTGAGTGAAAGGTTCCTCAATTATGATTGGGCTCAGTGGCATGGCAGAATTCTTCCTCTTGCGAACAAAATATTGGAACTAAGTACACTTTCACACCATGGGGTGCCTTGAAAAACATGGAAAGCCAGTAATATCCTTCCCACATTATCTTTAAAATAGTAGTTTTGGTGGATAAATTTCCACCCTCAAGACTACTATGGAACTCATTTAGAAATCTTTCTGCTTGTGGCTTATCTAAGCAACAAAACAACACACCATCATAATTCCTTTTAAACAAAATCCCCTCAATTGTTACATACCTAGTGCCTTGTAGTCCAATAGCATCTTTTGTAAGGAGGGATGTTGGTCGAGTATTGCCCCTCTTACATATATTGTGTCTAATCGATCACCCATTACTTGTCATACTTGAACTGATTTGTATAGGCCTGATCAGTCTCTTCCTTCACCAAGGAGCTTAATTATTGGGAAAGGTATTTGCAAAGACCTCTTCCCTAAACCAACTTGGTTGGTCAAATGTCTATGTCATACTCTATAATCTTGGTAATCCAGTTGGCCCTCTTTTTAGTTATTTCAACCTCAGTGATATATTCTTGAACATTGGGATGGGCAACGAGGATGGTGATTATGTTGGTTGATGCTAGGTGTCAAAATTCCTTAAGGATTTTAATAATAGTAAAAGCTTGTTTCTCAAAACAATTGTAGTTGGTTTGATATCCTTTGAGATTCTTGGAGTGGAATGTTTTGGGATGCTCTCCACTATTACCTTTTCCCTTCTTAGTGAGCACCAAAGCTATGTTGTGTTGTCTATTGTAGATGTAGAGAAGGAAATCCTTAGAGAATTATGGGTTAGCTAACGTTGGGGCCATGGAGATGACTTCCTTTATTCACTCACAAGTCATCTTGCCTTTAGGATTTTGTTTAAACACTAGATTCTTCTTTAACATCAACCTGATAGGTATTGTGATGCCCATGAAGTCTGAAATAAACTAGTTGATGAAATTAATCTTCCCCAAAAAATACAATAGCCCCTTTTGGTTAAATGGAAGTGGTAGCTCCATTATCCCTTGGAAAGCAATACATTGTCACAAAGTGCCGTACTCATAATTAGAGAGTCTTCTAGAATTTTTGAGGATGCGAACGTTCCCCACTTGGTAGTGAACTTTGTTTTATGTTGGTCTTCTTCCCTTACATAGACCTAGTTATAACCTGAAAAACCATCAAGAAATGAGAACATCTCTGATTCAGCCAAGGTCTGTAGAATTTGCTCCATTGCGGAAAAGGGTAGTGATTTTTTAGCGAAGCTTTATTCAAATCCCTAAAATCCACATAGAGCTCACTATCGCCATTCTTTTTCCACACTGGTACAATATTGGACACCCAGGTGGAATGTTTGATCATGTAGACGATCCTTGACTTGATTAATTTAGTGAGATCTTATGCCATCAATGCTTCAAATTTTGGACTGACCAGCTTTGTTTCTATCAGAAAGGTTTTGATCCTTTGTCCAAGTCAATAGTATGTTGAATTATGCCTGGATCGTATCCTCTAAGATCATCATAGGTCCAAGCTACGACCCCATCATATCTAGAACATAACCCTTTTAGTCTTTATTTATCCTTCTATGGAATGTCTCTTCCGACTTTTAACTTTCTATCATTTCCAACATCGAGATATTTATATTCTTTCTCATCAATAGTGAATCTTTGTTTCCTATTTCTCGCATCTTCACAGTCCCAAATATTCTCAAGAGAAATCAAACCTAGAGGGAGCTTATTACCTTTTAATTAGACCACTTTCCCTTTTGTAGCCTCTCTTGCTTGAGATTGTGAATGGTCGAACACTTTTCTTGATTTTTATAGAAAGGAAGTAATATAAATGTCATCCTCAAAAGCCTACTAGTTTTGATCATTTTTAGGAATTGACAATCAGATGATTACTTGCATTGTATTCCACTTCATCACTGAGTCAAAAATTGGTTCAAATTGTGAACCAATCAAAGCCATCCAATTGGAAACATTATTTTGGGACCATGGGATAACCTGTATGTTTAAAGCTTCAAAGCTCTTAATCATATCTAATACTTTGTGTCTATAATACTTCATTCTTACATTTTTGGCAGTCACCTACCCACGGACTTGGCTTACAACCAACTTTAAATCTCCAAATGCTTGTAATCTTCTCATGCCCATTCATTCTATGAGAAACAAACCATGTAAAAAGGAATCATACTCGACATCATTATTCGACCATGGAAAATGGAAACAAAAAGCTTTGAGGGTCTTTGATCCGGTCAGGGATACTAATTGGATGCTTGCTCCAGAACTGAACTTGCATTTTGCACCATCAAAATATAATGTCCATATACTATTGTCACTAGGACTACTAAGCTCTTCCTATTCTTTTAGGAATTTTGGGAAGACTTGGTCATCATCGAAGATCGTATAAGTGCCTAATATGATAGCATGGAAGTTACTGAATGGGTCAGAGTCAATAAACTGGTTAAGGATGACCTCCTCTTCTGGGGTCTACTCACTCATGTCCTCCTCGTCTTCTAGTATTTCTAAACAATAATCTCCCCTTTTGAGAAGGAGGCATGTGCTACTTCAAAGCATAGAATCACATTTTTTGCTATATGTTTTGGGTGCAAGGATTCATACATGATCTTCATACATGATATTCATCTTTGCCCCATGCTTGGTCTGCAATATTAGATGAGACCAATCAATCATTAAATATCTTCCTATCTTTACTTTTAAATTCCTTCAAAGACACATCCCGAACACTCAGGGGATGTCTATCACAACTACTTCTTGTGTGACCATTTGGCTCAAACATGAGAAGAGGGTTAAAGATAGATCCTTGATGCTACCAATGGTTAGAACCTTCTTCTCAAATAATTCCATGATCCATGTCTCAAGAGGCTCATACTTGAGTTTCAAGGCATCAACTACTTGTTTAGTAATGACCGTAGTACTAGCTCCCGAATCAGTCGCGTTATTGTGTAAAAGCTTATCTCCCACAATAAGTGTTAAAAAGAAAGGTTGCTTTGGCTTGCTTACCTCTTTCACCTTTGTGTTATCTATGATGTTTAGGTATGTCACAACTCTCAAATATTGGGGGTCTGATGTGGGCTCTTTTTCTTTAACTTAATCGCATAGTGGAATCACATCCATCCATGGTATTTGTTGTTCCTTATTTAATGCTTCCTAGAGAAAATTATTTTGTTTCAAAATTTATACAATGTCCCACAGAGATACATTAGTGATCCCTTCTTCAACTGCTCAACCATGTTGAGCATTTCGACTGGTAAGGCCTTGGGTTCAAATGGTGGTATCTCTTTCACCTTTATGGGAGGTTGATCCGACATGGGTGGGCTCAGTGCTTTGTCTATATCCTTCACTAGCAATGGTGGAGCTTGTGACTGCTCAATGGGTTGAGCCTCTGCGGCTTGCTTTTATTATGACTATGGTTGGCATGGCTGTAGACGTTGTGGAATTTTTTGCACATACTCTCCAGTGAGCCTTCTTTTGGACCTTTTGTTGTAGTCCAACTGTACATACAAGGCACTAGTCATCAGAGCATCATTTTTTAATACTACACCATCCTCTTCCATCCAAGAGAAAATTACTTGGTATGGTGTGATATCTAGCTCCTGCTCTAAAGAAATTCCTTGTGTTTGTTCTCTAAAGTAAGCATTCTCCATTTCAGGAGACAAATATTCTTAAACGCTTGACAACATGCCCTGGCTTCTTTACTCTGCTATCTTCTGATATAGATTTCCCCTTAGAAAATTCTAGGGCATATGACTATCATTATATGGGAAGCACCACACATTCTTGTCCTCCACCAGGTTGTTCTATCCTGGGACTAAATCTTTACTTGGTCTATTCCTCATGGCCTAGAGATGTATGGTAACCGAGACTAACTAGTTTGCAAGCAATGGTTGTTGACTTCCTCCTTTTGAGGCTCCTTGATATGCATTTTTTTGGTAAGATGGCCTTCCTCCTTGATAGGTCTACATGGAAGGCTTTGGAGGTGTTGCTTGCTAATTTTGAATGAGAACTAGCTCATTCACAAAGGACTGCATGACATTCTTCATATCATTAGCATTTGTTCCTAATGAAGAGGAGCCCGACGTGCTTGATTCTGTACAAGGGTATACACACATGGATGGTGGTATAGCCAACGTGCTTTCTTGTGAAGTAGAGACACTCAAAGTTGCTTCTTCCAAGGGGCCACTAGAGGTTTCTATGAACATGAGCATTGGTAGATGTGGCAGAGCTTCCAGATGTCGATCAAACTATTTTCTACGTGCACAACCAAATCGTATGTGTCAAGAAAAATATCTCAACCCATAGATTGAACCATGGTTGTGATAGCCAAATTAAAATCCTTTAGGTAAAACATGAACACCATAGCCTCCAAAGGCCTAGCGGTCATAGGAATTCTTTGCAAGGTTTTGTGAAACCTAGTGTTGAAGTCACTCATGGCCTCTTGTGAGGCCCTTTTGATGGTGATTAATTGTTGCAGCAACAAGGAGAAATCTCCCTTTCTGAAGAAGCACTTAAACAACTTCTCTCTGAGTTGGTCCCAAGAGCAGATAGAACTGGAATCTTAAGACCTATACCAGTTGTAGGATTTTCCTTTGAAAGACACAGCTAGTAACCTAAGAGCAACATTCTCTTTCATGATGTTAAGTACTTTGCATACCTTTGCTATATCTTGGATATGTTCAAAATGCATCTTGAAATCCTCCACAAAAAACTTTGGGATGGCCTTGAGAGCATTGGTAGGTATGGAAGATCCATATGTTCAGGGGTGTAGGTGGTTGTAGTGGACTACCACTATCCCAGGTTATAAAATTTATAGGAGCGGGGGCACCTAAATGAGCCATTGAAAATAGATTCCTATGGATATGGTACACTATTTTTCTGATTTGGGAATTTTTGCCTCTTCGTGTAGATAAAGCTTTGGTGGTAAGTGCAATAATATTTGGGGGAAAAAAGGGGGCTTAAATGGCCACCTTTTTTCTGAAATAAGAAAATACTGACCTTAGATGTGCAATTGAGGATAGTTACAATCAAAATTTTGAGATGCAACAAAAACAAGGATTGTAGTGGTCTAAGTCTACTTTCTAAACTACTAATTTATTTTGAAAATGGTTGAGATGATGGGGCTCAAATGAGGGACCCACCGAAATTGGTGTTGTTTTTTTCAGAAAAACATAACATATGAACTTTTGTGGGAACGTAGCATGGTGAACTTTTTTTAGTATTTTTAAAATCGCTTCGGTGAGAAATTAACTAATAGTATGCAGTTGATGCATGGTTTTTCTAATAATTTTTTAATGAATATTTGATTTTTTTCTAATTTTCAAAGTGGACACTTCCTAAAAAATAGAATTTTGGCCCTGCTACCCCTACAAATTTGGAAACTAATTGATTTTTTTTTTAAACAAATTATAGAATCGAGTTTAGTTTCTAAAAATGTAATTTATTTGAAATTTTGATGAACAGTTAATTTATGACTAAAAGAACACCAAAAACTGCTTTTTCCTAAAAAAGAGACACACAAATAAAAGAAATTATAGATCAAAGGCTTAACATTGCCAAAAATGAAAAAAATTACATCGTTGGATAGCTAAGAGAGCCTAACATTACCTAGGTGTTCAATTTGTTTGACATTGAAACATGTGCAATCCTAAGGTGATCATGAACCCGATTATGTGAAATATTGTAGAATTTGCAAAAAGATGTCTCTAGTCATTGGGAAGGCCCTCCAAGCCTTTTGGATTGGTATTCCAAGGCAAATACCAAGCCTAAGGCTTGGGAATTCAGAAAGAAATATATAACACAAGCATATTATATCTTAGTTTTGACATGGTTTTGCATTTTATGCGAGATATGTCTATAGACATAACACGAGCATCTTATAGCATCAGATACAAAATTCATTATACATTCGATCAGATTCCGGTCAAATTAGCTCTTACATTAGGCAAATTCATCACTTTCATCCATTCATTAAATAAGTTCATTTATCAAATAAATCCTTATCATTCAACCTTCATCCTGCATTATCCATTTAATTAAATAAATCAAAAAGCCATTTAAATCAAATCTTAAATCATTTTCCATCCTTTTCTGATTTAAATAAATCAATTATCAAAGTCCAAAAAGTCAAATCAGTTAATCAGCATTAAATCAGCATAATCATCATTAAATTAATCTAATCCTAATCTAAGGCTAATCACATCCCACTTGCATTATCTAGACCTAGCCACTTGCACAATAAATCAATTTTATTGATTTATTAAAACCTCATTTTCTCTCAACATGACAAGTCAAACAGGGCATTTATTGCTCTTCTTTCTTGTCCCCCTCTCAAAATTTATTGCAAATTTGAATTCAAAATTTCCCCCTCTTGGGCACTCTTCCCAAATCTTGCACATACATCCATCAATCACATGGTGACAAGTGTCCTCAATTCATTGGCTTGTTTTTGATCCCACATTGGTCCCTCTTCAACATTCAACATTTTGAAAATCTTTAAATACAAGCATCATCCTCAAGCAAATCCTTCACAATCTATTGCAAGGTTACTCTCTTCATTTGAGATTTGATCTTGTTCATCATCACTCCATCATCTCCATTTGCATTTTCACAATTTGAGCTTTGATCAAGGATTGGGAAAGGGTCACTAGCACATGTGACACCAATCCAACTATGGAATAGGTAATTTGGTTTTGTTTTCATAATTCTTTGGTCTTTCTAATATCATTTGTTGCATTTGGAAGCATTTCTAAGGTATTTCATAGAGGCATTTTAATAGAGTTTGCATAACACTAACCCATGCTTGAAGTGTAGTTTGTTTGCAGATTTTAAAAGAGATGCTTACATTTGGCGCTAGAAGGAGGGCTTTTCTTTGTTTAATCCAATCTTTGCAAGGCTTCATTTGTAGAGCTTTATTTATACTAATGTTGTTATGTTTCTTCCAATCTGCTAGAGTCTTGAATATATGATTGAATATAATGTGTTTGCATTCATAAGATTGTTTTACAGCTCATTCCCATAGGTCAAAAGATAACTGCACCACATGTCTGTTTACTGATGCTTTACGTCTCTATTTTCATAGCAGGCATTGTCCTTTATTTAATTTGCTGTCAATATAATCTTTATCGTTTGTAGATTATTCTGAAAACAACTGCCCGTATCTTGAATACTGATGATATCCCTCTGATTCCATATGCTTTGATTATTATTATTCCTTTCGTCTTATGGGTTATCTATACGCAATGTTTCGTTTACACATTTATGAACACATCCAAATGATCATTGTTTCATCAAAAGTCTCTGGCGCCTTTTTCTATTCACTGCCAAACACTCTGCACTAATCTATAGAGGCTGCGTGTGAGTTGAGGACAGTAACTAGACTCTTGCCTGCAGGATTTGTTATTTCTTGTCTTTTTGTTAAGACGTTTTATATCAATGTTTACTGCTTATATTTTTTATTTGTCGAGTGTTCTCTGAGAAAAGTATCATCCTTCATATTTGGGTATTGAGTTATTGATTGCAAAACTAGTTATTGCTGCCTCTTAACCAAGTGCAAACACAGTCTATGAGAAACACAATGCAAGATAAGATTTCAACAGAAATTTTGGGAGCGGTTTGTTGAACAGTTCATGCTTATGCCTTGTCTATGCTTCATGTGCAAGATTGATTTGAAATTCACTGACATTCAGCCTTACGCCTGCCACTGGCATTTGCCTGGAATTTGTCTTTACATTCTCTAGCTTGTTTACGAGAACAGTCGCAACTAGAACAATTTCAAATCCACATTTTGATGTTTAGGATGGTCACAACTACAATAGTTGCAAATCTATGTTTCGATTGGAATTGAGACAAATGAATGCGAGTTATGGATGCCATGTCTTGGTCAGTGGAGCCTGTTGAAGCGCAGTAATTTCAACCTTTCCACCGCACTCTTTTACGTATCTCCCATTGGCGCGCATTCATGACAGTCTTCAAAGTTCTTTCTCTGCTATATACCACCAAGTGCTCTATGAATTTTCATTTTTTGTGTCTTTTTCATTCGCTGGTCAAGTTCAATTAGTGGGAAGTTCTTTTATTTCCTCTCAAACGCCTGCTAATCACATCTGCTTAAAGATTTCTGGAGCTTTTTGTTTTTGGTCTATCCTGTATGCAGTTGCACCACGTCTGTCACAAAAATAATAAAAGTGCCATAGGAGATTTTCTTTTTGACAGATCACGAACTTGGCATAAATTCAAAATCACACCAATCTTGGCTTTGGGCGCGCTTCTTGAAACCTTTGTAGAGACAGGAGTCATCTTGCGTGAGGAGCAAGCTGCGATGAAGGAAAAGTTAATATGATTTGACTAAATATTGTGGGAGTATCCAAGGTCGCCATGAAAGTTTAGGCCATGCCTTAAATGCGTTGAACTGACAGCATGGGTGATTGACCAGTGATTGATGGCAGTTGAAAGAAGAGATCGCTGCATTTCCTATCTTTCTATAGAATCCTCTCATAATAGTTGGTTGCAGTAGTGAAATAAATGTGATCTGGTGTATGATGAATTCTTAAGATTGATTAAATTCACTAAAAGGAGGCACGTATTATATTTGATTTCATATTTAGTATCTAATTGCATTTCTTTGGATGGACTGGCAATCAAGCTGAAAGATAACATTATTGTCAAATAGGCTACCATCATATCTAAACAATAGGACGGCTGCCTTTATTATTTACTACATGCAGATAGTTGAGTAAGCCGAGGGGATGCTGGGAAATATCATTCAAAGTCAAACTAAATCTCTGACAATGACGGATTTTGCAGGGGGAAGTGTTAAATTGCTTTAAATAAAGGCGTACACTTGTTTACTTAGTGTTGTTTATTTTTTTCCATGGTTGACATTTTGTATTTTCAATATTTGTTAGGGGCATAGCTTTTGTATATTAAAGAGGGACATTTTGAAATCAATTGGTTTTTTTTGGAAATGTTGAGATCTTCTTTTCTTTTTTTATATATAGCTTTTGTATCTTAAGTTTGGAAAGTTCGAAATTTTTTTTTCCTTTTACCATATATGTCTAAACTTTTTGTGATGGAATAGGTGAAAAGCACAAGGTACAAAAGCAAACGAAGGTACAAGCGAAGGTACAAATGAACAAAGGCGAAAAGATGCAAAGCAAAAGAGGAGGAGGATTCTTGTTTGAAAACACTTGTTTGAAAACACAATGTGTTTTTTAACACTTT
>VDFB02000008.1:371883718-372280872 GCA_007258455.2 Sequoia sempervirens | reverse complement strand
GGTTTAAGGGTTGAGGGTCTAGGGTCTAGGGATTAGGGTAGAAAGGGAGGGATGGATTGAGGGTGGGAGAGATGAAGGGAGAAGTGAGATAGAGGGAAGGAGAGAAGAGAAGGGAGGGATATAGATATAAGATGGTGTAGGATCCAATGTATAGGGTAGAGGGATGAAATTTGAGGGTATAGGGTTGAGGACCTATAGGGTTGATGGTTTAGGGTATTAGGTTGTGGGAACAAGGTCAAGGGATAAGGGTTGAAAGAAGAGGGTAGAATTTTCAAGAGTTTAAGGGATTAAAGTTGAGTGTAGAGCGTAGAAGGTTTAAGGGTAGAGGGTTGAGGGTATATGGTTGAGAGATTAGGGTTGAGGGTCCAATGTATAGGGTAAAGGGTATAGAGGTGGAGGGATTAGGGTTTAAGGGCTGACGGTTGAGGGTACAGGGTAGAGGGTTGTGGGTTTAATGGTTGAGGGATTAAGGGTTGAGGGATCAAGGTTGAGGAATTAGGGTCGAGGGTAGAGGGTATTGGGTTGAGGGTAGAGGGTAGAGGGTTTAAGGGTTGAGGGTAGAGAGTAGAGGGTTTAAAGGTTGAGGGTTGAGGGTTTAGGGTTGAGTGTTTAAGGGTTTAAGGGTTGAGGGTATAGGGTTGAGGGATTAGGTTAGAGAGGGAGGGATGGAGGGAGGGAGAGATACATGGAGAAGTGAGATAGAAAGGAGAGAAGAGGAGGGAAGGATAGAGATATATGAGAGTTGAGGATTTAACGTATAGGGTAGATGGTTGAGAATTTAGGGTATAGGGTTGATCACCTATAGGGTTGATGTTTTAGGGTATTGGTTGAGGGTATAGGGTTGAGGGATTAGGGTTGAGGTTAGAGGGTAGAAGGTTTAAGGGTATAGGGTTTAAGGATTTAGGGTTTAGGGTTTAAGATTTTAGGGTTGAGGGTAGAGGGTTTAGGGTATAGTTTTGAGGGTATATGGTTAAAATATTAGGGTTGAAGGTCCAATGTAGAGGGCAGAGGATATAGGGGTTGAGGGTTTAAGGTTTGACGGTTAAGGAATTAAGGGTTGAGGATTGAGAATTGAGGGTTGAAGGTTTAATGTATAAGGTAGAGGGTAGGGAGTAGAGGGTTTGAGAGTTGAGGGTTGAGGGTTTAATGTTGAGGGTTGAGGGTTGAGGGTATATGGTTGATGGATTAGGGTTGAGGGTAGAGGGTTGAGGTTAGAAGGTTGATGGTTTAAGGATTGAGGGATTAAGGGTTGAGGGATTAGGGTTGAGGGATTAGGGTTGAGGGTAGAGGGTATTGGGTTGAGGGTAAAGGGTAGAGGGCTTAAGGGTTGATGGTTGAGGGTTTAAGTTTGAGTGTTTAAGGGTTTAAGGTTTGGGGATATAGGATTTAAGGATTAGGTTAGAGAGGGAGGGAGAAGTGAGATAGAGAAAAGGATAGATGAAGAGGGAGGGATAGAGATATATGAGGGTTGAGGATCCAATTTATAGGGTAGAGGGTTGAGAATTGAGGGTATGGCATTCAAGACCAATAAGGTTGATGGTTTAGGGTATTGGGTTGAGGGTATAGGGTTGAGGGATTAGGGTTGAGGGTAGAGAGTAGAATATTTAAGGGTTAAGGGTTGGGGGTAGAGGATTTAAGTTATAGGTTTGTAGGTAGATGGTTGAAGGATTAGGGTTGAGGGTCCAATGTAGAGGGTAGAGGGTATAGGGGTTGATGGTTGGGGAATTAAGGGTTGAGGGTTGATAATTGAGGGTTTAGAGTTTAAGGTATATGTTAGAGGGGAGAGAGATAAAGGGAGTGAATGAGATAGAGAGATACCTGAGTGAGGGAGAGGGGGTGGGAGGGAGAGACTTGAGAGAGAGACATAGAGAGACAAAGAGACCCGACTAGCTTGCCAATTTGATGAAATTGGAAAAATAACTTGGCTATTTGAAAAAATGGTCCAAAGAAATGGGGTCTCCTAGTGATGTAAACCACCAAGAGACCCCATTTCTTGGACCCATTTTTTCAAACAGACCACTACATTGCCAATTTCACCAAATTGGCAAGCTAGTAGGCCCACTAACTTGTCAATTCGGTGAAATTGACCACCTAACCTTACCTGTTTGAAAAAATGGGCCCAATAAATGGGGTCTCTCGGTGATGTAAATCATTGGGAGACCCCATTTCTTGGACCCATTTTTTCAAGCAGGCCACTACATTGCCAATTTTACCAAATTGGCAAGCTAGTGGGCCCACTAGCTTACCAATTCGGTGAAATTGGAAACCTATCTTGGCTTGTTTTAAAAAATGGGTCCAAGAAATGGGGTCTCCCAGTGATTTGCATCACCGGGAGAGCCCATTTCTTGGACCCATTTTTTCAAATAGGCCACTACATTGCCAACCTAACTTGGCCTCTTTGGAAAAATGTGTCCAAGAAATGTGATCTCTTGGTGATTTTCATCACCGGGAGACCCCATTTCTTGGACCCATTTTTTCAAATAGGCCACTACACTACCAATTTTTCCGAATTGGCAAGCTATTTAGATCACCTAAACACCCCATTTCTTGGACCCATTTTTTCAAATATGCCACTACATTGCAAATTTCACCAAATGGCAAGCTAGTGGGCCAAATAGCTTGCCAATGTGGTGAAATTGGCAACCTAACTTGGCCTGTTTGAAAAAAATCAGTCAAAGACACCATTTCATGGACCCATCTTTTCAAACAACCCAAGTTAGTTTGCCAATTTCACCGAATTGGCAAGCTAGTGGGCCCACTAGCTTATTTGTGAATTTGGCAACCTAACTCGTCCTGTTTGAAAAAATGGGTCCAAGAAATGGGGTCTCATGGTCATTTGCATCACTGGGAGACCCCATTTCTTTGACCCATTTTTTCAAGCAGGCCACTACATTGCCAATTTCACTATATTGGCAAGCTAGGGTAGAGGGTTTAAGGGTTTACAGTTTACTGTATAGGGTTAATGGTAGAGGGGAGAGAGATAGAGGGAGTAAGACATAAAGAGAGGTTGACAGAGAGAGGGAGTGGGATAGAGATAGATGGTAGAGGATTGGGAGAGAGATAGAGGGTAGAGGGTAGAGGGTTAAGGGTAGAGGGGAGAGATATAGGAGTTAGTGAGTGAGAGAGAGAGACTTGATAGTGGGAGAGGGGGTAGGAGGGAGAGGCTTAAGAGAGAGATAGAGGGTGGAGGGTAGAGAGTTTAAGGGTTTAAGGGTTACAGGTAGAGGGTAGAGAGGAGAGAGATAGAAGGAGTGATTAAGTGAGTGAGAGAGAGATACTTGAGAGAGAGAGGTAGGGAGTGGGAGAGAGAAAGACAATAGAGGGTAGATGGTTTAAAGGTTTAAGCGTTAAGCATAGAGGGTAGAGGGTTAAGGGTAGAGGGGAGAGATACATGAGTTAGTGAGTGAGAGAGAGAGAGACTTGGGAGAGGGAGAGGGGGAAGGAGGAAGAGACTTGTGAGAGAGAGAGAGGGAGGGAGTGGGAGATAGATAGAGGGTAGAGAGTATAAGGGTTAAGGGTAGAGGTCTAAAAATGGTTAAAAACACAATATACCCATGATCTCAAGGCCCACATTCTACATATTCTCTTGGTTTTGCACATGTTCCAACAAAAAAGAGATTTTAGATGATTTTATTAAGTGTCCATGAAATTTTTTCATGTTACACCACCTTTTCTATGATCTTTCCACCACCTTTGCATGAAATATTAGAGTTTTTATGTGGAAAGGAATATAATATCAATTCAAGTTTAAATTCCATTGAAGAGTGATATACAATTGAAGTTTGGAGGGGAACAAGCTTTTGAAAAAGTAAAATTGTTGAGGAGTTTGAGGAAAGAAATAAAGGCCACATAATTGGGTAGAACTCCTCCATTCGAAACTCTAGTTTTTTAGGTATGTGAAGTCTTTACACATTTTATTTCATTCAATTTTAGCTTGCTTTGATTTTGTTATTTTGTATGCTTCCACATTTTGTATACACATGTACCATAGAAAAATGGATCATTGACATTTTCATGGTCTTTTAGGTCTCTCTCTCATGATGCTTAGTCTATTTTTCTTTGATTCAATGTTGTAGTGTGACTTTTGCATTCACATTAGGTCCTAAAAATTCAAATTATGACGTTTGGTGAAGGTGTTGTGAAGTGTTGTAACACATTTCTACACTTTTCTAGACTCTTTTCATTAAAATTCACCTAAAAATCACCTTTTCATCACTTATCAAGTCCTATTCTAAAGTTTTGTAAAGTCTTGTAACAAGATTTCATGCTTTTCTAGGCTTAATTTCACTATTTACACCTTTATTATGCTTTATTTGACCCCTTTCTGCACTCATAAGGCTTAATTAAGTGTATTTTTTAATGTAAACCTGATGAATAACACTAGATGTGACTTAATTCCCGACACCCACTTACAAGCCCAAGGTGGGATCCATTCGCCATGGGTGGTGAATGAGTCTATCTTGGCTCCAAAATCAAAATAATTCTAATTTTCTTTCAATTTTTTATTCAAAATTACCTTATGTCAGCATGTGATGAGGTATCATTGGGTTATTAGGGCATATATGTGTATAAATAAGTGTTTTCTTCTCATTTTACATCTACCCATTCACTTGCATTCACTAAACATCAATTAGCATTTGAGCTCTTTGCGTCATTTAATTAAGCATCAATCAAGCATTTTGGAGCAGCCATTGACATATCTTCAGAATTCTTCAACAAGGTTGTGGTGAGTTTAGGACATTTGCATGTTATTTATTCATCATTCCTTCTTCATTTCATATCATTTCTTCATTGATGTTTTGATTACCAAAGTGGGATTTGACTAGGGCAAATCCCTATACTCTAACCCTTAACCATTTCCCTCCTTTTGTATGTGTGTTTGCAGACTTTTGTATGCATATTTATCAAGCAATTAGGTGTTGAAAGGTGGTCAAGAAGTCAACAAAGTGTTTCAATTCAACTAAACCCTATTTCAAGCTTGGAGATAGTTACATACAGTTTTTTTTCTATAGATTTGACTTCGTTAGCCTGACAAGAATACAAGTGCAGATCTGGAGATAAAAAATTGACCTTTGATTTTATAGAATTTTGGGAGAGGACTATTTTTCCGTTAGTGGCAAATGAGTCCCACCTTAAGGCTAAAAAGGGTGATTCTCTCATATTCTAGTTCCCAACATCCGAAAACTAGTTTTCAGGGGATTTTTCCAGTAGCATGACTAATTCGCCATCAGTGGAAAATGAGTCCCACTAGTGATTTACACTAATTTCTGCTAGCATTCAGACCATTTCAAATTCAACATTCATTACCCAGGTGCACTCTGTTCAGCCTTCTTTCAATTTTGATTTGCATTTGTTATTGTTTTAGTTCATTCTTACATATCACATTGTGTTTTCAAACATTGCATATTTCATTTGTTTTGCATCAATAATTAGTCAATTACATCATCTAGTTACATCTACAACATTGCAATCCCATATTTGAATGAACCACCACAATTTTGAGGTTCTATCTCTCTCCTTTTATGTGAAAGATCCTAAGAGCACAAGAGAAGCCCATAGATCCTTCCTTAAAATGGATGGTTCATTTTGGTGAACCTACATATTGAACACTTTATCTTTCTGATTTCAATTGCAGATTGCATCCTAAGTTTCATTTGCATCAACATTCAGTTAGGTTTTTCTTTATTTTTGCATCCTAGGGTTTCTCAAATTGCATTAGTGAAATATTCATTTAGACTTCATTTTTGCATATCATATCATTGAAAAAATGAAAATATGCATTTGCATCCTCTATTTGCATTTGAAAAGCATTAAAATCACTTTAAATTTTAAAATAAATAAATAAAAAATCATACCTGGACTCATTCACCACCCTAATCAGTTCACCTGCACATTTTAAATTGTATTTTCAGGCATTTTCTAGGTATTTTATTCATTACAATTTTCTTTAGTTACTTTCTATTATACTTTCCAAATTCTCTATTTTCTTCTATTTCTTGCATCTTAGTTTACTTTCATTCATTGTCATCATGGAATTCTCTTTTAACAAGTTTTGGAATTCATTGAAATCCTTAGTAGACATGTCCAATTGTTCCTTTGGCTATGACCCTAATGACCTTGAGCTACCTCATGCTCCTTCAACTCCAAATGAATTTCCTCCTCATGATGTAGACATCACTGGAGAAGATGATGTTAGCATGAACAAATTCTTAAATGAATGTCTTGATAGCCTTGAAGCCAATGCAACCTTTTACCCATCCATGAAGTCACAAGATCTTCCTACTGTTGCACTTCCTGATCACTTTGGATACCTACATCCTGAAACCAATGAAGGACCTAAGTTTCCTCCATCCTGTGGACCTAGTTCCTCTAAACAACCAAACCCTCACCCATTTTATGATCGCAAAGCTACAAATACACCAATCAACCTTGAGGAAACATATGGAAAATGATTTTCTATCTTAAGAAAACAAGGGTCTGACACAACAAATGATCATAACATTCATCAACTTCTCGAACAGAGACCAATAGAAGAAAACACAACCATAACAGGATATCAAGATCTTCCTCATACTGACAAACCTCCTTTTGAATATTCGAGACTTTGAGACAATGGTACAATGATCTTTGATTCCCCTCCTGACTTGAACATTCTCCTTCCACATGAACAACCATTACTTGATTCTAATGATAAGGATTCTAGGATCCCCATGGGTCCTCTTCCTCCTTCCATTCATGAAAAAGGAGAATATAGGAAATGAAAACGACCTTACAAATTGAAGAAACTCAAGTGTCCTATCCACCCACCACTTGAATGTGAAAGGAGACTTCAATTGATTTTAAACAAAGGCCTTATACTTTTACCACCTATGAATAGGTTGGTTATCTATCCTAAAGATTATAACATACCATTTTTCAAATATCATTGTGTTCTTGGACACCGAACTGAAGACTGCTGAACATTGAAGGACATACTAAACAAGTATCACTTCACTAATACTAACTGTTTTCCTATCATCCCTTAAAACCAAATCCTCTCCTCATGTCATAGTTGCAAAATTTTATATTCTCACTATTGCATAAAACTTTCCCATCACCCACCTCGGCTCATTCTTTCCCAGCACTCAGTGGAGGCAAGACGTTGTTAGCCCTGTCCTTGTAATGCATTTTTCTTTGTCTCTTAACTACGTTTTTCATTTTCCACTTATATTACTTAAGGTTGAGAAACCGATAACTTGGTTAATGGTTGAATTACATTTGCATTACTAGCTCCTTTTACATTTTCCTTTACATTGATTTTATTTTATGTACATATTGTGTTCCCTCGTAATGTGGTTTGATGTTCTCTCTCTTTGTACACTTCTTCTATTTGTACCTCTATTCTTCTATATGTCGTACTTTATCTTTTCTTTTTCGCTTTTGTTTTGTGTTCTCCTTTTGGGGATGATGCAAAGCTTTGAGATGCCCTATGTCTTTTCCATGTTGACCCAAAAGTTCTTTTTACTTTCTTCTTCACTTTTTTTTTGTGTTTTTCTTTTTGGGGATGACAAAGGCATTGAGACCAAAATGTCTCTTTCATGTTGACCCAAAAGCTTTTCCTTTTCTTTTGTCTTTTTGTTTTATTTTTTCTTGTTTTTTCCTTTTAGGGATGATGAAAATCATGTAGACGGCCATGTCTCTTCCATGTTGACCCAAAAAAAACTTTTTTTTTCTTTTGTTTTCGCTTTCTTTGTCTCATTCTTCTAGTTCTATGTGTATTTGGGGAATGATGACAATTCTGAGGTCTTTCATAAAAACATTTTAGCAACAAACATACTGAACCAAAAACCATAGATCCCTTATTTGTTTGGTTTGTTCCTTTCTATGGGGAAACTCCCCTTTCTTTTTTTTTTCTTTTTCATTTACACAAAGCACCCTTACTCAAAAACATATGACTTGGCATAGGGCTTTCCGAGTTGGCTCTCATGTCTTGTTTTTCCTTTTCGCATTTTTTTCTTCTCTACTTTAAAGTAATTTCGCAAGGAATGGTATGTAGCAATTCCTTTAAAGTGGTGGGCATACATTGGCATCATTTCATTTGAATTCTTGGTTCTTAGGGTAGCCTTGTCACTTCATATGATGCGTTTGTCACTTTGTCAACAACATTGGGTGTGATGTCCTTCATAATCGTGACCTCTCTTAGCATATTACATTCCTCTTGAAGGCATGATGGGACACACTGCATCCCCTAAGTTGTGAATATTTTATTCTTTGATTGGTCCTCTCTTGGAGACATTAGACACAATGTACCCTAAGTGACAGACCTTGCATGAACTTAACAAGACTCCTTTAAACATCTTTTCCATTTTACACTTTTACATTTTAGATTTTATATCTTTACCACCTTGCATAATGCAACTTGCATGCCTATGGTACTATCTTATTTGTTCATGATTTCTAAGAATATGGAGCTTTGCTTGTCTCATGAAGCACAAACTGACATTTTCCCTTGTGGCTTGTTAAATTTATCAAGAGGTATAACTTTGATATGGTTGAGCAGGAAATCGATTCAGTGACACGAATTTCTCCATAGCCACCTATGTGTTTGTGAGTGCATACCAACTAGCATATGTACTTCACCTTTTTGGGTCTTCTCGTCCAACAAATTGCCATGAGTTTGGTTACGCCAGAGTGAGTATGCATTCTCTTATTCTCACAAACAACCTAGATCTAATTCACAACTAGTTGGACAAACAATCGAAGCTTGATCTAATTCTCCCTTCTCTTTCTCTATTTCACATTGTGTGTTCCTTTGTTCTTATTTTTAGTTTTCCATGAGATCTTCATCCAGGGGGCTTGATCATCCCTCTTTATTGTTGTCATTCCATCTTGCTAGCATAAGTGCATTTGGGTCCTTCTTGATTTGCATAGCTACTTTAGTGTGAGTTTGAAGCAAGTTCATCCTCTCACTAAAGTGGGGGCTAAATGTACCATATAAAAATGGATCATTGACATTTTCATGGTCTTTTAGGTCTCACTCTCATGATGCTTCTATTTTACTTTGATTTAATGTTGTAGTGTGACTTCTACATTCAAATTAGGTCCTAAAAAATCAAATTACGGTGTCTTGTGAAGATGTCGTGAAGTGTTGTAACACATTTCTACATTTTTCTAGACTCTTTTCATTACAATTCACCTAAAAATTTCCTTTTCATCACTTATCAAGTCCTATTCTATAGTGTTGTAAAGTCTTGTAACAAGATTTCATGCTTTTCTAGGTTTAATTTCACTATTTACACCTTTCTTATGCTTTATTTGACCCCTTTATGCACTCATAAGGCTTAATTAAGTGTATTTTTGAATGTAAACCCAACAAATAACATTAAATGTGACTTAATTCCTGACACCCACTTACAATCCCAAGGTGGGATCCATTCACCATGGGTGGGAAATGAGTCCCTCTTGGCTCCAAAATCAAAATAATTCAAATTTTCTTTCGAGTTTTTATTCAAAATTACCTTATGTCGGCTTGTGATGAGGTATCATTGGGTTATTGGGGCATAGATGTGTATAGATAAGTATTTTTATTCTCATTTGACATCTCCCCATTCACTTGCATTCACTAAACATCAACTAGCATTTGAGCACTTTGAATCATTCAATTAAGAATCAATCAAGAATTTTGGAGCAACCATTGATATATCTTCAGATTTCTTCAACAAGGTTGTGGTGAGTTTAGGACATTTGCATGTTATTTATTCATCATTCCTTCTTCATTTCATTTCATTTCTTCATTGAGGGTTTGATTACCAAAGTGGGATTTGACCAAGGAAAATCCCTATACTCTAACCCTTAACCATTTTCCCCCTTTTGCATGTGTGTTTGCAGACTTTTGTATGCACATTTTTCAAGAAATTAGGTATTGAAAGGTGGTCAAGAAGTAAAAAAAGTGTTTCAAGTCAACTAAACTCTATTTCAAACTTGGAGACTACATACAGTTCATTTTTTGCAGATTTGACTATGTCAAACTGACAAGAAGACAAGTGCAAATCTCGAGATACATAATTGACCTTTGATTTCAAAGAATTTTGGGAGAGGAATGATTCACCAATGAGTGGAGAATGAGTCCCAACTTAAGGCTAAAAAGGGTGATTCTGTCAGATTCCAGTTCCTGACAGTCAGAAACTGGTTTTTGGGAGATTTTTCTAGTAGCGGGACTGATTCGCCATCAGTGGCAAATGAGTCCCACTGGTGATTTACATTGATTTTTTCCAGCATTCAGATCATTTCAAATTCAACATTCATTTCCCAGGTGCACTCTATTCAACCTTCTTTCAATTATGTTTTGCATTTTTTCATGTTTTAGTTCATTCTTGCCTATCACATTGTGTTTTCAAACATTACATATTTCATAGGTTTTACATCAATAACCAGTCAATTGTATCATCTAGTTGCATCTACATAATTGTAATCCCTTATTTGAAAGAACCACCACAATTTTGTGGTTCTATCTCTCTCCTTTTAGGTGAAAGATCCTAAGAGTACAAGAGAAGCCCATAGCCCACCTTAAAATTGATGGTTCAACACATATATATGATTAAAGTTATAAGTAAAATAATACATCATTTCTCAATCCTCTACTATGGATGTGCATGCCACTCTCCAAAGCTTTCATTTTTGTATAGGCATGGGGGATGTTGGAAAATGTAGTTGAATTTGGTTTTACACCTACAAATTGCATATGCTTGAAAATCTATTTTGTGCATATCCTGCAATCATTCTAGTCCATGAGGACATATCTTATTGAGGTATTTGGTCAAATAGATATACCATGTAGCTGATTTCCTTGTCTATAAATTCTCCATACATGTCTACCAAAACATTTTATCAAACAACATAGACAAGGCAATCAACTATTTGAAGAAATGCCTCAAACATTATAAAAGTGTGTGTGAAGCTTAGCAAGGTAATTTAAATTTATTCATTTGAATTTAACCTCATCATGAGCACCTATGATGTAGAAATTATAAGAGAATATCAAATTTCAAGTTATTCTATTCATGAGAGGTTGTTGTGTGCAATAGGTATCTTGGAACTCCTAATGAAGATGTATGGCTAGGAGTGACTAAGTTGAGAGATTGGAATGCCTATCCTCAATGGAAGCATCAATATTTAAGCCTTGTTGTTCTCGACTTGGAACCAAATGGTGTGGATTTGTTGTCTATAAGTGCCTTCCATATATTTTCATTGGGTGATGCCACAATACTGGTTTATAATTTTTAGCCAAACTAGACATTGAACAATTGTTTTTAACTAAATCTTCACTTTTAGGCACCTATAGCAGCTAAACCGTTAGGAATTTGAAGACAATGCAAACTAGTGATTTGTGAAATTTTGTTTGTAGATTCTAAATATATTTTTTTCAAAATTTTTAGAATCAAATTGCACTTCTTTTTCCATCTCCTTCAAAAACTAGTTTTTAATAGTAAACAACATTTTTAAAAAGTGATGTTACTGGCTAACACATAAATTTTTTTCTATGAAGGATAAAATTCTATTTTTTTTTTAATTTAAATTTGTAACTATGATATCTAGTGCATGGAATTAGTTTCATAGAATTCCATTAAATATTGTTTTCTTAATTAAGTTTCAAAGTCAAACCAGTTACAATTCAGACATAACTTATTAGCTAAAACATAACCTTTTTTGTATGAATCAAAATGTAAAATTTCTTTTTTTGTTGGATCAAGGACATCAATATCTAGTGCATAAATATTTTTCAGATTTATTTTGATAATTTTCTATTTTTCCACATGTGCAGAACAAAGAGCTTTATTTTTGGTGAAAAACCTACATTCACAAAAAGTAAAAAATAAATACAATAATGAAATTAAATATATTTGAAATTATACTTTTTTAGAAACTAATAATATGGAATACATACTTACAAAAAAAAAGTTTAAATGAATTCATTTGATCCCCCAAAAGGTAAATCAAAACTGCTTTTTTATTAGCATTTTGACAGGTGTAAAGGAGACTCCATTATAGGTATGGTTTAAAACTAGTGTGGTTCTATCCAAGGGGGTTTGATCTAAGGTGGTTTGATTAAACCCTATTCAAGTGGAATCCTTTAAATGTAACTTTTCAAGGCTTAAATCATTATATTTTCTTATAATATGTGATTTCAACAAAAATCAGGATGTTCAAAAGAGTGTAAACCACTATTGTGGGATCACCCCATTTCATTTCCATTTTGGATGCTCTTTCTTTTTCTTCTTTTACTTTTCCTATTTTTATGTAAAATAACTAAAATTTATTGGTATCTCCTTGTAGAAAATGTTGATTTATGATCCATGCAAGAGAATCTCAGCCAAAAAAGCAATGCAACATCCTTATTTTGATGATCATGAAAAATATCAATTCTGATTTTAAGCCATTATAAAAGAGCATGTGAAGCTTAGCAAGGGAATTTAAAGTTATTCATTTGAAAATAAACCTCATCATGAGCACCTATGATGTAGAAATTATAAGAGAATCTTGAATGTATGAGTAACATTGTAAAAGATCTATGAGAACGAAGTACCTAAGGCATCCTTGAATTGTGTTTTTGGTTATTATGAGAGAATCTTATAAGCTGAGTTTGTGTGCATGAAAGTGGGGAACATTAATTCAATAGTTGTTTTAAATGGGGTGTTAGAATTCATATAGTTTTTTTTTTTCTCATGATTTTGTATTGGGTATGTGTAGGATCTTGATGGGCCAAAAAGTGGCAATATGATGGATATGCGGCTGACAATGTTTTTTTTTACCCAAAATTAATGAAACGAAAAGGGTTTTTAAAGGAGATTCTCATCTCTCCACCAATATAAATTATTTTTACTTTAAATTTAATAAGTAATTATTATTCAATTTCTATTCAAATTACGACTAAAGTCCTGATTGATAGATTGATTGAAAAACATCTATAGCTTTCAAACGATATCACATTTTTTAAATCCAAAACATGTGTCACATTCTATGCTTCACATAATATAGGATTAAAAAAATAAAAATTGAATTTCATGAAGTTTTGACCAAGTTAAGGTGGTCAGACATATGAGTTTTTATATTTTTAAAACTTGTAATAAAAATTCATAATTAATTATTTACTTGGAAAAAAATTACAAAAAATATGCATCACATCGGGACATGAGTCCTTTACTTATATCTAAAATATTATAAAAAAATATTATAATTTTATTGTGGTTAGGGTGGTCAGATAGACACCTACTTCTAATTTTTTCCCTGAAATTTAAGTACAATTGCATTGAAATTTAAAATTTTCACCAAATATATTTTTTATTTTTTAAACAAACCTAGTAGTTTAGAAACTAGATTCAATTTTATAAAAAATTTATTCTTACATATTTTTGAGAAAATATAGATAACTTATTCAAATTTTTACATGAAGTTGCCTAACTCTGATTTTTCTGATTTTTTTGCCAATTAAGGGCCTGTTTTTTCTATGATGATCCTGCACATACCCTATTACCACTTGATAGTTTTGAGAAATAATTGTGCCTACAAGTACAAGCACTTGGGTTTTAGAATGGTGTATGAATCATATTAGACAATTGTAGTACAAACACAAGAATTAGGACTTCCAAATAAATCTCATTTTATTGTAAACATCATATTATTAATATAGTGAGTGTAATAACCATTGATGGTTACCAATCATTCTTTTTCTTATTTGTATTCTCTCCCTATTATAACTAGCACCAATTGACTAACTTATTATAAAAACTTCATTTATTAAAACAAATCAACCTAATTATTATATATCAATATCAATATAGCATACCATCTATGTGAGAAAAATATGTGTAATAAATGACAAACACACCTAATAAGACATTATATTAAGAGATTTAAGCAACAATTAATCTATTTGAAGCAAGAAATCTCTTAAAAATGTCTTATTGCTCTCTATCTCCAAATATTTATTAAATTACTTTGGCCCTCAGATTGTGTAAGCACTATGATTGTTAAAATTAAAATATAGATAATGAGATATTGTAAAATGCAGGAATCTAATCCTATGTAATGATTGTTGAATGATATGGTGATGATACTGTAACTTAAAATTGACATGAAAATGATAAAAAAAATAACTGTAAACTAAGATGAAGCTAAATGAAAAGCCATGATTGTGATTGCTATATGATTGCTAATTACTATTTGCTATTTGCTTAATGCTCAAATGCTTAATTGCTCTAATGTTATTTCTGCAGAGTAAGATTGCACAAAGTTGAGATCCTATTTCTTGTAGAAAGAAGTTGTATTTATAGATTGCCGATAACATATTTGTGATGTGGCCGCAAGTAAGGGTCTAGATTTGAAAGATTCAATGGTGAAGGATGAAGAAGCTTGAGAAGATTATGGAGATTGTTCCTCCCCACAAAAACATTTAGCTAGAGGATAAGAATGATCAATGGAAGAAGATGAAGAAGTTTTCCTGTAATTTATCTCAAATTTGTCTCCAAATTTGTCTATGAAGGCTGAGTTGAACTAATTAGATATAAAATAACTAATTTGGTTGGTGGATATGATGAGTAAAAAGAGGAAATAGTTGTAGAAATATGTTTTTATTTGAATATTTGGATTTATTCAAATTAGCAAAAGAGGATATTTAATTTAATAAAAACAAACTATAGAAATATGTTTATTAAATACACATAGAAGAAATGTGGTAATTAAATAAAACAAAGTATAAAAAATTATTTATTTAATTAAAATAGAATGATGTGATTAGGATAGAATAAATATATAATTATAGAAGAATTTGATAATAATAATTAAATAAAACAAAGTATGTGATTTGTTTATTTAATTAAGATGAAATAATATGATAAAGATAGAAGAAATAAAAGTGAACTATATAAATAAATATTTCTATTTATTTATAAGTAGATGAATTAAAAGGTCAATTAATCAAATAAATAATATTTAATTAATTAGATTATCTAGACCATTTTTCGGTGTATACATTTTCCCCCTCTTTGAAGTGATGTGTTTACGGATTGTTTCAAAGAAAATTTTGTTGCTGCTGCTAGTACTAATGGAAATTTTTCAGTATGCCCCAGGGTGTTGATTCTTAGATGATGATGGATATATGCCCCCTTGGGAGATAAATCAATGATTTTTTTCATTTTTTGGATTTTTCCAAATTTTTGATGATTTTTGTGATGATTCGATGATAATTTGATGATGAAATGATTTATCTCAGGACTGAAAAATAATGTGAAAAATGCCCCTGTGATAAAATAATGAATTAAGCCCTTTTTGAAATTAAAATTAAATAAATTTATACCATAAAAAAATCCTTTTAATTAACCCATAAAAGGTCAAAAAGTTGATTTTCAAATTCATTTATGCATTTTGAGTTTGAAAATTTGAAAGGAAGAGCAAATTTAGCATTTGGAGCAAAAATGTCTATTCCATACCACACTCACCATTTTGAATGTGTGCAATGACACAACTTCTTGGCTGCGTACGGACCTTTGGTATGTACCCTAGGAACCTCCTCGTAATTTGTGTTTTTTGATTTTCACGTGTTTTTTTGTTTTAAATTTAGTTTTTATCTTTTAGTGCACACACACGCGGATGTAGTGCATTCACTTTTTGTTTTAGCACATTCACCCTTTAAGTGCATTGATCGGATTTTGTAGTGCATAGATAGGTAGTTGTAGTAGATAGGCCAGAGTAGCACTTAGGATAGATAAAGTGGTGCATGGACCTCCCAGATTAGCACATAGATAGAAATGGTGCATAGGTGATATAGATTAGCACATAGGTCTCTTGAAATGGCGCATCTATCGAATCAACACATTGGTCTCTTGAAATAGCGCATACAAGTCCTGAAATGGCACATATGCTGATTTAGCACAATGACCGCCTGTTTTGGTGCATTGAATTCTCTGGTGCATTCAATATCTATTTTAGTGCATTGTAGTTAGAATGATGAAATTTGTCAGTAAACTCTTTGATTTTGATCATTTTCGATCACATTAGCCTTTGAGTTGATGTTGATTGATGATCTTGATAGGGTAGATGATGATCAACCTTGTGAAAGGCAAGGTTTGATGATTGATTGATGATAATTAACCTCATGATAGGCGAGGAATAATTATAGTTTGATAGATAAACCTCATGATAAGTGAGGTTGATTTGATTAATTGACCTCATGATAGGTGAGGTACAATAATAGATTGATGATTGACCTCATGATAGGTGAGGTTTAATGATAGTTGCTCATGAGATTTGATCAAATTCTCACCAAAGCTAATTAGATTTGATAGGTTGATTGATGTTTGATTAATTGAAAAAGATTATTTACTTTTGATATTATGTGATGATAGGATCCTTTGACAAACTTATAGATCTGAGACAGGTTTCCTAAGATATTTGATTTGATACCACAACTAGTGTAGCCTGAGACAACACTTATCACACGATGTGGATTGTCTTCTCTTTTAGATATGCCCTAGATTAGGATTAATTGGGGACTATTTACAACCTTAGCAAAGAGATGGCATAGTCAGCACAATAATTTCGACCTTCCTACCGGTGAGATGATGGTGACTCCCAAGGATGTATGGCGAATCTTACGGATACCTGTTGTTGGGGAGTTGGTAGTTTTTGATTCTTTTGAGTAGGGTGGGACTGATGCATTGGGTCGAGTGTTTCAAGATGATACAATTTGTGGATACAAGATCCCATGGTGACAGATGGTGGATGCCTATGCTACCTTACCATCAGTACTTTCTAGTTTCATTGGATGATTCCTTTTTCTTGATCGTAGGTCAAAGGGACTTTCAATTGGATGGGGTTTTATTTTGGAGAGTATGATTGTCCATGGTACCAGATATTCTTGGGGTATGTGCATGCTTTCCCACCTATACCATAATTTGCATCAAGTTCTCTACCTTGGAAGGGCTAGTTTGTCTTCAAGAGTTACATTACTTTAGGTGTGGGCATGAGAGCATATAGTTGTTACTTGTCCAGTTTCAAATAAACAGTGACCCGTGATGAGGCCATACGCTCATGCATATGTAGGTCCAATTGCTCAGCCTAGACTGGGAAAACTACAGCATTGGAAGAGATTTCTTGATGATATTGAGGTAGTTACATGACGACCCTATCTTGATTTTGAGCAGTGGCTGGAGGATGATACATAGATGCCATACTTATGTCAGTCCATGTTCCTGATTTGTAGGACACGTTTCGTCATTGAGATATTTTTATTAAGGAGGGTACTTAGATAGTATGGCATAGTACAGGGCATGCCCCAGGGTGTTGCTCATTATGCACGATGTGAGATAGATACCACTGATTAGGGACCCTATTTATCATATGATACTGCAATGCAAGAGTACCAAGGTCTACCAACCTTTATTTGGGAGATTCATCCTGAGATCATCGAGGCTATGATTACCGATGAGTATGCATAGTATCTCGTTTTACATCCATTCCCATGGATCTCTATTCTAGATGAGCTAGTGCTGATACTAGGTGAGGAGGAGATGGAAGTTGTACATGGGTACCAACAGAGGAGAGATTTTAGAGATGATGATGAGGAGGAGGAGCCAGATTATGTGGATAGCAATGATGATGATGAGGGAGATGGGGGTGGAGGAGGCCTAACATTTGAGGTTAGAGACTTCATGGTACCTCATAAGAGGTGATCACTAATAGCTCCAGCAGAGCAGCATATGTAGATTGGAGTACCCTCCCAGTAGCAGTAGATTCAGATTGCTAGCTTGTAGGTTTAGGTACAAAAAATTTAGGGTTAGCTGGCATAGGCCCAGGGGTTATTAGTCCATACATAGACACATATATAGACACATGCATAGGCTCTCTCATAGGTATAGGCACAGTTGATAGCTACATAGGCACATATAGCCTCTTTGACAACAGAGAGAGATGCAACTAGATAGACTACAAAGCAGGCATAGGGATTGGATGATAGACTCTAAAGATTAGCCTCTTCGTAGCTGATTATACGAGAGAGGTTCTTTGTGTGGGTAGAGAGGTCAAGTACTATAGAGGCTGATACCATGATGTTGTTCCTGCAGAATAGAGAGTTAGTTATGCTCAATCTCGATCGAGTAGGACTCATTCCAAGATTGTTAGTAGGGGTGTGACACAACCTCTAGTAAGAAATCTGAGATATTTTGGTACGTGTGGTGGGAGAGGCACTGGTCTAGAGATGCCAACACCATTTGGGGCTAGTAGCACATAGTTTCATGATTGGTTCCCTGATGTATGTTGAGACATGATGTATACTTTGATTTTTTATTCATGGCCATTTTGATGTTGTATCTCTTTACATTTCAAACATCATTATATACTTGACATTATTATTTTTTATATTTATATGATATGCGGCAGATTTATCGATCTATATGTGTTTTATATGATTCTATTATTGATGCTTTTGATGGATGTATTTAATTTCCTATTCTATATGTCATGTGATGTTTTATATGATGATGTTATGGATGTAATTTATGATCATGATAACATGCTTATGATTTTATGATATTTTATTTATGATGTTAAAGTTGATTATGCCTATAATGATAATGTATGGATGCATGGTACCTATAGTATTTACATGGATTGATCAATGTATGATAATGTATATACCCAAATGATATGATAGTGCAACTATATGTATGATTTATAATATGATGTTTCTATGATATATGACACGATGATGCAAATGGGATACGATGCACTTTATTGTTGGTATTGCAAATGCAAATATATGATGTAATGAAAGGATGAATGAATGATTAAATATGATGATAATTATAATGTCAGATGTATGATATGATAATGTTAATGAAAATGCAACTATATAGATGATTTTATTTGGATATTTTTCTTATGCAACTATATGATGTGGTACACAAATGAAAATATGATATAATAAATGCAAATATATGATCAAATGTAAGAATGATTAAATGATATAATAATTCCTTCCAAAGTATGCAATGAAAATTATTATGCAACTACATGTTAGTGATGATCTTTTTTATTAATGTCAATTATACTCAATCCATCAATGATAAAAGATAACATCTTTTTTTGAATTCTCCACTAGCCTTTGGAATAAACTACTATGTAGATGAAAAACTAACATGAATGCAATCTAATTTTAACCATGCATATCTACATATGTCAAAGTTGTCATCTTGACAATCCATTTATCATTCTTTTTGTCATCATTGAGCCTTTAAAATGTTGAAAGTGAGTACAAGCATCAATGGTATAATTTAGACCAATGATTACCTGAGTACTACTTTCATTATTTTTGATATTGCAAGTGAACACAAGCATCTAGGTATAATTAAACCGAGATGACCTGAGCATTTCTTGCATAAATAGACAAGAATCCATCATTTTACTATGTGAATTAGAATGTCATCAGTGATACTTTGTAGAGCATATCTCATGACAATTTACACAATAATAATGATCAACTCATAGAAAACAGACAAAGAAAATACCATTCTCCTTCCTAGCTTCTCTAGTTCAATACATCATCGATTTTCTCCAAAGAAATGATAACAAAAATCAAAGTGCAAAATTTGAACATTCAAGCTAAAGTGATAAAATCATGACTCATAAGAATATCATCCATCTAAAGTTTTGATTGATTTGGATGGTTTGATCTTCTGCCGATTGATGATTGTTCAATGTTGGATTTCGCTATGATCGTTGTGTTTATTGTGTTGTCATACTGCTCTTTATATATTTGTTTAAGCTCAAAGTTTATTGCCACCAGTGAGTTCAAGATTTTTCCCCCAAGCTAGGGTGAGACATGACCACTTTTCCAGGATATGTACATGAGGTTCTCTTTTCAATGAGATGCAGAATGATGGCAAAAGTAAATGACCAATACATGCATCTAATAGATGGAAAGGCTAGTTTAAATCAAAAGTAGCACCTATTTCCAGGTTTTCACTATGTGTTTTTATTGCACTTTTTTAGACTTTATGACTTTTTTTGTGTTTTCTATCACCAAGATGCCTATTTTCCAGGTTTTCATCAAGGTGACCATTTTCCTAGGACTTTAATCATGCACTAGATGATTCAGGAGTATAATTTTATAATATGGATACTATTGATAGGTTCATCGAACAAATCCCCTTTAGGTGTAGATAGCTGATAGGCTCCAGATCCATAGACTGATATGACAACAAAGGGACCTAGCCAATTAGGTTCAAACTTCCCTTTCTTTTCTCTGTCATGTTGATTTCAAGGGTTTTTCGTTAAGACCAAGTCACTAACCTAAAATACTCTAAGTTTTACCCTGTGATTGTAGCTTTTGGACATCCTCTATTGATATGCCTTCAAATGGTCCACAACTTGTTGATGACGTTCATCCAACAATTCTAGCTCTTGAATTCTAGACACTCTATAATCCTCATCTGAAACAATTCTTTTTAGTGACACACAAAGTGATGGTATCTCCACCTCAATAGGTAGGATGGCCTCTGATCCATATACCAAGGCATATGGTGTCACCCCTATAGGTGTTCTGATGCTATTTCGGCATGCCCACAAAGAAGGGTTTAGTTGACTGTGCCAATCATGTCCAACATCATTGATTGTTTTCTTCAGGATTTTTAGAATAGTTTTGTTTGAGGTAGGTCTGCTTGGCCATTTCCTTGAGGATAGTATGGGGTTGAAAAATGATGTTGGATATGAAACCTCTCACATAGTTCCTGAACATCCTGATTCTTAAAAGGTCTACCATTGTTTGTGATAATGGATTGAGGAATGCCATACTAACAAATTAGGTAATTTTGTATGAAAGAAGAAATTTGTTTGCTAATGATTGTTGTCAAGGGAACAACTTCTATCCACTTTGTAAAGTACTATGTGGCTATGGTTATAAATTTGTTTCCATTCGATGAAGACGGATTAATCTTTCCTACCAGGTCCAATCCTCATTGACAAAAAGGCCATGTTGAAGTGAACAGTTGTAATTCTTGTGTTGGTGTGTGGATTACATTACCATGGATTTGACATTTCTGGCACTTCTTAACAAACTAAAAAGACTCCTCCATATTTGGCCAGTAATACCCCAAATGTAGGAGTTTCTTCGCTAGGGTTAGTCCACTTGAATGAGTTCCACAAATACCTTTATGAACCTCATGTAAGGTTGTCTTAGACTTGTTATGTTCTAGACACCGAAGAAGAGTACCATCCAAACCTGGATGGTAAAGTATGTCAACAATTAAGGTATGTCATGTGGTTTGGTGGATGAAGTTGTGTTTCTAGTTTCTGGAGAGATCACGAGGAAGGATATTGTGTTTTAGATAAGCATTGGTCTTTCCATAAATTGAGAATTCAATGTCAACTAAATGGCATATAGTTTGAGATTTAGGACTATCATAAGCAGGATTAAGCACTTGCTCCACCATAAACTCGTAATGACCTTGATTTTCTAGTATCTATAAGAGAGAAGCAATTGTTGCCATAACATAAGTGGCTTTATTTTCAACCCTTAGAATTTGTTAAAATTTCATATCTACAAATTACTTTTTGTAATCATCCACCATTTTCTTATATATCATCAACTTCTCATCCTTGGTTTGATATTCATCATTTACTTGATAAATGACTAGTTGTGAATCTCCATATACTTGTAGCTCCGTGATCTTCCATTCAACTACCACTTTGATGCCAATGATTAATGCCTCGTATTTACCTACATAATTTGTACATGGAAACATGAGTCTGTAGAACTTTGGGATGGTATTTCCTTGAGGTGTAACAAACAAAATTCCCGCACTTGACCCACGTTGTGTGTAAGACCCATCAAAATAAATCATCCATTGTTGTGTTGTCCTAGTAAGAATGTTTGCATCAGGAAACTCAATGCTCATTAGACAATCATCTGGTAGTGGACCTTCAAGTAACTAATAATCTATTACTTGACCCTTGATGGCTCTTTGATCTACATACCGGATATCAAATTCACTCAATATCATGACCCACTTGGCTAGTCTTCATGTTAGGGTAGCCTTGCTAAGTAAATACTTTAATGGATCAATCTTTGCTATGAGTTTTACTATGTGGGTTAACATGTAATGCCACAACTTATGACTAGAAAACACCACCACCAAACAAGCTTTCTTGATGAATGTGAAATTTATCTCATAACCATTCAAAGTCCTTCTGATATAATAGATAGTTTGTTCCTTTCCCGCAAGATCTTCCTGTGCTAATAGAGCACCCAAAGAAATCTTAGTTTTTGCAATGTATAGTAATAATGGTCTCTCCTCTATAGGTGGCATTAGTATGGGTGGTGACATTATATATTGCTTTATTTGATTGAAATTTGTTTCACATCCTTGAACCCATTTGAAAGAGACATTCTTATGTAACAAATGATTGAAGGGATGAATTTTGTCTACTAATTGGGAGATAAACCTCTTGATTGATTGTAGCCTACCTTGTAGAGATCATAGTTGACTGATATAAATAGGTGGTGGTATTTCCATTATGGCCTTGACTTTGGCTGGATCCAATTTGATACCCTTTTTTGAAACTATGTATCTTAGAAACTTCGCTGATGTAACACCAAACACACATTTCTTAGGATTTAATCTGACATTGAACTTCTCTAATCTGGTAAAGATTTTATCCAAGATCTCTAGATGTTCTTATGTGTTTTATGACTTTGCTAATATATCATCCATGTAATCCTCCATAAAGGTATGCATCATGTCATGGAAAATGGTGGTCATTGCTCATTGATATGTAGCCACTGTAGTTTTCAACCCAAAGGGCATGACATTCCAGTAGAATGTTTCCCATGGACATGTGAATGCTATTTTCTCCTCATCTTCTAGTGTTATTTTGATTTGGTTGCAACTGGAGAAGCCATCCATTAGTGATAACATGGCATGTACTACTATTAAGTCTATAATAATGTCAATGTTTGGCAAAGGAAAATCATCCTTTGGGCATGCCTTATTGAGATCTTTGAAGTCAGTACATATTCTGATACTACTATCTATTTTAGAAATAGGTACAATATTAGAAATCCACTCAGCATAATGAATAGATCTAATGAATCATGCATCTAACAACATTTTCAGCTCTATTTTTACCAACAAGGCAATATGTGGATGCATTTTCCTTAGTTTTTGCTTCATGGGTTTTATTCTAGATGGTAGAGATAAATTATGCATTAGAAGATCTGGATCTAAACCTGGCATATCAGAGTAAGACCAGGCAAAGTTAATGTGTCTGTTATCAAAGAACTTAGTGAATTCAGGCTTTTCTTGTTCAGTCATAGATGCTGCCAAATGTAGAGTTTTTACATTTTCTGTTGTGTCCAGATTGATAGACTATATATGCTCCACGAATATTGATGATCTTTCATGATAGTGTTATGGAAGGGTGTCCAATCTCCCATCTTTCGGTGCCTTAGAGAGGTTTTCACTGTCAGATGCATTCTTTTTCTTTTTTTTTGAGATCTAATGTTGTCGTTAAACAATTTTCACCATTAGATCCATTATTCCTATTTTCAATTTTGCAACTGGAAGATTTGACACCCTCCTAACTCAAAGCATCGTTATGAGATTTATGAGTAGAACTTGTGTCAGGTTTGTCACAGTAAAGGAAATTAATGATAGCATCATCATTCACAAAGATAGATACATTGATAGGTTCAGTTGGTTCCCAGTTGATAAGTTCAAGATTTATTAAGGGTAAAAGGTCATCCGATTGGGTAAGGTCAATGGAAATGAGGGTTATGATAGCCATGTTTTCAAGGTTTTCAACAGTGATTTCAAGGTCTATGATATTACTCTCCTCCAATTCATCTATCTCACTCGATATTTGTCCATCCTCACTTGAGTCATCAATATTATGTGATCCAAAAACAAGGGGTCTAGTCCTCTAGCTTTGTCCCTCCTCACGTGTGGGTGCATACTCCTTTATGACATCAATTTGTATGTCCTTGTATGATGTTTTAGATAAAGAATCCCACTCATAGTCATTAGAATCTGTTTTAGAACTATCCCACACTTGAAGAACTTTTTCAACAACTTTATGAGTAATTTCTTCTTTTGTTTCCTCTTTATAACCCAATCCTGTTTTGTCCTTTGAATGAAGTGTGAGAGGTTGGATGGGTTCTACAATGACCTCTTTTCTTTTTCCAATAGGTCCTTGTCCTTCATACCCCATTTTCTCTAATATTTTCTTTCCCTTTCCATATTGATTTGTCTTTATATTGATAGTCGCCGATGTAGATGCTTCCTCATCTTTGTAGAGCTAGTTGAGCATGGCCTTATCTTCAGATTCGTCATCTAAAGTACCTGCCTTTAAAAATCTATCATCCAAAACTGTGGTAGGTTTTGATTATTGTTGTGTTAATGTTGACGGTTGTCCATATGATCTTGGAGATGACAGTAGTTGTGAAAGACATAAAGATTGGTTAATGGAATACTCTCCCAGTATTTTATCTTTTAACTAGATATTTTCCTTGAATTGTTGTGATAGTTAATTTAGTTGACCTTCATTTTTTGATGGAGTGGAGTCAAAAACACTTGTATCTTTTGACTTGTCCTTTTTATCAACCTATTTAGATACCACGTTTGTTTTTCTTTCACTGTTGGATGGACTAGAAGTGTTTGCTTCCCTATTATGGGGTACAAAAGTTTCTTGAGTTGTTTTAAGCATGTTACAATATTGGGGATTGTTGTAGTCAGTTGAAATAGTGACTTCTTGTCTATTGACAGGAAACTTTAAACACTGACGATGAGTTGAAGGTACTGCTTGCATTTCGTGAATCCAAGGATGTCCCAAGAGTATATTATATGTCAGCTCTTTGTCTAGCACTTGGAAAACTATATTCTTCACAATTGGTCCTACTTGAATAGGCAACATGATCAATCCCTTGGAGGATTTTTCTTCTTCATCATAAGCTTTTATTGTGATTTTCCTTCTGACATCAATAACATTATCAAAATATCCTAGTGCACGGACCAAGTTTAAAGTGAAAATGTTTAGACTAGCTCCACCATCTATTAGGACACGTTTAACATGGTGTTTGTGGATTAATACTTCAATGTGAAGGGCGACATTGTGCGGATGAGTAAGTGATACATCATCTTTTTCGAAAAACATGAGGTAGTGAGGCATGGTTAACTATCCTGCCATAGCCTAGAATTGGAAAAGTTCCAGATTATTAGGTATTTGGGCTGGTATTTTCTGCAATTGATCGATTGTGTTGTACTAATATTGATATTTGGGCTGGTATTTTAAGGAGTTCTAATGTTGATATTTGGGTTGGTATTTTCTACAATTGATCAATTGTGTTGTACTAATTTGATGGTACAATGGTGGTTTTAGATGCAACTCCTTTCAATATTACTTTGGATTGCTCCCTTGTTACGTTGATTGGTTGATAATCTTGCTTTTCCTTGATTTTTATGACATTAATCTGATTATTGGATGTGACCATGTTTGGGATTAGATTTAATGGTATGATGCCATTGGTTACAATGTTATCAGTTTGATTATCAATGACACCATTATTCTCAACCACAAAATACAAAGTATAGTGTTGTCATAAATGTAGCTCGCATTTTTACCTTTACTGTTTGTAGAAGAAGATTTTCCCTTTTCATAATTTGGTAAAGTATTTTTAAATGCACTATGATCATTGTTCATTTGATGTACTTCTACAAATACTTTCTTGTTATCAATCAAGTCTTGTACTAGATGCTTTAACTGCATACAATCATTTTTTTTGTGTCCTTTTCTTTTATGAAAGTCACAATAGTCTGTATCATTCCACCAAGATGGCTTTACTCTTGGTTCCCAATTTCTTGCTTCTAGTGATAAGTCCATGTGTAAGAAGTTATCTCATTTTTGATTCTACTGTCTTTCCCAACAGTGTGAATCTTCTTTGATTTGATGGTTTTTGATATGATTGTGATTTAGATTCACCATTGTTCAAATTGTTGTTTTGATTGACAATTTGATTGATGTTTTGGTCATTTTTTTTATTGGTATTTGCAATAGTTGCCATCAAATTAAATACAGGTTTCACATTTTGTGTTTTATTTGCAGCATCATTGTTACGAGTATTTCTATTCTTTTTCCAAAACTTTGGTTTATCATTGTTATTATAGTGATTTGAGGAGTTTGTATTATTTGATCCTTCATTGTAGTGCTTTATTACCCCTCTCTTGACCAAGGCTTCTTTCATCTTGAGCCCATTTTCAATCACTTTCTCAAATGTAGGGGGGCATTGTTGTTCAAGCTTGTAGCTCATCTCATCAGTTAGGTTGTTAATGAATAGTTCCATCTTTTCCTCTTCAGGTATGGAATGCTGATACCTAGCAAATAACCTTCGCCATCTTTGTAGAAATGAGAGGAAATTTTCACCTTTATTTTTTTTGTATTGTAAATATCCTTTATTGTTATCTCATGTTGAATATTATAGGAATATTGTGAGATAATTTTTTTGACTAGTTCTTCAAAAGATTGAATTCCTCGTAGTAGTTTAGAGAACCATTCCATACATTGACCTCCTAAACTTCTTAGAAACAACCTCATCAAATAATTTTCCTCTTGTGCAAATTCTAAAATCATGGTTCTAAATTCTCTCACATGATCTATTGGGTCAGTTTTACCATTTTATTTGTTGTATATTGGGAATTCACAATGTCTAGGAAATGGTATCATGTCCACACTTGGATCAAAAGGATAGGGACAAATGTCTTGTAACAAGTATCTTTTTGTGGTCCCTTTTTGCATATCCTAAAGTTGTAAATTTTGCATTTGATATGCTAGGCCAACCACTTGATCTATGTTTTGTGGTTCAGTTTCAGCTCTTACAAGTGCTTATTTTAGTCAATTGACATCAAAGTCCTTTGGAAGTTTTGCACCTAGTTCAACTAGCATCATAAGATATTTTTCTCCATCTTGTTCCAAGACTTTTTCCATAAATTTATCGAAGCTAGGATCTTGTTGTGCCATTTTGATATTCTCTTCAGTTATTTCATTACCGTCATTTTGGTGGAATCTATGAAAGGGATTTTCTTCAACCATGCTATTTAGTGTTTCAATTTCTTTATCTCTAAGTTTTTTCCTTTGTAATCTTGTCAAAACTGGCATACAAGTGTTGTTATTTTCACTAGACTTTGATCTTTTGTTTGGATGAGTGCCAAGGATATTAACTAAGTCACATAGAATGATAAATTCTATTTATTATACAAAGTTATACTCTAATTATTTTGCTTCGTTTGTGTGATTGTAGGATGACAAATCCTGATGATGAAACTTAGCTTAACAATCAAATTTATGTTTGGTGATTTTTAGGCACTTTAGAATGTTAGATCTTGGTTTAATTTGAAGAATTTCACTTGAAAAGTTTAACTTTTGGCAAGTTTTGAGATATTGGTTTGACTGATAAAAATTTTATGTTCTAATAAAAATCTGGATACTGATGTTAACTACTTGACTGATGGGGAAAATAACTCTCTAGTTTTTATTTTGTGGATGTGCTATAACAGACCTTAGATGCGCTATATCATACTTCATATGCACTATAACATACTTCAGATGTGTTATATCAGACTTCATATGTGCTATAACAGACTTCAGATGTGCTATAACAGGGTGTGAATGCACTGATAAATTTATTGAATGTTCCAAAAAACTAGGTACAAGCATTGTAAAATAGGGTATATGCATTGATAAAATGGGTACATGTGTTGAAACAGAGGTTGGTTGCGCTAAAATTTTGGGTAAATGCACTGACAGACTGGGTAGATGCATTGAAATATAGTTTAAATGTGTTGTTTAAATATGGAAGATGTGCTAATAGACTGGGTAGATGCACTAAAATAGAGGTTGGTTGTGCTAATTTGGAAGTGGTCATCATTTTGTTGTTTGTTCTGCTTTTTTCTTAGTAAAAAGATTGTTTTCCAAGGTGTAATTATCTAACCAATGAAGATTGTGGAGGGATTTTATGCTTGTAAATCTTTGAATTTGATGATCTAATTGAATGATACCTTTGGAAATGATTTTACACACACAACAAGAAGTTTGTAAACATTTTTTTCAACACTACATATTAAACAAAGAGTGTGTATTGTAGAACCAAGTCTAATTCTTTCAATTTTCATAGGTTTAACACAAATAAAGATAGTTCTAGCAGTTTTTCTAATTGTCAAGTAGGTCACTTAGAATATCACAGCCCACAACTTGCAACTATGTCAGCTCACACAGACTTGTCACCCCCTAGAGGGTGCTCGTGTTTTTTCCTTTCTAGAGTCTTAACCAAAGTCGAATCCTCCACTTTTTGCTAGGGTCTCTAATAGTTATATGGTGAGTGTCTTGGGGGAAGATTCTTCCCTCCCCTTGCACTGTAGTATAAAAAGTGTTCAGAAACTAACATAGTTGGATTCTACACTAAAGTTCATAGAAAGGGTATCTGTTCGGCATGATAATTGATAAACTCCCTCAAGAGACTTCCCAATATTTAGAAAAAATATTTTGGGGATGATTATCTTGCACACTGTCGTTGAATTGTGGGTTTCCCCAAATTCACTTTTGATTAGAGTGGTTGGAAAACTTGGCTTTGGTTGTTCCCACTTAGGTTTTTCCTATAGGGTAAGTACTTTTTCCCACTATGGCAGGCCTTCTAAAAGTGTTAATAAATTAGGATAGAAAGTCTAGCATTTTGATCACCCAGTTAAGGGGAGAGCACAATCATATTGCTTTCAAAACTCAGTGGACATGAGGTTCAAACTATTTCTTTAATTAAGCTAGATGCACTATCTTAACCAAAGGAAAATCAATAATAAAATTAAATCCCTGCAAACACCATTAGTAATTTGTGATATTTTTTCTTTGACTAGTGTAAGTCTTTTCTAGTAGTTGTCTTTGACTAGTGTATTTTGTCTGAAGGACAAAAAACATGGATTAATTCTAGGATTTTTTTAAAATTATGCAAAAACAGTCCTTAGATATGCTAAAATAGTATATGAATGTGCTAAAATTATAGTTCTATGCACTATAGAAATTTATGAATGCCCTAAAAGAAAGAGTCAATGCGCTGAAAGAAAAACCCCCTGACTAGTGAAATAGAATACTAGATGCACCATAACAACATTCATATGCACACCAAAATATATGTTGGATGCATCGTAACAATACTTGGATGCACTAAAATATTTGTTGTATGTGTTGCAAAAAATCTCGATTGTGCTAAAATAAAACACGTTAGAAACCTGCAAGCATACTTTTCAGAAGAAAAAAAAGATGTTAAAAATGGGGTTTTTTGGGCCCCACGGTGGGTGCCAATTTATGTGTGAGTAAAATATACATAATGAATGACAAACACACCTAATAAGACATTATATCAAGAGATTTAAACAATAATTAATCTATTTAATTCAGGAAATCTCTTAAAAGCTTCTTATTGCTCTCTATCTCAAAAGATATATTAAATCACTATGGCTCTTAGATTGTGTAAGCACTGTGATTATTGAAATGACAATCTAGAGAATGAGATATTGTAAAATGTAGGAATCTAATCCTATGTAATGATTGTTCATTTATATGGTGATGATACTGTAACTTAAAATTGACATGAAAATGATAAAACAAACTACTGTAAACTAAGATGCAGCTAAATGAAAAGCCATGATTGTGATTGCTATATGATTGCTAATTACTATTTTCTATTTTCTCAATGCTGAAATGCTTAATTTCTCTAATGCTATTTTTGCAGAGTAAGATTGCACAAAGTGGGGGTTTTATTTCCTATAGAAAGAAGTTGTATTTATAGATTCTCAAAAACATATTTGTGATGTGGTAACAAGTAAGGGTCTAGATTTGATTTGAAAAATTTCATGGTGAAGGATGAAGAAGCCTGAGAAGATTATGGAGATTGTTTCTCCCCACAAAAACATTCAACCAGAGGATAGGAATGACCAATGGAAGAAGATTAAGAAGTTTTCTTGTAATTTGTCTCAAATTTGTCTCCAAATTTTTCTGTGAAGGTTGAGTTGAATTAATTAGATATAAAATATCTTATTTTTTTGGTGGATATGATGAGTGAAAAGAGGAAATAGGTTTAGAAATATTCTTTTATTTGAATATTTAGATTTATTCAAATTAGCAAAAGAGGATATTTAATTTAATAAAACAAACTATAGAAATATGTTTATTAAATAAACATAGAAGAAATGTGGTAATTAAATAAAACAAAGTATAAAACTTGTTTATTTAATTAAAATAGAATGATGTGATTAAGATAGAATAAATGTATAATTATAGAAGAATTTGATAATAATAATTAAATAAAACAAAGTATGTGATTTGTTTATTTAATTAAGATGAAATAATATGATAAGAACAGAAGAATTAAAAGTGAACTATATAAATAAATATTTCTATTTATTTATAAGTAGATGAATTAAAAGGTCAATTAATCAAATAAATCGTATTTAATTAATTCGATTATCTATACCATTTTTAGGTGTATACACCATCTATTCACATAAACATTTGTAATGATATTTACTCAAGTTTAGAAATTTACTGCTACCCTCAAACATTTGTAATTCATGGAATGTAATCCCTTAATAGTCCAAATTGCAAAAGGGCAGCAATCTTTCACGACCTGTTACCCAAATACCTTGTTAGTTACGAGCATTCCTTCTAAGGCATTGGGATCATGTAGGGAACATATACAATAACCTTTCTCAGTTTCTATTATCTCAAAGTCATTTATCTAAGGTGTCCAATTTTGACTTGATGGAAAAAGTGTCAATTGCAAATAGTGTAAAGTTGCAAAGTCATGCAACTTTCATTATGCAACTCGTGTGACCAAACGTACTATTCCAAAATGTCCAAATGGGTACATTTATGCTATATATGGTCCTCTTTTACACTCAAACATGTTGAATTGCTTCGAGCTATGTTCAACCGGCTCGATCCCTTAAGGGTCTAAAGTATAAAAGGGAAACAATCTTTGAAGGTATACTACTTAGAAAATGTGATACTTATGAGCTCTTTTTATAAGCCTGCATGATCACATTTGGCCCCTCTATAATAACCTCTCTTGGTTTTTGTTATCTTAGAGTTTTTTTTCACGTGGTGCCTAGTTTTCACTTGATGGAAAAAGTGTCAAATGCAAACAGTGTAAAGTTGCGAAGTGGTGTAACTTTCATTCTGCAACTTGTGTGACCAAATGGACTGTTGCAACGCATTTGGATGGGTATGTTTATGCTAGGAATGGTGCTATTTTTCACCCAAACATGTCGAATCAATCTGAGCTACGTTCAACCAGCTTGATCCCTTAAGGGTCCAAAGTGCAAAAGGGAAACAATATTTGACGGGATACTACTTGAAAACCATGATGCTTACGAACTCTTCGTCTAAGCCTATGGGATCAAATTGGGCCCCTCTACAATAACCTCTCTCAGTTTTTGTTATCTTTGAGTCATTTTCCGATGGTGTCCAATTTTCACTTGATGGAAAAAGTGTCATATGCAAGTAGTGTAAAGTTGCAAAGTGGTGCAACTTTCGTTCTGTAACTTGTGTGACCAAATGGTCTATTTATGCTAGGAATGGTCCTCTTTTGCACCAAAACATGTCGAGTCACTCTGAGCTATGTTCAATCAGCTCAAACCCATAAGGGTCCAAAGTGCGAAACGGAAGCAATCTTTGATGAGCTACTACTTGGAAACCATGGCATTTAAAAAATATCTTTATGAGCCTATGGGATCGTGTTGGAACCATGTACAATAAGCTCTCCCCATTTTTTAATCTTAAAATCATTTTCTCGTGGTGTCTAGTTTTCACTTGATGGAAAAAGTGTCAAATGCAAGAAATGTAAAGTTGCAAAGTGGTGCAGCTTTCGTTCTGCAACTCATGTGATCAAACAGACTACTCCAATGCATTTGAATGGGTAAATTTACGCTAGGTGTTGACCTATTTCACACCCAAACATGTCAAATCACTATAATCTTTGTTCAATTGGCTCAATCCCTTAAGGGTCTAAAGTCCAAAAGGGCAACAATCTTTGATGGGCTATTACTTGAAAACCGTGACACTTACAAACTCTTTGTCTAAGCCTACAAGATTATGTTTGACACCTATAAAATAAAATCTCTCAAAATTTGTTATCTCAGTGTTGTTTTCCCATGGTTTCCAGTTTTCACTTGATAGAAAAAGTGTCAAATGTAGGCAGTGTAAAGTTGTAAACTGGTGCAACTTTCATTATGCAACACGTGTGACAAAACAAGCTATTATAATGCATCCAAATGGGTATATTTATGCTAGGCATGGTCCTCTTTCACACTTAAACACACTAAATCACTCTGAGCTACGTTCAACCGGCTCAATCCCTTAAGGGTCCAAAGTGCAAAATGGTTGTAATTTTTGATGAGCCATTACACGAAAATCATGACACCTACAATCTCTCCATCTGACCCTATAGGATCATGTTATCTCGAAGTCATTTTCTTGTGGTGTCCAATTTTCACTTGATGGAAAAAGTGTCAAATGCAAGCAATGTAAAGTTGCAAAATGGTGCAACTTTCATTCTAAAACTCGTGTGACCAAAAAAAATGTTACAACGCATCTGAATGGGTATTTTTATGCTAGGAATGGTCCTCTTTCATACCCAAACATTTTAAATCACTCTGAGACATGTTCAACTAGCTTGATCCCTTAATGGTTCAAAGTGCAAAATGGCGGCAATCTTTGATGGGAAATTATTCAGAAACCATGATGCTTACGAATCTCTGTCTGAGCCTATGAGATTGTGTTGGGCTCCTCTAAAATAACCTCTCTCAGTTTTTGTTATCTTAGATTTTTTTTCTCATGGTGTCTAGTTTTAACTTGATGGAAAAAGTGTCAAATGCAAGCAATGTAAAGTTGCAAAGTGGTGCAACTTTCGTTCTGCAACTCATGTGACCAAACTAACTATTTCAACACATCCCGATAGGTACATTTATCCTAGTAATAGTCCACTTTTGCACCCAAATAGGCCAAGTCACTCTGAGCTACATTCAACTGGCTTGATCCCTTATGATGGCATGCCAAACAATTGAAAAGAGAAGCATTCACATGACAATTGAGAAGTTCAAGTTTTCCACACCAAAATTATATGATCATCCTCAAGTCTAGCAAGTGCAAGATATTTTTTTAATTATCCCCCTTTCCCTTCCAACAATATACAAACAATAGTAAATGCATACAATGGTGGTATTTGGAAACAATTTTAACAACTTAGGTTGTGGAGCATTTTGTCATTTTTCATTTGAAATGATTTTCTATGCTTGAAAATTAGAGTCTAAGAGAAACAAGTGATGATCTCATGTACATTTATTATTTGGTGTGATAAATAAAATTTTCACCCAAGTCCATTTCCTATACAAGAAATAATATTGCAAAAAGTTTACATATATATCTTTCAATGTGTTTATATGGTGATGGATCAAGAACATAACAATTTATTCTATATTGTGGGGATTATGCTATGAAAATGTTTAAAGAGTATTCAAGATAAATTTTTGTATGATAATGTGTCAAGAAGTTAACTACTCATCATCTACTATGAATATTATGTTTTGCAAGTTTTGTGAAGATTATGTATCCTTTGCTTAATTGAGTTGTTCCAATCAAAAGATTAAATATACTGGAATCTTTTTATGAAACATCTCATGGAATATCAATTGAAAATGTTTTTTTGTCTTTTAGATAAAGCATTTTATGTAAATCTTTGAATTAAACTAAATTGAGATATGAAAGAACAAGGGATCATTAGGAAATACATTACTCAAGGATCTTAAATTATCCTTCTTACTAAATTTTAAAAAGCATGATAAGCCTATGGTTAAAATTTTTGTAGTCATTAAAGTGGATACCAATTCTATATTATATAGATCATAATTCTTCTTTATCTTTAAGATCTAAGTTTGGCAATGGTTTCACCAAGTTTGGCATGAAAATACGTAAGTTAGAAAGTATACATTGGAATCCATGTAAGTTACAAAGTATACACATAATTTGTAAAGTATACACTTGAATACACATAACTCATATCTATTGAACCATGGATTTATAATGAAAATATGGACACCATCGATAAAAATGATTTGTATTAACCAAATATCCATGTAGGAATACATCAATATATGTCAATATAAGTATAAAATATATACAAAATAGCCATATAGGCTTATAGGAATGTCATATAGGCATACAATGTCAAATATATGCAATACAAAATATTTACAAAAATGTCATATAGGCATACAACAAAGGGCTCTAGAATAAAAAGGTATTTTCTCTCCATTCTCTCGAAATAAACTATTTCCCTTTGATTCTCGATCGGATGGTGATAGGTATGTCACTCATTTATTCTAAGGTCAAGGAGTGTTCTTGGTGCTCCTCCTAGGGTTTAGTTATTGGTCAATCCTTATCTATTACAATAACAAGTAAAGACATTAATATATAGAAAATACATTATAAAAATGATATATTTAACAATTTAATAATCACTTACCACCATTTGATGATCACTCTCCTCAAGGGAAATATTCAAATGCCCATGTTGAGGTGTGATGAATCCCTATAGAAACCATCCAAAGAGAAATTAAACTATGAATCAATAATGGTTTGATTTTTCACTAACAACTATAACAACGAGTGTAAATTAAAATTTAGTAATCTGCCTCATCCCTTCGTGAGGGGCATCAAGGAGTCCAAGAAGATGAAACACCAAGCTGCATTTCCCTATGAACTTTTGGAGGTGTATCTGCTTCCAACATCTAAAAATAAAACAACAAATTATTCAATCACAAAAAATACAATATTGATGCACGTTATGTCTTATAATGTATGAGATAATGAACAAAATTTTGAGTACTTATTAAACTATATATTTATGACTATCATGCTTACTATTTTCCCTATCCATAGCTTCTTTGAAAGCACCTTTTGTTAGGATTTTATCCATAGCAGCAAGGAGGAGAACCATTTGATAAAATTCTTTGGTAGACATGTACGATAATTGTGGTAGTATAGAGAAGGCAGTGAACTATTTGAAAAAATGCCTCAATGAAATGGGGTCTCATGGTGATGGAATGCCACTACAAACAAATGTGTCATGGCATTCCATCACCATGAGACCGCATTTCTTGAATACATTTTTTCAAAATACTCACTACCTTGACTATGATATTGCTTACTATTATGCTTTGGTAGACTTTTTCCAGGCATCCATAGTTGTTTGTAAAGCACCTCTTTTAGGCTTTTAGCCATAGTATCAAGGAAGTGAGTAGTTTGATAAAATTATTTGGTAGACATGTACGGAAAATGTGGTAGCATAGAAAAGGTGGTGAGCTGTTTGAAAAAATGCCTCAAAGAAATGTGGTCTCATGGAGATGGAATGGCATTCCATAACCATGAGACCACATTTCTTTGAGGCATTTTCTCAAACTACTCATTCCCTTGTCTATGCTATTGCTTACTATTATGCTTTGATATATTTTTTCCAAGCATCCATAGTTTGTTCGAAAACAACTTTTTTCGGATTTTAGCCATAGCAGCAAGGAAGTTCAGGTAGTTTGATAAAATGCTTTGGTAGACATGTATCGTAAACATGGTAGCATAGAAAAGGAAGTAAGTTGTTTGAAAAAATACCTCAAAGAAATGTGGTCTCATGGTGATGGAATGACAATGTTCCATCACCATGAGACCACATTTATTCAAGGAATTTTTTCAAACTACTCACTTCCTTGTCTATGTTATTGCTTACTATTATGCTTTGATAATTTTTTTCCAAGCAGACATAGTTTGTTGGAAAGCAGCTGATTTATGCTTTTAGCCATATTAGCAAGGAAGCGAGTAGATTGATTAAATGCTTTGATATATGTGTATGGAAAATGTGGTAGCATAGAAAGGAAATGAGCTATTTCAAAAAATGCCTCAAGGAAATGTGGTCTCATGGTGATGGAATGGCATTCCATCACCATGATACCACATTTCTTTGAGGCATTTTTTCAAACTAATCACTGCCTTGTCTATGTTATTGCTTACTATTTTGCTTAGATATATTTTTTCCAAGCATCCATAGTTTGTTGGAAATCACCTTTTTTAGGCTTTTAGCCATAGCAACAAGGAATTTCAAGTAGTTTGATAAAACTCTTTGGTAGAAATGTATGGAAAATGTGGTAGCATAGAAAAGGTGGTGAGCTATTTGAAAAAAATTCCTTTAAGAAATGTGGTCTCGTGGTGATGGAATGGCATTCCATCACCATGCAACCACATTTCTTTGAGGCATTTTTCAAACTAGTCACTGCCTTGTCTATGCTATTGCTTACTATTATTATTTGATAGATATTTTCCGAAGAACCTATAGTTTTTTGGAAAGCACCTTTTTTTAGGCTTTTAGCCATAACATGAAGGAAGTGAACTATTTGATAAAAGGGTTTGGTAGACATGTATGGAAAATGTGGTAACATAGAAAATGCGGCGAGCTATTTAAAAAAATGCCTCAAATAAATTTGGTTTCATGTTGATGGACATCACCATGAGACCACATTTCTTTGAGGCATTTTTTTAAACAATTCATTGCCTTGTCTATGCTAATGCTTACTATTATTCTCTCATATATTTCTTCCAAGCATCCATAACATAGAAAAGGAGGTGAATTTTTTGAAAATATGCCTCAATAAAAAGTTGTCTCATGGAATGCCATGACAAAAAAATGCAATTGGAAGCTGCTCCTAGTTATTATTTATGCTATTTGAAGTAATTGCATCACTGCTTATGTTGACTTTCTAAACAACTATATTGTAACATTGAAATTTTGTCATCTATCAACAGCTAGTTATTGGTTATGGAATGTGAAGTAATGCTTTGAGTTTGAAAGATGTGCAATGCAATGTAATCAATGATATGAATATAAGCTACACAAATTTATTAAGTACAATTCATTAGTTAAACTCTTTATTCTATTACCTGCATGAAGTTTTGTCCAACTCCACTGACAGTGGGAGGTGTTCCCATGAAACCTCCAATATTAGCCTATTCAACATCCAAAATTAGATATTAGAATACCATTCCTGTAACAATGCTATTAACATGTAATCAATTTATAATTTTTTACTAGTTACATACCTCAATGGTAGATGCAGTGGAGTAATAAGAAAGTGTAGGGACAATGTATCTAGTATCAACATTGTGACCCATAAATTTTATTAAAATCATAAAACTAAATTAGTTATTCTTGCATTTCAAAATTGAATATAATAAATGAAACCCAATGAACATGCTAACATTTACCTGAGTATCAATTGCATAAGCCTCATTCAAAATGTTAGCTACCTTCGCCATCTCCATAGTTGCAGATGTATCCTCCGTAGTAGCCTCCTGAGTGTCGGTGGGGTCATATGAACAAGTCACTCTCCAAGCCTAATAAAAATGGGATGAAATCCTACCACTTGAAGACTTTGTTGGATGGCGCTATAGTATAGGACTGGCATGTTGGATGACACTCTAGGTCAAAGAGGTGATAGCCTACAAAGTGTCTACCTCGACAGTCTCCCTTTTTATGGAAGGGATAACAATGTTCTCATGATCCAACCTAGTGAGAGCTTCTTTCGCTTTCCACCTAGGATGTTGCCATGCATCGGGTCTATCTTGAGCCGACCCCCCACCTCTCCCATGGAAGTCCCTCATATCAAAATAATTTAAGATTTTGTTCAAGATGAACTCATAGTATAGTTTCCTCAGGAAATATTGTGGGACTTAGCAATTTTTGCATGGTGGGTAATAAAAAACCATGTACCACCTATCCCAAAAAAAGTTCATGATCCCTTGGTGGTGGAACTAATGGTTATTAAACCTCTTTGCATTGAGGTCAATATTTTGATTTGTACATGGGTTGGTTAATAATGAGAACAAATATATTTTCTTAAGTTTTTTATCTTTTCATCTTTATATGATAATTTATCCTGGTAAAAATTTGTAGACTCCTACATCCTATCTTGCCAACCACTTAATTTTTTGTTGATTGCATCTACATGTTTTAACAATTCTTTAAGTGAATTTGCAAGTTTTCTTCTCTCCATGGTTGAACCTGCTAGATCGTTCAGCTTCATGATTAACTCCTCAATTTTTTCTTATTGTTTTCAATTACCCCATTAATTTTTTCTAAGTGTTAGGAGGATGTTGAGGGGTTGGTGGAGGAGATTGTTGTTGTGGTTGTTGAACTTGAGGATTTTGTGAATTTTGTTGTTTCTCTATTTGTTGAGGATTTTTAGGAGGGTTTTGAAGAGGATTTCTAGGATCATTATCATTCCTACAAATTGAACAAATGAATATAAAAAACAACATAAAACTAACAAATTCAAAAAAAAAAAATCCTTACCTATTTGATCTCCCTATCGATGTGGCAGCATCCTAGAAATGAAATAGCAACAAATTGATGGAAAAAATGCAAGATTGTCTCCTCCCAGAATGCGAGTGCGCAAGAGAAGGGATTTTGGCTGTGGGCAATAGAAAAAATAGTCAACATACAAATGAATTCAATTTTTTTTGTTTTAATAACACATAACATGAGTGTGTTATTTTGTGCTCATGTTATAATGTGAGCATGAAATAGGATCAATGTTAGGCTCAGTCACACCAAGCCATAACATGAGCATAATATAACGTGCTTGCATTATAGCCTATCAGAAGTTTTTAAAAAAATTGGCCACAATTTGCTCCCCGTATTCTTTTTGCACCCACCCCTTGATTGCGGACTAACACTTCTTACCCAATTGCTTCTTGTAGGTGATACAAAACCTGTAAGTCTTCTTTTCCTAGTTACTGATCTAGGTAATTGGGAGTACTATAAATGAGCTCTTGAAGACGCTCTTGTTTGGATTCTAGGCATGAAGTTTCTAGCTTCGTTTCTTGATCTGATTTAAGAAATATTTTTGGCTTCTAATCAGATGTTCAAAAAACTTTGAGTCCCACCGGGTGTGCTAGAAAAAGAACTATTGATCATCAAAGCTTATGCCTCTCTAATAACCTTATGGGAAATTCAATGATTGGGCGACCAATTTGTGCCTCACTGAATGACCTCTAGGATTTTTATAGAAAGTGAACTCTTCTTTGTGTTTTGGGGAAAAGGTAAAAAGAAATGAGAATAAAACATAAAAATGGTGATGCTCCAAAGATTTTACAACATTTAAAACCTTAACCTATTTCTTATAACTGATATGATAGACACAAAATGTTGCAAAATCTTCATTGTTGGGAAGAGAATGAGCAAAAAAGGCTTAGTGAAAGAATAGTTTAGTCTTTCAAAATATCCTCTAGGAAGCACCCTTTAAGGTCCAATCAGACATAAGAAAACTATAAATATTATCAGAAATATCTAGAAATTCATAGAAACCTTCTCTTTTTACAACATAGTATGAAGAATAGCAAACTTTTACAAAAAATGGAAAAGTTCAAAAGACATAGTCCAATTTTTGAAATCTAGCATTCAACATAAAAGCTTAACAACACAAAAATTAGCTTATCCAAACTATCAAAGAAGACTTAACATAATGTTTTTAATATGAATGAAATATAAACAAGAAACTTGAAAAATTCCATAGCATATACAATTTGAAAGATTTCTCCCAAATAGACTGAACTTCAATAATATATGAGCTGAAAAACAAAGGTCAGATGCCAATCTAATGATAGTTTTGAATTAAAATATAACATGCCAGAGAATAATAGTATTCTGTAAAACATTCTACTTATAAAAATATAAACTCCCTACTAGATCTATATCATTCAAAAATATTTTCAAAGCAATTTTTCTAACTTTTTTACTCATGTGCTTCCATCCCCTATTTATAACCAAAAGAATAGAGCATCACTGCAAACACTCCAGAAGAAAAAATTGCCAAATTCCAAAAACTAATAGCTCACAATCTGATCCTAGATCTTGATTAGATCATAGTGACATTCACTCATTAAGTCTCAACTACTTCATTAATGGATTTAGATATTTGGTGAAGATAGCAGTCATAAAATAATTGAATTCAACACATCCTAGAAAAAATATGATTGATCAACCAAAGAGTTCAATGATATCGATTGAAAGCTTCCACCCCAAAAGTAAGACACCCACCATGTTTCGACAAACTCTACTTGAAGAGATCACACCACAAAAAAGTCAAACTGCCCAAAGCGAATAGATGACTTGTCAATTGAGCGGGCAATCTTAGATTTTTGAGAACATCTTTGAAGAAAATCCCCACCAAGCGGACACATGCCTCAGCTTGTGCTCGAAATGAAAATGATATATAAAAATTGTGCAGCCACCACGTGGTGCATTGCACGCCTTTAGGAGCAATCTTCACTTTCTGAGCGTGGGTTCATCCCAAAGCTAAAAAGAGTAAGGTCCGAAAACCAAAAATATTAAAGGAAAAATTGCTCTACAAAAACTAACAAACAAAAAGACACATCAAGCAACACAACATGGGAGATCACATCATGTGCCAAAAAATACACAAAATACATAGAAAAGTATGATGCATGTGAGCTAATCTAAAGTAAATCATCCACATCCCAATCTTGCTCATTGTATATAGAAGGTGAAAAACTAGCTAAAGGGACTATAAAAAGTGGTGTACAAGGAGTAACACTAGGTTTAAAATGTGGTAGATCACTCTCATCACTTAGAGGATCATCATAGTAGCCTCCATCTAAATCCATATATTTGGAAAAAAATGAATATTATTCATTCCATGCCTTTTCAAGAGATTTAATTCATTTAATTAGGAGAAAATTATGTCTACACGAGATATTTGGAACCCTTAAATACTATCAAAGTGGATGATACCAAAAGGAAGCTTTGTACACAAATCAATTATGAGCTAGGTGTCAATAAAATAATTATGCTTGAACTTGCATCTCAAATATTATTCATTTTATGGCTTGAGTGTTATCTAGGTGTTGTATCTATACACCATACTCACTAGTAGGTGAGGAATTAGAGATTAATCCATGTTATGAAATCAAAAAAGATAAAAGAATAACTCTAAAAAAAAATTAGATCGCATTCATAATATATTATGTGGTCATTATTCAACTTTCATATATTGATATAACTAATAATACATTCCCATCATTCTATTGGATGTCTTGTACATTACAAATATTATATTCCTTCTACCTACTCACTTATTTGTTATACAAATCAACTAGAAGGATAGATTTATAGATTTATTTATATATTTATTTGAGATGGGAAAAGATATTATCCCACTAAAATTTTGGGTGTTGGAGTAGATGACAAGGTGGGGGAAGCATATTCCTCATAGAAATGGGGTCTCATGGTGATGTACATCACTGTGAGACCCCATTTCTATGAGGCATAGGCTGCCCCTACCTTGTCAACCCTACCAAATTGGCAAGCTAGTGAGCTCACTAGCTTGCCAATTCGGTAGGGTTGGCAAGGTAGGGGAAATGTATGCCTCATAGAAATGGGGTCTCACTATGATTTACATCACCAAGAGACCCCATTTCTATAGATATTTCTATGCTATGCTAATGAGAATGCAATGATAGTGATAATGCTAATGCTATGATAATGATTCAATGGTTTTACAAAGGCATGCTTTGGATAATTGATATGAGATTTCAACATCATATAAGTATGATAGCTCTTGTGCATGTTAAAAATGAAGGTGATGAGCTTCCTTTTATAGGCTAAGGAACTGTACATGCATGTGGCACAAGATCAATGGTTGGAGAATTGGTCTTGTGACATGTATAGTGAGGGTTGCATTGGTTGGGATGGGGGAGATAAACTAGGAAGATGTTCCTCCTACATTGACAAGGTGGAACGAAAGGTGGAGAAGAAGCCAGTTTTGTTGGTGCACTAACTCACTGCAATCCACTACTCTGAAACATTACATCAACCACCTAGTCCATGGATTTCAACAAGGAGGTTGCAAAGTGATTTTTCATCAAGTAATGAATGGATTAAGGCCAACTAAACGAGAGTGGGTCTTATCTCCTACACTTTGAGTTCAACTAAACTAGGAGGGGTATCCTAGAGGTATGTAAAATAGATGAACAAATAAAAATGGTGTCTAGACCCAAATCACTCCCTTTTACTCCAAATCTTGTCACTAAGTGAAGAGGAATTAGCCACAAAAGGACCTCTACTAGAGATGATTTTATCCTACTCTTACCCTGCACCAACACATGATAACAACAATATATCCCCCAACAAATGAATCCACTTAACTTGACATAAACAGGGGTAAGAGGGAAGGTGTTACATGCATGATCATGGAGATGGAAAGAAGAATGATTTTCAATATATTAAATGTGTGTTAGCCTTTACCAACCATACTGGTGCATACTAAACAAGGAAGGGTTGATCAAGTTTTAATGTCAAATAATAATGATGGAAGGAATTCTAGGGTTTATAGAAGAGAAAGAAAATATGCCTTTGTACAATATAAGACATTGTTTCAGATTTTGTCATAAATCCACATGATTTTCCTTTAAGACAACTTTAAATGTAAACCATAAACCATTACAACTAACTTTAAATGTAATATACACATTTAATTGAGGCATATATTAAGGAATATACACATTTGCATGTATTAATTTCTCATAATTTTTGTATATAAAAAAATACACTAAGTCAATAATAAATATTACAATAGTGATGTAAGAACATCTTGAAAATCCTCCCATTTCTCAATACTACACATTTGCATGTATTAATTTCTCATAATTTTTGTATATCTAAAAATACACTAAGTCAATAACAAAATATTACAATAGTGATGTAAGAACATCTTGAAAATCCTCCCATTTCTCAATACTTGTAGCAATACATGCAGGGAAATAATCCTCCCATTTGTATCCTAGATCATGAAATATATTGTAAAAGAAGAAACAAAGGGAGTTGTTGTCCAGTTTCTTTTCTTCAATCCACCTCAGGTGGCCTAGTTATTTGCATTCCAAAATTCTTCAAAACATGTACATCCCCTACTCCCTTGGAAATAGATGGGTAGTAGCCTCTCCATGGTTGTGTACTCTCACTAGAATTTGGTCCACAAAAAACCTACAAAAGCCTAACAATTTCAGACACAGACTCACATAAAAATCATTAAAAGACCAATAATTGAATAATGTCAGGCATACACCTTTTGACGAGATTTATTATCACCTTCATGCATGCTATAAGTAGATCGATTGAAGGTCCTCCAATGGTGATGTGGCCCATCTTTCTCTACTTTATCATCTCTCGATGATCCTATGTATAAATTTTAAATATATCACTGACATAATTAACATAAAAAATGTAGCATATAAGAATTCGAGAAATCTAAGAAATGGAAAAGAAAGAGAAGATCGAGAACCAAAAAATGCACTAGCAACAGATGTTTCTCATACTAATGAACACTTGCACCAACAACTAATGTTGTTCTTTTCTTAAGTTGACAATATTAAGTATAACCTACAGTTAGAAATGCACCAATGACAGTCCTAAATGCATATGATATCAAACACCAATAGAGAATACCCTCACTCAAAGGTAGTCAATAGAGAGCAACATATAATTATCGTTTTGTAAATTAACAATAGTGAAATTTTGCAAACCCTTCTAGAATCAAACTTAAGCACTTGAAAGAAAGCAATGAGCAATAACATGACTTTACAAATTCAATGTGCATGTACTTACAAATCAATCTAGGGAACCATCTGAGCCTACTCTACTCTTTATTGTGTCAAGTATTTCCTCGTGGTCAAACTCACACACTTTCCACAAGTTCTTGTTCGTAGGTCTGCCCTTATATTTGATCAAATGAACTTTGGTGGCGACAACAAGGTTAGAGTAGTGAAGAATCTTTTGATGTGTGTTGAATTCCTCAAAAAACCAAACTGCAACATTCTTAACTCGATACCATCTAATCCATGTTCTAGTAACAAGCACCGAACCTGTAGGATATTCTATGTTTTCTCCATCTATAATTGAGGCCTCCAATTTCTTTTTCACCTCGATACAATGATAGAGGTAATAATTTGTACCCTCTTCATTGTCTTCATTTGCAATCACTGCATAAATGTGCCCAACATTGATATGTTCTTCTTGTTAGATGTATTTAATGAACATCAAAATAAAACTTGTAAGTAAGATATATTACCTGGTTCTAGCAAATCCGATACATGATCAAAGTCAATGGATGATTGCATTTCCATGATTTTTAGAGCTATCTAGAGCTAATAAGTGTCAAGTGGGTTAGACTTCTTACATACCATTCATCAACCCACTCTTTTGGCTAGCAATCATTCCATGCTTGAAGTGTACATGCAGAACAAAAGCATGCCATCTTTCACATATGGATAGTCCATGTACCTACATTGGAGCTTCTAAAAGAGTGTAGCTCACTTGATCTTGTTAGTTCACAACAATCCTCATATTTTTCAATATTAGTAGCATCTAATAAATAAAAAAATCTATGAACTAAAGAATTACCTTCACTACCTGGACCCATTGCATGATTGCACCACTCAACAAATGATCTTGTACCTATCAACTCTACACTATCTTTGCACTTTAACTCTTCTCGTGCTAGGGCTCTTTTGATACATGAACCTTTTGCATCAAGTTCTCCCTTTCCATGCTTGGCATCTAAGAAGTTCCACATATGTTGAACACCACCGATCTTATGCATCCTACTTAACTAGTTAAACATTGTTGCATTCTTGAATTGTAATGTAGAGTTATCTGACCATATGAGATGCCCCTTCTAGCGAGATCATCATAGAACATCTGAAAGCAACCTTGCACAAACTTTATAGAATGTGTATGATCATCACTGATGTAAAAGTGATACTCCCTTAATATATTCTTGTTATCCTCTAGACTATCATTTGCATGAATGAATGCTATATGCACAAATATAACAACCTTCTTGGAGTTGTAGTACTTTGATTACACCTCATTCTATGGTTTTAGTATGTAGTTCTCTACAAAATAGATAACTAAAATGATGCTATGAAGTGGAAACGTGTCCTTGCATAGCTTGAACTATGACTCCAACCATTGATCTCTATGTGTATGCTTTGCATACTCATAGACCACCTAATCACAAAAAATTCTCATAAACTGATACACTGGAATCTTATCACTAACGAGTTCACACTTCTTTGCTTCTTTCCCATCTTTTAGACTATAGGACACTATCTTATATTTTCCCAATTCCACAATTCTATCTCCAATTGTGTGTGTACTAGCCATGTGTTGGAAAATTGGAAACTAGTGCATGGAACCACAATGATCACATGTGCCATCCAAACATGACTTGTAAAAGATTTTACCATCCTCTCTTTCACATAAAATGGAAGATGAGAATTCCCTTGAGGATTTAGGAGGAGGCCTTATGTTACATTCCTACAAAACATTTCCAATATGCATATCTACACATATATGTCAATAAACATCATAATGGTTAGAAAAATCAATATGTAATCTACAACAACAAGTAGTGCATGTGTGACTTATTTTGACATAAAAAGGATTTGGCATTTCAAAATACCTTTGGCATATTTTAATTTTAGGAAAATTTTGTACAAAATCAGCAAAAAGTTGGGTTTGAGTAGTATCCAAATAATGCTTTGTATGTGGCTCATGGATTTTACTACCAATTCTCCTTTTTACAGCGTATATTTGATTTAGAGAGGTCTTTGTGTTTTCCTTCCAATAATTTGCTATTAAAGATCTCAAGCCTTGAGCAATTCTTTTATCTTTCCATGGCACTCTACCCGAGAATGCCCATAACTCAATGCTATTTGGATCCTCCACTCTTTCATGTCTTCCTTTGGCTCTCATTAAAGATCATCTACTTATTTTTAAAGACTCACTTGTATTTGTGAGGTTCACCTTGTTCCTTGTTTGAATGCTTAACAGTGTTGTTATCATCACACGTCATGTGGGACAACTATCCTTCATTCATGAGGTAGAACCCACACTCTCATATGTACTCATCAAGTTCTTTATAATGGAATTTTCACTTGAGACATTCAAAACTCTTATCCTAGGAGCCTTCATGGTGGGCCTAAATTTGAGTTTCCTCATCATTTCAACAAATAGTTGGTATCTTCCACCCTCACTTAGCTTCTCAAAAAATAAATTTCATATCCTCTGTGCATATCTTTGACATGCATGTTTTGGAATCTTATTAGGAATCCATTTCAAAACCTTGGAATCAATATCAATCAAACATCTAGGTTTTCTATGAAAAACTCTAGGAGGAGTTCTCAAATGTAAATTTGTGTCAATGTTAGGAATGTCAACAACATTGGGGATAGATCGTGTACCTTCAATTGAAGGTGCAATTGATGACATACCTTGAGATTGACATGTAAAAGATGTTGTACCTCCAACTTGAGATGTCATTTGTGGAGTGCCTTCAAATAGAGATGTGTTTGTTTTGATGTAATTTCAAAACGCAATGTTGTTGATGGTGTCTTCATTTGTAGATGTGATTTATGATGTACTTGGAAGACCACATGTTTTTGCTGGTGTGTCTTCAACTGGAGATGTGCATTGAACTTCACCTATGGTTGATGATGTGTCCCCAACTTTTGGATCCAGTTGTGTCCTTCCACAAACTTTGTTCATTTGTTCCCTTTAGTTTTCCAATTGGACATATCTCTTAGATTGCACAAGAATTTCTAGTTGTATGGGCTATGATTCATTTGCTTCATGAGCTACAATTTTTAATTCTTTTCTCCTTGCATTTTTAACTACATGTTCTTCCAGTGTTAGAGGCTTTTCTCATTTCCTCAACATGATGTTGAATGCTACATGTTCACAAACACACATAGAACAAAAGTAAGTAATGCATTTTATGGAACATATTGATAATGCTGATTATATTGCATTTTATAGAACACACCAAAACATTTTATGAAAGAAGGCAATGAGATGTTTGGAATTATCAAACATTTCTATGCTACAACATTTTTCATACATACATCTACCTCCATACCGCAAGAAAATTACTTGTAGTAAATTTTCTCAAACATATCCATTCCGCTGATTACATTGCATTTTATGAAACACACAAAGCATTTTATGAAACATATTGATAGCATTGATTACATTGAATTTCATATCTTTAAAACTCAAATCATTACTTTACATTGCATAACTAATGTGACTTATCAAACATTGCATATCTTATAAAACATTGTTGTCCCCAACCTGGGGTTTATAGCGAGCTTCAAAAAAATGATGACTTTTGATGCGTTTGAGGAAAATATATGAAACTTGGTAGTAATTTTCTATAGGCCTATATGCATGTGCTTACAATAGGAGGGTTACTAAATCATCATTTTGTGTGAGTTATTGAGGACATTTTGTTTATTTTTTGAACAATATTACATGTAAAACCTAGTATTTGAGGGATTTGTACAAAATTGCTTCATGTAAGCGTTGATCAATGTTAGGAACGGCTTGAGGGGAGTATTTAGAGTGTAGAAAAGTTCTTAGGAGTAAAGACTTGTGTCAAAGCTAGGGTATAATTAGTCGTTTCCACCTTTGGAAACTAGAGAATCTTTTGCTTATTGTTGTCAAAACCACATTGTGATTGTCAACCAAGCCATGAAGAACATGAATTAAAATAAGGGTTTGTGATGCAATATCTTGGAATTATTCACTATTTCTTTGGAAATTAGGTAACTTGGAAAAACAAAAAACATTTTCAATTGCACAAAATTTTCCCTTTTTTATTTCTTAGAAAGGTAAATGGTATGAATGAATGGAAACTTGTATTAAACCAACTATGTCTTGAGTCACTTGAATTTATCTAAGCACATAATGAAGGTGAATTTTTTATGGCACAAAAATATTAATGGAAACCTACATTAACATTGATGAAAGCTCTTAGGTTTTCCAAATTAGTTGAAAATAAAAATTTTCCCACAACCATCACTAATAATGAATTTGAATCTATTATGTCATAAACATCTACCTAAAATGAAATAGATTTAATTCCACTAGCCATGCTGGAAATGGACTACTATAAGCAATATAAATAGAATTAATAAGAAAATTTGTGTTAAGTTGATGTCGTTTATATAAGTTTAAACATGAATTCATCTAAATTATGTCATTTTTTTCATTTTTTTCTTCAAACTCATAAAAAATAAACTTTTTTATGCAACTCCCATCTAATTCAATGTTGAATTCTATGTCCAATTGTTATGATTAATAAAATCATTAAAGGAATTTAGTTTATCGTCAAAAACAAACAAATATACTAAATACAAAATTTTCAATATTACCAAAATGAATATATTACCTGAGATAATGTAAAATGATGTAGAAACTTCAAAATTTCATCATCTACATTGTCTAGCATGCAAATTGTTGGTAAAAAGGTGATGAATCAAGCATAGTTTGGTACAACAGGGAGTCAAATCCATAAAAAAGGAGTTTTTAAGATAGATAAAGTGTTGAACTAGACAAATGTAGAAGCATGTGGGCCTAAATCACGAGGTCAGCCCCTATTTTACCTTTTCAAGGTAAAAAACATTTGGCACTCACCAAATTTGAAGAGCACCAAATTTGGTGCTTGTCAAATTTGGTGAGCACCAAATGTGTTGCTTTGAAATGTTTTCACAATATAGAGAGGAAGGGAGTCAGACTTGAGATAGAGAGAGAGGGGATAGGAGTGAGAGAGATTAGTCTAGGTAGCGTGGTAGGTACTGAGACTTGAGAACAATAAGGACTTGAGAGGGATAGAGAGTTATCCAGTTAGGGTTGTTGGAAAAACAAGGATAGACAACTGAGAGGGGGGTGAATAAGTTGTCACAAAAGCTTAAAATTTTTCTAACTTAACTTATCCTTAATCTTAGATCTGATGAATGAACAACTAACCATAAGAAATTAACACATCGAAGTGATAGAATACCAAGATTTTTTACGTGGAAACCCTATTAGGAGAAAAACCATGGTGGATGTTATTCCACAAGATTATACCCTACTAAAAGTATAATGAAAAACAATAAGGGGAATGCACATGCATTCAAGAACACTACCTAGAGCTCACTACTCAATTAAAAAAAAGGGGCTCACTTCCCAACAAAGTTGGATTAAAAATACGGAGGGTATGAACTGAGAAAATAGCTTCTGCTCAAGCCTAATTATAGGTCCAATTAAGCTCAACACTTATTCACACTTTTCACAATATTCTTCACACTCTGCTTAGTAATGATATTCATACATACACACATAAGTGCACACGAAGCATACTTTCCACCAATCACACAATTTCTCTTATATATCCACTACAAGAGATTTCATCACAACTTAGTCTTCTAAGAAAAATAAAATATATTTTCAATGTCGGCCAAACTTTACAATTATATTTTCAATGTCGATCCACCAAGGTCAACCACAACATAGTGGAGACCCAAATTAATATATCCAACACAAAAATACTTTAATTAATTTTACCAAAAGGATCCACAACACTCTATCACTAACATGTTGGCCAAGAACATGAAAAACCGAACATGCACACAAAGATCTTCAACCACGAGCTCACTTAGTAATGTGGATGTACCACAAAGATAGAGAATGAAATGGAGAAATTTGAGAACACCAAGAAACAATAGAGAAGCATCCGCAACAACTGAGATAACTAGAATCACACAATCTTCATTCACAAACACTGACAGAGACCAGCAAAACACTGTCAGACCATAACTCACACAGAACTTCACACCGACATCTGAAACTTCCTGTAGATGATATAGACATACTAAAAAATAAACCCTTTAATCCACATCAGCTAGTCTTTTACGTATAGAACAAAACACCTTCATGACCTGCACAGTTCAACTAGGAACCTAGAACACTTTTTCTTATAATTTTCTTAATATCCTCGACATATACAAAAATAGATACACCAAATGTTAATAGTGTTGACATCAATGACAACCACATATTGGCAGCACATCCACAACATCCAAAAAACTCCCAACAATCTCCCCCTTTGGCATTGATGGCAACACACGATGTGAAAAATACCATCAACCCAACATGTTGACTTCTTTCACACTTCATTTTTGAAAAGATTTGTCATGTTTCTCTTCTCCCCCTAATATATTTTCACATTACTCTTCTCCCCCTTTGAAATCAATGGAAAAGGTAACTATGACATTTCCATACGCTCTGAACCACATATCTACACATCTGACTACTCCCCCTAAGTAGTAGCCACAAAAACATCAATCTGGATCATAATATAGCAATGAGGCTCATGGATTGATGCAAGTAAATGCATCATTTAGTTCTTATTAGGAGGGGTAATTGCCCCTAGCATTCCTCTAAGATACTCAAAAGTATCTTTCAGCAATGGCTTAGTAAATATATCTGCAATTCATTCTTTGGTAGGAACATACTCCAATTTGACTTATTTTTCATTTACTTTTTCCCTCAAAAAGTGAAACTTGATTGATATATTTTTTGTCTTAGAGTGCAGTACCAGATTCCTTGATATATTTTTTGCACTTGAATTTTCATAGTATATGGCAATAGCCTCTTCATATATTACCCTGATATCTTTCATCATTTGTTTCTTCCATATCACTTGAGTATAGTTATTTGCAGCAGTAATATATTCTGCTTTAGCAGTAGATAGAGAAATTGACTTTTCCTTTTTACTTAACTAGGATACCGGCTTCTTCCCTAGAAAGAAGGCACCACCACTAGCACTTTTCTTGTCATCTACATCACCAACTGCATTAGTGTATGCACACAAAGTGAGATCATCATCCTTTGGATACCAAAGTCCAAATTCAATCATTCCTTCCAGATATCTAAAGATTCTTTTGATAGCAGTCGCATGTGATTCTTTTGGATCAAATTGAAATCTAGCAACCATACATACAACATTCATAATATCTAGTCTATTCTAAGACAAGTAGAGCAATCCACTGATTATTTATCTATATCTAGTTTGATTTGCTTTAGGAGAGTCATCATTCTGAGTCAACTTACATCCAGTTACCATGGGAGTACCAACAGGTCTAGAGTCTTCCATTCCAAACTTCTTCAACATTTCTCTCACATATTTGGATTGAGATATGAAAATACCCTGGTCCAATTGTGTAATTTTCAATCCTAGAAAAAAACTTCATTTCACCAATCATGCTCATCTCAAATTCACTCTTCATCTCATCAGCAAACGTCATGCATAGATTATCATCTCCAATAAAAATGATGTCATCAACAAATATTTCTATGATTAACTCCTTATCATGATCTAATTTGAAGTATAAGTTACTATCAATAGTACCTTTAGTGAATCCAAGCTTCAGTAGATATTTATCCAATCTAGTGTACCAAGCTCTGGGGGCTTGTTTCAGTCCATATAGAGCTTTCTTCATTCTACAACCATATCTTTCTTATCTATTAGCTGAAATCCATTCGGCTGTTCAATCTACACTTCTTCTTCTAGTTCCCTATTTAGAAATGTAGACTTTACATCCATTTGATAGAATTTATAATTGTTATAAGTAGCATAAGCAAGAAACAATCTTACTACAATTCTAGCAACAGGGGAAAATTTTTCTTCAAAATAAATACCTTCCATTTGAGAGTACCCTTTACATACCTATCTTGCCTTATTCTAGACCACTTCACCTTCCTCATTCAGCCTGTTTCTAAATACCCACTTAGTACCAATCATATTTTTGTCTTTGGGCCTAGGAACCAATGTCCATGTGTCATTCTTTTCAATCTATGTCAGTTCTTCTTTCATGGCTTCTAGCCAGTGTTCATCTTGACAGGATTCAATGACACTCTTAGGTTCAATCTTGGAAATAAGACAATATTCTTCTACAATTTTTCTTCTAGTTTACACTCCTTTGGTCTTATATCCTATGATTTTAATTTCAGAGTGATTAAAATTTATATCCCTTAGAGTCTTAGAACTTTCTCAGACTTCTGTGTCTTCTAAAATTTCTTCTACACTTGCACTTATATGTGCTTCCTGAATGACTTGATTTATTGGAACAACTTGTGGTTGCTTCACCAGAACATATGGAATAATCTGAAGTAGATTCGGTGTTTGAGTGCTCTTCCCTTGATTTGTATTGTCTTCATCTGAATCGTAGCTGCATCATCTAGATTATTTGACAAAGTCCTCATCAACTTTGAAATTTGCACTCTCAACAATCTTTTTTAGTATTTTGTTATAGCATTGGTATGCCTTGCTCTTTGCGGAGTAACCTAGGAAGATCCCTTCATCGCTTCTAGCATCAAACTTTCCTATATCATCATCTCTCCTAATATAACATTTTCTTCCAAAAATATTGAAATACTTAACAGTAGGCTTGTAACCGAACCATAATTCATAAGGGGTCTTACCAGAATTACCATTCACATTTACCCAATTCAAAGGATATACAACAATGCTTATCACTTCACTCTTGTACATCTGAGACACATTCCCTTCCATCATTTTTTTGGTAGCATCCAGAATTGTTCTATTCTTTCTTTCTCCAACTCCATTCTTTTGAGGGGTTCGAGGAGAAAATAATTATCTTTTAATTCCATGTTCTTCACAATAAGAATTGAACTCTTTTGAAATGAATTATCCACCTCTGTTAGATCTCAGGCATTTGATTTTCAAACCTTTTTCATTTTCTGCCATGGCCTTGAAACTTTTGAACTTGTCCAATGCTTCACACTTTTCTCTTAAAAAGGAAACCCAAATCATTCTAGAGTAATCATCAATGACAAACATAAAATACCTTTCTCCATGAATACTTCTAACTCTAGAGGGACCACAAAGATCAGTATGTAGCAGTTCCAACACATTATTTGAATGAAATTGTTTGCTCTGGAAGGAGACTTTAGTTTTTTTACCCATCTGACATTCTTGGAAGATTACACTAGCAGACTTCACTAACCTAGGTAGATCTCTTACTGCTTGAGTAGAACTTATCTTGATAATGTTGTCAAATTTTACATGACACAACCTCCTATGCCACAACCAACTTTCATCTACTTGAGCAATTAAGCAACTTCCACTAGCAATATTAGAGTGAAAAATATTGCCTTTAGTTTGCACACCAGTAGCAACCATGTTTCTAGAATTCCCACGAATCTTGCACTTACCATTCTTGAACTACAGATCATATCCCTTGTGTACCATCTGTCCAACACTTAACAAGTTATGCTTTAGGCCTTCAACATAGAGAACATCATCAGTGTTTTCCTTACCACCAAGGCTAATAGAACCTCTTCCATGAATCACACAAGCATTGTTATCTCCAAATCTTACAACCCCATTGTCATAATTCTCTAGACTCACAAACTTTTTTTATCACCGGTAATATGATGTGAGAATACACTATCAATGACCCACTCATCTTTCTCCTCAACTCGGGCTACAAGAGCTTTCTTATCATTAGTAGATTCAGTAGGAACAGGTTTATTTTCAATGGTAGCAATGAAATCCCATTCATCTTTAGTTCCATTATCTTTATCAGACTCATCACTAGTTACTGCTTCTTCAACAAAGTAGCATTTCTTTTCGAATCTAGGTTTTCTAGGCTTAGACCTAGGAACTCTTTCAAGACATTTTGATGCAAAATAACCTATCTTACTACATGAAAAACATTTAATATGAAATACATCTTCATAATTACCTTTTCCTCTTCCTTCTTGCTTTGCAATCAATGCTTCCAATTTGTTTACTTCTCTTTATTTTTCTTCAAGATATTTTAGTTCTTCATCATATTTATATATCTTTCTAGAGCTCTCTCCTGGAGTTTATCTTTTCCTGTAACTTCCAGACATAGTAGCTTTCAATGCAGATTCAATTTTTGGTGTAGATTCACCAAATGCACTTATTTCAAAAGCAACTAGCTTCCCTATCAATGTATCTCTTGTCATCTTGTTTACAAACATAAATTCCTCAATAGCATGAACCTTCATTTTGTAAGGAGGCAAGGATCTAAGTATCTTAACCACTATTTTATCCTCACTCACTAAACCACAGACACATTTAATACCTAACACTATTTCATTTACTCTCTGCATAAAAGAAGTAATATTTTCATCTTCACCCATCTTCAAATTATCATACTCTCCTTCTAAGCTCTGTAGCTTAGCCATCTTCACCTATGTATCTACTTCATACAAAGTTTCTAGCTTCATCCAGATCTCATGAGCTATCTACAGACCTATCACATTAGCCATCTTTGAATCTATTAGAGTGCTCACCAATGCTTCCATAGCTCTAGTATTACTTTCAACATCTTTGATCTCATCAACAAAGGAGGGACCATTCTAAGGAATGGTATATTGATCTCTTGTAATCTTCCAATAAGAATCACTAATGCACTGCAGAGCAAATTGCATCCTGACTTTCCATAGTGAGTAGTCGGTACAATAAAATCTAGGACTGTCCATCTTGAATGTTTCCATCCTAGATCACCTCAAGTTGTTAGACTTGTTCACAGGAACTAGATCTGATACCAATTATTGGCAAAACAAGGATAGACAACTAAGAGGGGGGATGAATCAGTTGTCATAGAAATTTGAACTTTTTCTAACTTAACTTATCCTCAATCTCAAATCTGATGAATGAACAATTAACCATAAGCAATTAACACATTAGAGAGACAAAGAACACCAAGAGTTTTTACATGGAAACCTTGTTAGGGGAAAAACCACGATGGATGTTAGTCCACAAGATTATACCCTGCTAAAAGTATAATGAAAAATAATAAGGGGAATGCACATGCATTCAAGCACACTGCCTAGAGCTCACTACTCAATTACAAAAAAGGGGCTTGTTGGTTGCATTTTACAATGTAACTAGGTTTGTCTTCTAATCTACCTATGGAATTTCCAATTCCAATCAAAGGCAGCTTGAAGGACCTGGACCAACTAATGAGGACTTTAAAAAAAAGCCTCCTACACTTTGAGCTCTGCAAGACCTAGGAGGGTGATCCCTTAATGTGTTTACAACCTTTGCACCATTATTATAAACGACATTAATAATAGCAGATAATCTCACTTAATAGCTCAACACCATAGGATAATATCGAATGGAATTGGCTATTCCTCGACAATATCAACTATCTGGAGTGTGAGATAAGTACAACACAATCCACAACATAAGATAGTCATTGATTTGCAATTTGTAGTAAGCTCTAGGAAAAGACAAACAATTATTGAACTACACAAATAAGTACAACTTAGATTAGTGATATATATCCATTACAGGAGTCAAATTCATAAGCATCTAAATGTTTACTACAAATTTAATACATGACATATAAGATCCTTGACAATATTGCATTACAATTTCATCAGTATGCATTCTAACCCAATACTACTTATCAAATCCTTATACAAAACATATCCACCTATAATCCCATTCAAGCATTTTAATTAATTACTTGAATTAAAGCTAAAATAGAATCATACAAACCACAACAATGAGATGAATGAAACAACCCTTAGTTATTTTATTCAAAGTTCAGATATGCATGTACAATGGAGAGACATGAGCTCGAATTTATCATTTCAACTCAAATGCTAGTACTGTCATACAACATTAAATCCCCATGAACTCAAAACCTAAATTGCATTTCTCTCTAAAACCATTGGACTTTACAATTTTCTCTACAAATTCACCTAGACTCGACCAAAAATTATCTAACTTGCTAACCCGTACTTTTGGACTTGAAATCCTTCTTATAGAGAATGAAGGAGCAAACAAGCATCGAGCCAGAGAGTACACATGTCGCCAACCAATTGGAGCACCTAGTGATATTCCAAAATTTGTTACAATAGCCATCACCTTGGAGAATATTTTTGTTCATCATGTTAGCTGAGGAAAGTTGATGCAATAACAAAAACCACAAGAAACCCACGTCGAGAATGCCATCAATGCAAAACTGGAACCATTGTAACCGCAACATCTGATCTGCCACTTGTTAGTAGTCCATTCTTTTTATTCTTCCTCAGTCAAATATTTAGTTACCCATTTCTGGTATTCTTCATCAGTCGGCCAGTCAAAATTAATTACCTCATTCACCTTGGAATTATAAGGTGTATATTTTACCGCTACTTGATTTGCATCCCTTTCAAAAGATTCCAAAAATGAGCTCGTACTAATGATTTTTTCCATACAGCTCACCAATAAATCATATTCTGAGTCATCACAAATTGAATTAATTTGATCATTGATGACCTCACTTGCTTGATCCTGCCACTACTAGAGTGACCTAATTTTCCCTTGCTCATCAATTATATCAGGTAACAATGTGTTACCCCAATCATTGAAATTCTTCACCAATTCCCTAATCTTCCTACTCAAATAATCTGGTAGGGTTTGAAAACCCTTCAATGACTTAACTAATACTTGAGTAGGCTTTAATGATTGGGGCCTATTATTTGTGTCAAACCTTGAGGCCTTATACATGACATCCAAATCACTAGCCCTAAGGATCCAATTTTCAATCAATGGTATCACTACCTCTTGATCCCTATCAATATTCTTTATTACATCTAACAACAAAGAATATAAAGAATGTATAGATAGTAATATACTATCAACCTTTTATTTAAATGCCTCAAGATAGTAGTAACATTCTCCTTTTGTTTTGAAAGAGATCCCTCCTCACTTATCTTTAATGATTTATGTAATTCATCATTTTTTTGCAAGAGCTACTTCTTTGTAGGATCAACAGAGCACTTTGTTTTTTCTTCAATTTCCTCTAAAGAAGGGGTGAGGGCAGGATTCTGAATGGGAGATCCTGGTGTGGAAACAATTGGAGAAGTAGGAGGTACTGACCCTGTTGTGGAAGGTAATGCACTGGTTCCCGGAGTGCTTGATGTCTCCCCAATCTGTTTATACTTAAACCTTTCCACCTCAGTCTGCAACTCAACATTCTTCTGCTGCATTTTGTTGTATTCCACAATCAAAAGGTTATACTTCTCCATTAGGCTCTTCTTTTCAGCCTCCTCCCTTTTAGCAGTCTTTTGGGCCAATTTGGCCACATTCATAGTCAAATTAGTGGCCTCAGTGGTTGAGGTCTCTAAAGCTTTCTTTATTATTAATCTTCCTCTAAAATTTTGATTAATATTAGAAACATTTGGTTTTCTCCCTTGTGGGGCCAATGCCCAAATTGCCAAGGTTTCATACTCTTCACTGAAAGAAGAGTCTTGAAGTGCTTCCTTGACTTCTTCTTCAGAGTCTTACAAGGGATGCTTGGACTTGAAAATAACATTAAATGCTACAACATCTGCAATGTCCCATTTGGGAAAAATCAATACACCAACTTGACTCACCAATTTCCTTCCTTCTTCAGGAGTGATATTCTTGAATTCTTCCATCAATTTAGCTTTTACTTCCTCATCATTCTCCTAGTCTAACCTGTCAGGCCATAGTTCTCTTCTCCTCTTACATTTATCTTGATACTCTTCAAATTTTATCCTCCATACCAATTGCACAAATATAGGAGTTTTTACAAATGTATTGTCATCTAGAAACTCCTTACATTCTTCCATTCTTGCATCTTGTACACTTTTTCCTTTCATATCTAAATCAGATAAAACCAGTTCAGCTGACCTAGGAGGGGAAGGCATACCAACTTGCATGTCCTGATCAGTCACAATGATTTCATCCATCAAATTCTCCTATGGTTGATCAATTCTTTACCTCTTAGGGCTTGGCTCAGGTGGCGGTGATGAGGGATTGTCTTCTAGTGATGATTCTAAATCAATAATTATAATTTCCCCAGACACTTTGAATTTTGGACCTAGTTGTGAAGGAAACTTCCTAATTTGCTTTCCTTTTTTTTCCACTTCTTCTTCATCACTGTTTCTATCCTTTTTCCACCTATAAATGGGCCACCTTTCTATAGGCTGATATGCTGGCCTTGTTTCAATTGGTTTGACACCCTTTTCTTGTACACCCAGACTCAGTTCTAAGTTTACCTTTTTATTCTCAAAGTTCCCATAATCTCTTTGAAGTTCTCCATCATAAAATCAATTTTCTTATGGTATGGATTGAACTCCAACAATGGATCATACTTGGGATCCATTTTGTGCACAATATCTAATAGCTTATCATAAGCTATCCATTTCTCCTTGTTCAAATCCTTCTTATTTAGGTCGAACTCATTTCTAATTAGGTCCTTAGGGAAGTTGAACTCATGCACAAACTTTCCAGCTTTTATTCTTTATCGAAAAAAAGCAAAGAAACCCTCAGGATCATGCTGTTGCTTTGGACCACACCTCAAATGGTAATCCTCAAAGAATTTCTCAAACTGTGTCCAGCCTCCCTTTGAAAAGGAAAAATCAGTCACCACTATATAATCAGGGAAAAATGTTCCCTTACCCCTTCTAGTGAGGTTTTCCTCATGAACACAACCAATTTTCCACATAACTTCTACAAACCCCACTCTTGTGGCACATTGTATGGCAGTATATGAGGGGCTCCCTGAAAACCATATACCCTCAAAACAGTGCTGACTGGGTATGGGATAATGTCACCCCAGTTATGGAAGACCTTTAATTCTGGCTTCCTCCCCTTTGGCCTGAGGAAACCATGTAATTCTGCAGGAATCCTAGGTACATTCACCATCAATCTAGCTCTTAATCTAGAAGCAAAGCTATTATCAAATTGCACATAACTGGTACTTTCCTTGTTGCAAGATAAATCTACAGCCCATATATGTACTAGCAATCATTCTCCATCAACCGATTGCCTTAATTTCATCCTTTTAGAGAAGAAATCAAAATTCTTGAACAAGAACATATGCATCAGCATAGAATACCAAAAGAATTGAGTTTTGGTATCATTTTTCTACAACTTTGACAACCCTTCATGTATCCTCTTAGCTAAGAAAGGGGAAAATTAATATGTCACAGACAAGTTAGAGTGTTGTATTTGCACCCCCATGAACATATAAGCAATGGGCATCACCGCACTAGGACTGAAACCCAAAATATGGCATAATGAATAGAAAGTAGCTAGGAAATGATTTGCAAAAAAATTTAATCTAAAAGGTTTCTGGTCACTAGGGCTGATATGAAATCTTGAACCTCCTTCCCTAACCAAGTGAGGTGGAAGCAACTTAGCTCTAAAAAGAGATTTCAATTTTGCATATTCCTACTTCATCTCCTCAAGATTGATAAGAACCAAGTCTTCACTCGGTTCACTCAAGTCAAAAATCTGTCAGACTTCTCCTCTGTTAATACTTAGCAGAACACCTCCATCATTATCTCTAATTACCTGTGTGATAGGGTCATATCTTACAGCCACTACCCTAAGTAGGTCTACATCAGGAAACACATTTGGTACAACCAAATTCCCCATGTCATACATCTAACTGTTTGAAAAGGGGTGAGGAAAATTCCTCTATCCATACCACAATCTAAACATTTCCAAGCCTGTGAGGGGAACACTAGCATTGGCAATGTTGGAGTAATTATACACTAACCCTTCCCCTAGGATTTTCCTTCGCATTAGGACCAATCCTTTCTTCCTATCATTCATTGATAAGGTCAACTGATCTACGAAATCATCATAGAGGTTTCTTTTTGAATAGTCAATTTGGCCAGAATGTTGCTTGGGTGGTGCCATCTCAGACAAACTAGGGCTTCTTTACAATGTTACACTTCAAATAGGTAGAACTAACCAGACATAGGAAATTATAGAACAAAACACCACAATTTCTCACAACTATAATTAAACTATAGCCCTAGCACATTTATAATCAACAAGTTCAATGACAAGCACAACAATTCTTTTCCCAAATTCAAGTGTAGAATGACTGGGATGCACAGTTAATAAACTCATGGCTTTGTTTGAAGAAATCCCAAATTATGGCTGTAAAGACTCACAATTTTTCCTTCGGCTCTGAGACTGCTTCATGAAATACTTGGATGCCTTGTGATACAAACAAAGTAGGAAAATTGATTTTATTTCAATTGAATCACACAAGAAAGTGTTGCATCCACCATTAAATCTCACTCGCGCACTACACAAACGACTCGAACAATATTTGATGTAGATTGAAATTTGAGTAATCGATCCTTCAGTTAGATCAAATGATCAAACACCCATCTTCAAAATAAGTTGACACAATCGCCATCATGGAAATAAGGGGCCCACCATACCATATAATGTGAAGGAAGTCCACGTGGAGGTTGCTTGTTATATCATGATTAGTAAAACTCTTGCAACTCTTGATCACACAATGGCGGGCGACCGTAGATCTTTAGCAACAGTGATCTCATTCCTTTAACACAATTAGAAGCCTTACCATTAACTGTCAAGTAGATTTTCCACTAAGATCATAACATCTTCATTGATTTGAAGCATGTGCATCTCACTAGCACTTTAGTAACCTGCAACACAACATATTAAAACCAGGTTAAAGTATTTCATTATTCCTTCAGCTCCACCAAATGAGACACGTGGTGGTCGCCTGCAATATCATGATCAGTAAAAACCTTGTAACTTTGGATCATACGATAGTAGGCAACCATTGATCTTGACAATATTTGATCGACAACCACTCAAACTTTATCCCCTTCAGTCTTTCTAGATATGACACTTGGCGGTCGCCCATGATATCATGATTTTAAATAAAGATCCTGCAAATCCCGATCACGTGATGGTGGGCAACCGTTGATATCTGAAGGCAATTGATCAACAGTAGCATGAAATTTGATCCCTTTGCAAAATAAAACATTTATTAAAAGGATGAGGGGGGCATCACTAGGCAGATGGTAAACAATGACATAAGTTGTTTTAAAATGATGAAGCATGGTGTCATCTAAGACTTAGGGAAAATAAAATCCCACGAAGGAAATAAAACATTAAAAGCAAAAGGACCTAGCCTAGATGAAACAATGGGGCATAAGTTGTTTTAAAAACCTTCCAAAAGTAATAGTAAAATAGATCTCACCCTAGGCGTAAAGTAAACATTAGGTTTTACATGTAGGCAAAGCTAAAACCCCAACCCAAGGAAAAATTTTGACACCATGAAAGACCAGTGACATAAGGCAAGGCAGGAATGGAACACAAGAAGAAAAATTTGAAGTTCCATCAGGGCTCACTATCCAACAAGGTTGGATTAAAAATCCGAAGGGTATGAACTGAGAAAATAGCTTCTACTCAAGCTTGATTAGAGTTCCAATTAAGCTCAACACTTCTTCACACTTTGCACAATCTTCTTCACACTATGCTCAATAATGATATTTGCACATACGCACATAGGAGAACATGAAGCATACTTTCCACTGAGCACATAATCGCTCTTATATATCCGCTACTGAAGATTTCATCACAACTTAGTCGGCCAAGAAAAATAAAATATATTTTCAATGTGGATCCACCAAGGTCACCCACAACATAGTGGAGACCCAAATTAATATCTCCAACACAAAAATACTTTAATTAATTTTTCCATGAATATCCACAACACGCTACCACTAACATGTTGGCCAAGAACATGAAAAACTGAACATGCACACAAAGTTCCTCAACTACAAGCTCACTAAGTAATGTGCATATACCACAAAGATAGAGAATGAAGTAGAGACATCTGCGAACACCAAGAAACAATAGAGAAGCATCCACAACAATTGAGATAACTAGAATCACACAATCTTCATTTAGGAACACTGACAGAGACCAACAAAACACTGTCAAACAATAACTCATAGAGAACTTCACATGGACCTCTAAAACTTCTGGTAGATGATCAAGACATACTCAACAATAAACCCTTTAATCCACATCAGCTAATCTTTTACGTACATAACAAAATGCCTTCATGACCTGAACAATTCCACTAGGAACCTAGAACACTTTTTCTTATAATTTTCTCAATATCCTTGAAATATACAACAATAGATACACCAAATGCTAATATTGTTGACATAAATGACAAACACATATCGGAAACACATCCACAACATCCAAAAAACTCCCAACATGGGTGTGGGGAAAGACCTGAAAATGAGAGAGGGTTGGAGAGAAATAGATTTTTCTAGGTAAGGTGGGAGGTACAGGAGACCTAACAGAGAAGAAGTGTGAGAAAGGGGATTGGAGTGAAATGGATTAGTCTATGCAGTGTGGGAGGGAGTGAGACCTGAGAGAGAGAGAGAATTGATAGGGAGATAGAGTTATTCAGTTAGGGTGATGGGAAGACCTAAGAGAGTGAGTGGGAGATAAATAGATGGGAGACCTAAACCCTCAACCATCTACCCTCTACCCTCTACCCTCAACTCTCAACCCTTAAACCATAAACCCTCAACCCTTAAACCCTAAAACCCTCAACCCTCTACCCTCTATCTTTAACCCTGAAACCCTAAACCTTTGAACCCTCTAACCCTAAACCATAAACCCTAAACCTGTAGACCCACTACCCTCTACCCTTAACCCTCTACACTCTACCCTCAACCCTAAACCATCAACCCCCCCTCTCTCTCTCCCAACCCTACACCCCCTAACCTTAAACCATAAACCCTTAAACCCTCTTACCCTCAACCCTCTCAACCCTCACCCTCAACCCTTAAACCATAAAACCCTTAAAACCTCAACCCCCCCTCTCTCTCTACTCTATACCCTACACCCTCTACCCTCAACCCTCAACCCTTAAACCCTAAAACCCTAAAACCCTCAACCTCCCATCTCCCTCTCTACCCTCTACCCTCAACCCTCAACCCTTAAACCCTTAAACCATTAAACTCTCAGCCCCCCTCTCTCTCTCAACCCTACACCCTCTACACTTAAATCGTAAGCCCTAAACCATAAACTATAAAACCTAAACCCTTTACCCTTAACCCTTAAATCATCTACCCTCTACCTTCTACCTTCAACCCTTAAACCCTCAACCCTCTCTCTCTCTCTACCATCTACCCTCTACCCTCTACTCTCAACCCTCTACCCTCTACCCTCTACCCTCTACCCTCAAACCTTTACCCTCAACCCTCAACCCTCTAACCCTCTAAACCTTAAGCCCTAAACCCTCTACCCTTTACCCTAACCCTCTGAACTCTACCCTCAACCCTCCCTCTCTCTCTCTAGCCTCTACCCTCAACCCTTAAATCCTTAAACCCTTAAACCTTCAACCCTCCCTCTCTCTCTCTCAACCCTACACCCTCTACCCTTAAACAATAAACCATAATCCCTAAACCCTCTACCCATAACCCTTAATCCCTAAACCATTAAGCTATCTACACTCTACCCTCTACCCTCAACCACAAAACCCTATTTCCTCTCTCTCTCTCTCTAACCTATAACCTCTACCCTCTACCCTTCACCCTCAACCCTTAAAAACCTCAACCCTTGAACCCTCAACCCCCTTGTCTCTCTCTCTCTATCCTACACCCTCTACCTTTAAATCATAAATTGCAATCCCTAAACCCTAAACCCTAAACCCTCTACCCTTAAACCTTAATCTATAAACCATAAACCCTAAACCCTCTACCCTCTACCCTTTACCCTCAACCCTCAACACTTAAACCCTAAAACCCTCTACCCTCTACCCTTAAACTCTCTACACTTAAACTATAAACCCTAAACCCTAAACCCTTAAACCCTCAATCCTTAAACCATAAACCCTCAACCCTTAAACCGTAAACCGTAAACCCTCAACTCTATAACCCTAATCCCTCAAACCTTAGCCATTAATCCCTCAACCCTCTACCCCCTACCCTCAACCCTCAACCATTAAACCCTAAACCCTAAACCCTAAAACCTAAACCATCTACAATCTACCCTTAACCCTTAAAACATAAACCCTTAAACCCTCTACCCTTTACCCATAACCCTCTACGGTCTACCCTTGACCCTAAACCCTCAACCCTTTCTCTCTCTCTCTTTCTCACTCTCTCTCTCTCTTTCTCTCTCTCTAGTCTCTCCCTCCTACCACTTCTCCCACTCTTAGGTGTCATTCTATCTCACTCAACCCCTCTATTTATCCCCCCTCTACCCTTAACCCTCTCCCACTCTCTCTCTACCCTAAAACATCAACCCTATGCCCTTAATTCTCAACCCTCTAGCCTAAACACTGGATCCTCAATCCTCATCTATCTTTGTCCCTTCCACCTCTTCTTTCCTTCTCTCTATCTCACTCCATCTCTCCCTCCATCCATTCCTCCCTTTCTACGCTAATCCCTCAACCCTTAAACCCTTAAACCCTTAAACACTCAACCCTAAACCCTAAACCCTCAACCCTCAATAGTTAAATACTAAACATTAAACCCTCTACCCTCTACCCTCAACCATATACCTTCAACCCTAAAACACTCAACATTGAACACTCAACCCTAAACCCTCAACCCTCTTTGTATCTCACTTCCTCTCACTCTCTCAAGTCTCTCCCTCCTACCTAAGAGAGGGGGAGAGAGAGAGAGAGAGGAAGAGAGGGATAGAGGGAGGGGAGAGAGAGGGAGTGGGAGAGAGAGATGGGAGAGATAGAGGAGTGAGAGAGAGCGAGCGAGCAAGTGAGAGAGAGGGAGAGGGAGAGGGGAGAGGGAGAGGGAGAGGGAGAGAGACAAAGGGAGAGGGAGAGAGACAAAGGGAGAGGGAGAGAGATAGAGGGAGCAAGAGAGAGATAAAGGGAGTGACTGTGAGAGGGAGAGGGGGTAGGATGGGGAGACTTGAAAAAGAGAGAGAGGAAGAGACCTGAGAGAGAGGGAGAGAGACAGATTGGGAGAGAGATAGAGGGAGTGAGAGAGAGATAGGGAGAGGGTCTGGGAGGGAGAGGGGGTGGGAGGGAGAGACCTAAGAGAGAGAGATAGAGAGGGTGGGAGGGAGAGACCTAAGAGAGAGGGAGAGACTTGAGAGAGAGGGAGAGAGAGAGTGGGAGAGAGATAGAGGGAGTGAGAGAGAGGGATTGTGAGAGAGGGAGTGTGTGTGAGAGAGAGATCGAGAGGGGGGAGGGAGATACCTGAGAGAGATAAAGGGAGTGAGAGAGAGGGAGTGGGAGAGAGATAGAGGGAGTGATTGAGAGACCTAAGAGAGGGAGAGAGGGTAGGAGGGAGAGACTTGAGAGAGAAAGGAAAAGAGAGAAATATAATGACCTAAGAGAGGGAGATGGAGTGAGAGAGATAAAAAGACCAAAGGGGGAGAAAGAGAGGGGGGAGTGAAAAAGGGGGTTGGAGTGAGATAGATTTATCTAGGTAGGGTGGGAGGGAACAAGACTTGAGAGAGGGATTTGGAGTGAGAGAGAGTAGTCTAGGTAGCATGGGAGGGAGCGAGACCTAAGAGAGAGAGAGACTTCAGAGGGATAGAAATTTATCCAGTTACAGTAATGAGGCATAGAGTGTATGAAAGGAAAAACCTCAACTATCCATCTAAGATCATCAACCGTGCACTCTAGGCATTATTAGAGTGGTCGACAAAAGAGGGGAGAAAGTTACATTGTGTTCAAAGTAGATCATTTTGCGAGCTCCAAATTTGGTGCTCGGCAAATGACACATCCCATTCGGTGCACGCCAAATTTGGAGAGCACCATTTGGTGCTCGCCAAATGACCTACTTTGGACGTGTTAATTAACAGGATTTTCCAAATTTCCTCATATTTTCATCTGTGCTCCTCATCATGTTTACATTTCTTTCAATGAAAGTTTATAAAAAAACTTTGATATCATTACCCTCTCTCTTAGCTATCTAAATATATAATTTTTATTTTTTTATTCAGTTAAGGTTTTGATCCATAGATTCTATTGTAAATGCCTTCATTTTTGGTCAAAAACAAACATGTGCTAGTTTTAGGATAGATTTTTACTTGTTCATTGAAATGTGAAACAAATTACATTTTTTAAAACTAGACTCCATTCTACACATGATGAAAAAAAATCAATTTTTGATTAGTTTTCAAAAAAATTAGGGGGGAACATGCTCAAATTTTAGCTTTTCAGGATGTGTCCACTTTCAAAATTCATAAAATATTATATATTAATTAAAAAAATTATTTGAATGAACGAGGATAAACTACATGGTGTTACCTAACTTCTCAACATGGTGTTAATCAAAAAGGGGGGACCCCTCGAGCGCTATGCTATTTTTTTGATAAAAATAGGACCTGTTTTTCCACCCCCTTTTGAGACCCTTAATATTCATTAATTTCAAAAATAATTAGATGCTTAGAAACTAGACTCAAAACACTTCAACTTTTGTTCTTGCTGCATCTTGAAATTTTGAGTGTAACTATCTTTATTTTCTCATGCAAATCATATTTTGCTGATTTAAAAAAAAAGTGGCATCTTAAGAGTCAAAGTTGTGTCACAAATCCATGCACTTACCCCATCATAAACTTTGATCCAAAGATAAATGCAAAATATCAAAGTACAAGGTCAATATATTTGGGTATACCTAGTTGAGCTAGTCTTCGCTTTGATACCATGCTCACATCACATCCAAACGATGTGGAATATCTCCTCCACATGGCATTTTTATCTCACTACTAACCATTTTCTCTCAAGTTATTTGGGTAAAAATAAATAGTAAATTACTAATTTACTATTTATATCCCCCAAATTACCCTCAAAACTCTGATTTTCTTTCATTTTCCCCCTTTTTTACCCTGTGACTCCTTTTTCCTCCGTTCTTTCACTGTTGCTCATCATTTTTTGATATGGTCCTACTAGTACCCTCCTTTTTCCTTTTCTACCCTCTCGAGGGGGTATCATCATTCCCTATTTCACCCTTCCCTCCATGTTGGAGCATCTAGTCAACTATTTTCCTCATTCGAGTTGACTATATTTTATTTTTCTTTGAAAAATCATTATTTTAATGATATTTCAAAGAGGGGAAAAATGTAGACATCCAAATTTTACCACTCACATTTGGTAGAATTTATCCTTTTTTCGCCTATTTTGTATCCCACATCCACGTTAATTTAATAATACCATTATTATTTAATTAATATTCCCTATTTTCCTAAGGTTTTTAAACTATTAAATTATTTAATTTAATGTTCTACCTTTTAATATTTCCTCTATATTAAATAAATAGAGTAATTTATTTAATCTAGTCATTTAGCCTATGTGGACTAAAATTAAATTTTAATTCAATCCTCCTTTCTCTTTCCAAATGTCAAATCCTCCATAATTTTCCTCTAAACCTAATTAGCTATCTTAATCTCTGATTATGATGTGCACACTTTTAATCTTGATTAGTGTCACATCATCCATAAATTGCAAGTTTCCTTAATCCCTTTATTAACGTAATTAATCATTTGCACACCCTTAATTCATGATTAATTAATCCTAATCTTAGTCTAATGCCAATTGTGGCATTTCCCTAAGTCAACCCTCATTAAATACTTTTTTTCCTTTTGGAGAAGTAACCTCCCATTCCCAAGGAATTTTTAATTCCCATTTATTTTCCCCACATGCTTACATTGAATTTTAAATTTCATTTTATTCGTCAAATTTCTCTAATTCCTCCCCTCATCTCCCAAGGAATTTTAAATTCCTCTTATCATCCCAAAAATTATTAAAGGAGAATTTTTAATTCCCCTCTTATCACATCCTCCCCATGATTTGGGAGGATGGGACAAGTAATCCCTTTTCCACCTCACTTTCATCTCACATCCACATCATCACTCCACCTCCCCCTAGGATGACACATGTCATCCTCACATGAGTTAATATGCCTCCCTTGATCCTCTCCCAAGAATCAATCTTGGCTATCCATTCCCTTCTTCCCTTCTAATCACTAACAAACACCTTAGTCTTTTTTCATTCTAACACACACACATTCAACCTTATGCATTCAAGCTCTCACACACTCACCATAGCTAAATCCTTGCAACCATAACCATTTACACTCATGAAAATGGTTGCAATATGAGTGTAAATCAATCCAAGATGGCTATTGGATTGAATAAAGGAGCACACAAAGCAAACAAACCCTTTGGGAAAATGAGCTCTCAAGCTGAACATAGGTATCATTTGGTATTCTTATTTGTAGGTTTGAGCTTAAACCTTAGCCCTATCTTGGTTGTTTTGTTGTGTTCTTATTTTTTCTTGGTTTACATTTTCTCATATCTTTATTGACTAGAAAACACCATTCATAGAACGTATCTTAAAATTTTAAATTTTATTTGAAAAATTACATAATTATGTCTAGTTCAATTTTTCTTCTACTTTAAAATCCCCTAAAATTTGGGATTTTTGCAAAGTTCCTTTATTTTCAATGATCAATTCTATACAAATCGAATACAATTATTAAAAACTATTAAAAAATCTACATTATCAAATTAAATCAAAACAATTATAATTAGCATTCCAACACTAGAAACATGAAAATATTAGTTCATATAATTAGATTTGGTCTTAAAATTTATGTATTCCCTTCTTCTATATTGTCAAACATAAAAAGCTAGTTGAATATTTAAAAAAAATAAAATTGGTCAACACCATGAAAAATAATTTATTTTCAAATAATACATATAAGGTAAAGAATAATAGAGCATATGGGCTTGAATGATAGGTCACATGCCTTTTTACCATTTTTTGGTATTCCTTAAAATGAGCCCACATTAAAATGTGAGCATGTTATAACCTATTGAAACAAAGAAAATTGTGTTATATCTTTTGGGAGATGGAACTAAAGGGGGATTAGGGTTCCTCCACCTATTTCCTTCAAGTTCCATTAAAGAAAACCCTAAATATCTCAATCTAAGGATGGAATTAGGAAAAGGTATCTGTAATAGGGTGTCCTAGGGGTGTGAATAAAGACAAAAGGGGGTTCACCACCAAGAAAACACTTGGAAAGAAGGTGCAATGATATGCAAATCTAACTATGCAACTCAAGATATGAAACTAAAAATTAGAATAATGAATTGAGAAAGGATAGAGGGGCACTTGGAAAACTGATGATGCTTGAAATAAGTTTTGCACTCCTAAAAATATAACTTTTAATGCATAATGGGACTCATACGCCAGTAGGGGTGATTTAGTCCTAGTTTAGGGTTTCTGGGTAGAAACTAGAATTTCACAATGACAAGTCTAAATCCTTTGAAATCTAGAAAAAGGTGTTATACAAAGACTCATATGCCACAAGTGGTTTATCATTCCCATTCTACTTTAAAAGAAATTCAAGATCTAAATTTGCTTCGATTCTATCCCTACTCCTCACTCCTAACTTTTTTTCCGGATCTAAACCTATCAAACACCTACAAGATAGAATATTGTATTAATTTTCTTATGGGGCTTTTACCTCAATCAAACCCCTAGTTTGGTAATTAAACCTCTTTTGAAATAATAGATCTTGAAAGAAAACATGCATGCAAGGCCTAATCTTAAGTGCATCAAAGATTATGAGATCTAAAGTGCAATGAAACCCTATGCTAATGTGCTAGAATAAGATGCATGAATGAAACATATAGATGATGACATACTTTGGGAGACCTCTAATCACCCTAATAAGTCACAACAATGCATGCACCTTCCTTTAGGTAGAAAGTATAATGATAATGGAGGATGGACTCACTTAGGAAGCAAGTCATTAGGCTTGGTTAAATGGCTAGTTGCATCTCCCTAACCTAGAATCCATCATGATTCTCCATAGGAAACCATCATCAATCCTTAACAATGCCAGATCTTGAATGAAAGTGAGCTTGAAGACATGCAAAAACACTATAATGTTGCTCCAATACTTCAACTTTATTTGTTCCTTGTTCTTGAATGCTTGACAATCTTTCTTGAGTGCTCTTGCTTGAGAGTTATAGGATTTCTTGAATTACTTTTCTAGATGAAAATATTGATTTAAAACCCCTTTTATATAGGTACTTCATCTAATTTACTATTTATTAGAACCCAAATTCTGACATTAGCCAAAATTTTGAATTCAAAACCCTAATTTCCTACTCAAACCCTAAATAGGGGCCACACAAGACTCATATGCCCAAGGTGGCATATGGGTCCCACCCTAGCTTTTCAAGCTGAGAAAATGCCAGGGTGTTAGAAAATTAAATGCCTTTGTTGATTTTGTCGGGATTTCAATTGAAATAAGCCTTTGGATAAAAAATAAAGGGTCTTAGATGCCTATTAATGATGATTTAAAGGGTCAAAAATCCAAGGGCACTAAAATAGGTCCTAACTATGTGAAATTGTACCATCTCCAAGAAGGGAGTACAATTTTCTATACGGAATTTAGCCCCCACTTAAGTGCCCATATGACTCTACGTGTATATGGAAGCTAAAGGAATTTGAACAATAACTTCATTTTATAAAAGGATACACATATGGATTCATTTGTAAACATGGGAGAATGAAGCCCCCATTGTAGCTATCTACAAAACCACAATGTTAGGAACTGCATCCTACAAAACCAATTTGATAGTTGCTCAAAAATCCTCTTATCTAACTTCTTCATGAAATCAAATTTGAGGGTAGATCTATTGCCCCCCTTGATTTCACTTGCTTTATGGAGGTAGAATCAAGGTAGCAGTCTAGTCACATCGAATTACAAGAGTCATATTATAGGGTATTTTCAAGTACCATACCACATAGTGATAGAATTTTTATGAGAACGAGAGTCAAATCATGAATCCAACATAACAAATAGCATCGAAAATGGAGCTCTCTAGCCCCCAATATGCTAGTTTGAATGAAAAATCACTTTTAACCCTAATATGCAAGTGACCTAATTTGAACATATATAAAAGTAAAACGTGAAGTAATTTGTAATCATTTTTTCTTATACCTTCTTGTAGTTTTATTTCGATGGACAGTGAGTGATAATTCTGAGCATACGAGCATACAAGACTTTGAGACTCGAAAGCATACATGAGGATGTAGCACAAGGTGATTTTCAACATCCGTGAATGGATTCTTCTCTACCTTAACTTTTTTCTTACGCATCTATTTTATGTTTTATGCATTTCCAGATAGATTTAGGATTCTAGAAGAAAAAGTCACAAAGCGTCCCATTTTTTGCAAAGTATCCTCTTTTTTTGTAAAGTGTCCCCTTCTTTTGCAAAGTGTCCCCCTTTTTTTGTATAGTGTCCCTCTTTTTTACGAAGTGTCCCAAAAGTGTCTAAGACCCTTAGAAAAGAACCCTATAGAAACTTTGGCACACTTTTTTTCTATTGATGTATAGATTTAAGATTTTAGAATTCTTATAGATTTTATTTTTCTTTTATGTTAGATTCCTCATTGGTCTCAACAAAATCTTGATGGTAGATTATCCTATTGATTATGACACCTAGTTGCAACACCGTCAAAGGAGGATACATAGACTTTATAGGCTATTAGATTATATTGGTTGTATCTCATGCCTCCTATGAGATACCATGATACCATGCTAATGGCATTAGCTGAGAGGTGTCATGTAGATACCTGCACATTTTTTCTACACACTGGCAAGATGATGATCACTTTGGAGGACGTTCATCACATTCTTTTAGTTCCCACTAAAGGTAATACCATCTATTTAAAATATTACCATTCATATAGGTGGATGAGAGAAGATATATAGTACTACCTTGGAGGATTGATTCGGGAGGAGATCATGGGGCCACATATTGAGCTACAGTAGCTACTCTATGCATGGTTGCCACTTTTGAGGCAGATTATGATTTTCACTTTAGCACTAGTACTAGTCTTAGATGGTTGGGGACCACACCTAGATGGGGGACTTGTACACATGATCAATGAGATGGAGCATGAGAAGAATATCTATGCATGGGGTCATCGAATGCATGCACATATTTACTATGATTTGAGACGATTTGCTTACCATGAGGTCGAGAGCATGGTGCATTGTACACTTCTACAGGTTTGGTACTTGGAGCATATCACATGCACTAGGATGATAGGATTTCCTTCTATATGCACCTTGGGATACCCATTGTGTCATAGAAAAATGGCCCCTTGTAATTTTCATGGCCTTTTAGGTCTTGTTTCATGGTGTTGGAACTATGTTGCTTTGATTTTATGTTGTAACATGGCTTGAACATGCTTATTCAGGTACTAAAACTCAAAGAACAATGTCTTGTGAAGGTGTTGTGAAGTGTTGTAAGACATTTCTACATTCTTCTAGACTCTATTTAATGTAATTTACCTAAAAATCACCTTTTTACTCATCAACAAGTCCTATTTTGAAGTGTTCTAAAGTCTTGTAACAAGCTTTCACGTTCTTCTAGGTATATTTTCACTATTTACACCCTTCTCATGCTTTATTTCATCTCTTTATGCCCTCATAAGTTGTATTTAAGTGTATTTTTAATGTTATCCCTCACAATAAATAACATTAAATACAAAAATTCTCGACATGTTTTTGTGTTCAGGGACCCATTCACCATGGTGAATGAGTCCCCTTGGCCCCAAATTCAAAATATTTCAAATTTTCGATTATATTCAAAAAATCACTGATGTCGCCCTCGCGATGAGGTGGGCGAACAAATAACAAGGCACAAGAATTGTATAGCCAGTGATTTTCATCTCATTTTTACATCTCATTCACCAAGCATTTCATCTTCACATTTCAAGCATTCAAGCAATTCTTTACATCAACAATTAAGAACATTGATTACTGGTTTCACCACACAGAAGAAGACACAAATATCTTTGTCAATGGAATGCAGGAGCTGACAAACCCTGTCACACAATGAACTTGGCTTGCTGGGATTTTGATAGCAGCAGGATGGGATGGACCATTTTGTTTTACTTTTATCTGCATTGAGATCATTTTATTCCACCTTAGACTTGGTTTTAGATCAACTGATAGATATATTCATCATGGATTGATTTTAAATGGAGTCCAACGGTCATCGATTACTAAAGCATTCTAACACTCTAAATCATTGTGTCACCCAAGTCCACCCATTCATCCCCCACATTCTATTTCGTATTTCTCTACTACATAGTTATTTGCATTTCACACTGTGTTTTCAAACAGGTCATAAATCTTCATTTTCCATTCATTTTCAGTCATTCAAATTAGTCAATTGCATTTAGTTAAGTTAATTTACATTAAAAAACATTGCATACATTATAATTTGAGTGATACATTAGCATTTTTGGCCCTATCTCTCTCCTTTTAGGTTAAAAACCCTAGAAGTGCAAGAATAGTCCATAGGGTCCCAAAAATCTATGTTTCACCCATGCTCCTTCAGTTATCCACTAAGATGAGCATGGAAGTATGGAGATCTATTCTAGAGAGTCATATTTGACCACCTTGATTAGGAGGAGATCCTCTAGAGATCTTACCATATGATACCATAATGGCTAGATGAGACCCACCAATTGACGTGGATGTAGAGGGACATGTTTTTATTGGGGAGGCATGATTACGTAGTGAGACCATTCTACTATGTTTGTGTCATGAGGTGGTTTGGGTAGGTATAGGTTCCACTACTAGCACAACCATTTTACAAGCAATCAGTGCAGAGCCCCCAAAGACCAAGAGATACGAGATGACTGACAGTGGATAATGTTGTACCTAGTGATTTAGATGACGATGATCTTGATATTCCCCCAGTCTCTGACATTGATGATGTTAGTGATAAAAATGCATATGAGAAGTGGTGGGTCGTAGCATGACCAACTTTGATATTTCCTATGGATCAACCTATAGGCTTTTTAGGGCCTCTTCTAGATCAGAGGGATAAGGAGGAGGAGACAGGTGAGAAGGTAGGGGTCTAGACTGCAAACCTATTTGCAAATGAGGTAGAGGAGAAATATGACAAGGAGGAAGACTCAGACTATGAGGAGGGGGAGGAGGATGAGGGCTAGTTGATGAGTAAGGGAAGTGATACAATTCATGAGGGTCTAGTTGCCCATGAGTGGAGAGATTCATCTCCCACTCATGCTACTAGATCACAATGATTAGCTGCAACATGTGCTAGTAGTTATGAGCATGGGGAGGCTAGCAACTCTTCTATTCCTCCTGTGTAGGATGAGGTTGTTTTTACATATATAGCCAATTGGATATCTAGATGATGACATATTATTTATGATTATTCTTATGCTTTTATTATTATGCTCATGTTCATGCTTTTATATATATATGATTATGTGTATTGATTATGTTTATGATTTCTATCTTGCAAGGTCCATGAGAGAGTTACATGATCTCTATTGATGGGTGACCACATAGATAATACCTTCTTCACTCAGAGACAAGGCTATTGGCATAGACTACATGCCCCCACCTATTGTGGAGTAGCATCCATATTTGTTTGAGCCTTTCATGAGGCTAAGAGGAGTGTACAAGGGCACTACTAGGTGTGCTGATCAAGTTGGGGGTGATCTATTAGCACTGCAGGCTGTCTATGATGAACTTTGGTCATCTTGAGATCCAACAGAGGTCGAGAGACTTTGTGCAGCTCAGTTTCCAGGCTACATGCAGATAGAGACTTCATATAGAAAGAGTGCTTGGAGGTTTTCAGATGGGAGACCGCGGTTGTTGGACAAGCAGGGGGCCTATAGTATGCACTGGATTCTCTTATTATTTCATGATCGCATACTACCATCTCTATATGGACCATCCCTTGATGTATACGATCACTAGGTCCCATGGGATCTGGTAGCCACAAGCCTCACTAGCATTGTATATTTAATGACATGTACTAAAATTTATATATATATATGTGATCATTTATGTTTGATACATTTATGCTTATATGTTTAAGTTAGATGTCAATGTGATTTATCAAATAATCTTTGTAAGGCTATTTAATAAATATCTCCATGATCTAACATGCTTTATGTGATCTAATTAAAACTATTTTAGTTTTCTTTTAGGATCATGCAATATCATGATTTAGCATGTTAAGCTAAATTAAATGCACCTATGATCTAATTATAGAACATTAAATGCATATAAGGATCTAATCTAACACAACATGCAAGATTATCTTGAATAGTATGAAACCTATAGTAACTAGCTAAAATTAATATAAATAATTACTTAGTATTCAAGACACACAAATAATTTTTTGTTAAGAACGAAGTAATATGAGAGAACATAGAATGTCATCTACTAACTTTGACCCATTGCTTTATCATTCACACTATTCAAGAAGATTAGAAATAGTTCCAGTGCAAATGTGTGGCATTAATAAATTCTTTAAGAGGTGTACCATCCATTTCTATTACGTGTATGCTCTAGACCCATAACTTTCATCAATTATTTAAGGTCCTAACCAATTAGGACTTAATTTTCCTTTTTCAATAAAGGAAACATTGATGTTATGTTAATTTTAAAATAACACCAAATTACCTTTAGTAAATAAACAAGGTATGGCATGATTATTGTGTAGACACAGAAAAAGTAACCCTTCTACTTTTTCTTCCTGCTTAGGCCCTCCTTGTGATTTTGGCTTGATTTTTCCTTGATTTAATGTTGTAATGTGGTCAACACATTTACATTAGGTCTTGGGTCCTTATGAATCATTAAGAACTTTATGATGCCTTGTAAAAGTGTTGTAACCCACTTTCACCCTTTTCTAGGACCTTTTTACTATAATTCACTTAAATAACCTCTTTTTATCACTTACCAAGCCTTACTTCAAACTGTTGTAACAAAATTTCACACTTTTCTAGGCTTGTGATAAATGATTTGACCCTTTCTTACGTTTAAATGGCCCCTTAATGCAATTACAGACCCTACTTACGTGTGTTTTAAAGAATAATCCCATTAAACATCATTTAATACACTTTAGTTCATGACACCCATTAAAATTGCCCTGGTGGGACCAAATCGCCACTAGGGGTGACTTAGTCCCACTTGGCACAAAAATCAAAATCATTTCAAAATTATAGCGAGATATTATTTTCTAAACCTTGAGGTCAGCCTATGATGTGGTTTTTTTTGGAAATTTTGTATAATAATGTATAAATATAGTGCTTTCCTATCATTTTCACGCCCCATCCATCCATTCATTCACTTAATCATTCAAGCAATCATCAAGCAATCAAGTGATTTAGCATTCAAGCACTTTGGATCCATTACTTATATCTTTAGATTTCTACATCAAGGGTTCAGTGAGTTGTGACATTCCATGTTGTTCATTCATCATTCTCTTTTCATTTCATTTCATTCTCAAGGGTTTAATTACCAAATTAGTGTTTGACCAATGAAAACCCTATTCATTAACCCTTAATCCTTTTTTCCCCTCTTTGCATGTGTGTTTTGCAGGTCTTGTATGCAGATTTTCCAAAGAGAAAGGTGTTAAAAAGGTTTCAACAATCCATCAAAGTAATTCAAAGTAAAAAAAACCCTAAAATAAGCTTCACCTACAGACCAGATTTTGTAGATTCGAATCTGAAAACTTGTTAGAAGCAGAAGTGCAGATCAAGAGCTATAGATTCTTGTCCTGAATTTCCCGAGATTCACAAGTACAATAAGTCACCATCCATGGTGAATTAGTCCCACTTCCAGACCTGAAAAGTGATTTCTACAGTTCTGGATACCCTTTTGGCTGAAACCTGTTCCAATAGAATTTCCCTGAAATAGGCCTAAGTCACCCAGCATGGTGTAAGTGTCCTAGTTGGCTTCAATAATGATTTTTGTAGGATTCCAAAGCCTCTCTACATCACATTCCAATTTCCAGGTGCACTTCTCCAATCTCATTCATTTTTGTTATAGTTTGTTTGCATTCTTAGGTCATTTTGCATACAACATTGTGTTTTCAAACATCTTGTGTTTCATTAGTTTTGCATTAATAATCAATATCTTTCATCATTTTATTGCATTTAGGAAATTACATTTAGGAATATTTCATTCATAGATGCATTTGTCTTGAGTGGGGACATTGCAATTTTTGGCATACCTCTCTCCTTTTCGGTGAAAAACCCTAGAAGTGTTAGAGAGCCTTATGGTGCAAAAATCTTTGTCCACATTTTGGTGAACTCGAATTTAGAACATTATACTTCTGATTTCAAATGCATTTACATCCTAAATTACATTACATTGCATTTTGCATTGTTTAATTTTCATCCTAGGGTTTAAAATTTGCATTAGTGAAAAGCTCATATAGGTTGCCTTTGTGCATTGTATTTCATTGAAAATCAACAAAATTCTACATTTGCATACTATATCTATGTCTAAAAATCTAAAAATCATAAAAGCCACTTTAAAAATTCTAAAAATTCTAAAAAAAATCACTACCTGGACTAATTCGCCACATAGGGTGACTTAGTCCACTTGCACATTTTACACTATAATTTATGTCATTTCTAGCTCATTGTTTGCATTTCATTTTTCTATTATTACATTTATGTTATAGTTTGTAGATTTGTTGTTTTATTCCATTTCTTGCACTTAGTTTTATTTCATCCATTTGCATCATGGCTATGTGTTTTAATAATCTTTGGATGTCATTAAAATCCTTAGTTGGCATGTCAATTTATGCCTTTGGAACTGATCCTAATGACATTGAACTTCCACATGCTCCTGCAACTCCTCATGAATTTCCTCCTCGTGATGTTGACATCATTGGAGAAGATGATGACATCATGAATAATTTCCTAAATGAATTCCTTGACAACGTCAAATCTAATGCATCCTTTTATTCATCCATGAAACAACATAACCTTCCTATAGTACTAGCTCATGATATGTTTGGTTACTTACATCCTGAAACAACCGAAGGACCTAAGTTCCCTCGACCAGGTGAACCTAGTTCTTCTAAACAAACAACCACTCAACCATTTTATGATAACAAAGTTACAAATACTCCAATCAACCTTGAAGAAACCTATGCCAAAGGTTTTACCATCTTGAGCAAACAAGGATGTGACACAACAACTAAACATGAAGTTCATCAACTCTTAGAGCACACTCCAAAAGATGATAACGCAATGGGATTAGGTTATCAAGATCCCTCTCATAACAACAAGTCTCCTAGATAATATTGGAGACTTCGTGATGATGGCATGATGATCTTTGATTTCCCTCCCAATTTGAATGTCCTTCTTCCTCAAGAGCAACCCTTACTTGATAATAATGACAAGGATGAGAAGACCACTTTGGGTCCTCCTCCTCCTTCCATTTGAGAAAAGGGTGAATCTAGCAAACATAAAGACCTTACAAGTTAGAAAAACTAAATTTTCCTCTCCATCCACCACCTAAATGTGAAAGGAAATTACAAATACTCTTAAACAAAGGAATGATACTATTACTACCTATGAATAGGTTTGTGATATATCCTAAAGATACTAACATTCCACATTGTTCATATCATCACATTCTTGGACATAAAAGTGATGAGTGACCCCAATTGAAAGCAATAGTAAGCAAGTATCATTTCGATGGTGATAATTGTTGTCCAATAATTCTATAAACCACCATCAAATTCCTTATCATGTCATAGTTGTAGAAATTCTCTTCTCACTATTACATGACCTTTCACATCACCTACCTTGGCTCATTCTTGTCTTGCATTCAGTGGGGAAAGAAGTTGTTAGCCTTGTCCTAGTAATGCATTTGTCATTGTCCCTTAGCAGTGTTATTCACCTTCCACTTATACCAACTAAGACTAGGAGACAGATGACCTACTCGATGGTTGACACGCATTTTCTTTACTATTCTTTTGCACTTTCTTTTTGCAGTGACGCAAGGCATTGATGATGACTGATCTTTCATGTTGCCCAAGAGGCCTTTTTATTTTTCCTTTTCTTTTTGTATTTTTCTTGTGTTTTACTTTCGGGGATGATCCAAGGCATTGATACATTCATGTCTCTTTCATGTTGAAAAAAAAGTCCTTTTCTTTTTCTTTGCCTTTTTCTTTTGTTTTTTTCTTGTGATGATGCAAGGCATTGAGACATTCCATGTCTCTTTCATGCTGACCCAAAAGGCCTTTTCTTTTTCTTTTCCTTTTTCTTTTGTCTTTTTCTTATGATGATGTAAGGAATTGATACATTCAATGTCTCTCTTAAGTTGACCTGAAAGCTTTTCACTTTTCATTTGGCTTGTATTCTCCTTTTGGGGATGATGCAAGGCATCAAGACACCCTACGTCTCTTCCATGTTGACCCAAAAGGTTCTTTATTTTTCTTTATTTTTGCTCTCTTTGTGTCATTCTTCCAGTTCTATGTATTTGGGGGATGATGATAGTTCTGAGCTCTCAAAACAACATTGCAACAAAGAACATACTGACCCCAAATCCATAGCCCTTATGTGTTTGGTGTTTCCTTTTTGGGGGCAACCCCTTTCTTTTCCTCTCTTTCACATGACGCATCCTTATTTGGAAACATATGAATTGGCATAGGGCTTTCCAAGTTTTCTCTTATGTATTCTTTCTTGTTTGAATTTTTTTCATTTTGCTACTTTAAAGTGATCACTCACAAAACAATGTGTAGTAATTCCTTTAAAGTGGAGGCATACATTGGCATTATTCTTTTGCATTTTTCCTTTTTCTTGGTTCTTAGTGCAACCTTCTTACTTCATATGATGTGTTTGTCGCTTTGTGGATGACATTGGGTATGATTTCCTTCATGAGTGTGATTTATCTTAGCATATTGCATTCCTCTTAGTGGCTTGATGTGACACACTGCATCACCTATGTTGTGAATTTCCTATTCTTTGATTGGTCCTCTCTTGGAAACATTAGACACAATGTTCCCTAAGCTAAGACCTCACGTGAAATAAGCAAGAATCCTTTGAACATCTTTTGCATGTTGCATTTTTCATTTGTTATATGGCCACCTTGCATAACACAACTTGCATGCCTATGGTGCCATCACATTTGTTCATGAGTTTTAAGCATACGAAGCTTTTCTTCTCTCATGAAGCTCAAAAAGTTATTTTATTTTGTCATGCCTTATTAAAATTATCAGGAGGTATAACTTTGGTATGGTTGGGTGGGAAGCCCATTTTGAGGCATGAATTTCCCCATAGCCACCTGTGTGTGTGTGAGTGCATACCAGCCATGAGTGTTGTTTCTCACCTTTTAGGCCTTCTCACATAGAGGACAACCATGATTTTTGTTGCCTCAGAGTGAGTATAAATTTTATTTTCCATACAAATAGCCTAGATCTGATCCACATTGAGATGGAAAAACAATCGAAACTTGATATGATTTTCTCTCTTTTCTTTTCTCTCTTTCATCATCATTTTCATGTGTGTTCATTTGAGCTTATGTTTATTTTAACATGGGATCTTCATCTTGGGGGATTGTTCATCCTTCTTGATCATTTTTGTCTCATCTTGCTAGCATTAGTTCATGGGAACCACTCTTGATTCCACGTGAGTTTGAAGCAAGTTCATCCTCTCACTAAAGTGGGGGCTAAATGTGGACATGGAAAAGTAACCCTTATACTTTTTCTTCCTGTTTAGGCCCTCCTTATAATTTTGGCTTGATTTTTCCTTGATTTAATGTTGTAATGTGGTCAACACATTCACATTAGTTCTTAGGTCCTTGTGAATCATTAAGAACTTTATGATTCCTTGTAAAAGTGTTGTGAAGTGTTGTAACCCACTTTCACACTTTTCTAGGACCTTTTTATAATAATTCACTTAAATAACCTCTTTTTATCACTTACCAACCCTTATTTCAAAGTTGTATGAAGTGTTGTAAGAAACTTTCACGTTTTTCTAGGCTTGTCATTAATAATTTGACCCTTTCTTATGTTTAACTAGCCCCTTAATGCACTTACAAGCCCTACATAAGTGTGTTTTAAAGAATAATCTCGTTAAACATCATTTAATACACTTTAATTCCTAACACCCATGAAAATTTCCCTAGTGGGACCAAGTCACCACTAGGGGCGACTTAGTCCCACTTTGCACAAAAATCAAAATTATTTCAAAATTTTGGTGGGATATTATTTTCTAAACCTTGAGGTCAGCTTGTGATGTGGTATTTTCAGGAAATTTTGTATAATCATGTATAAATATAGGGTTTTCCTCTCATTTTCAACCCCCATCCACCCATTCATTCACTCACTAATTTATTCACTTAATCATTCAAGCAATCATCAAGCAATCAAGTGATTTAGCATTCAAGCATTTTGGAACCATTACTTGCATATCTCTAAATTTCTAAATCAAGGGTTTGGTGAGTTGTGACGTTGCATGTTGTTCATTCATCATTCTCTTTTCATTTCATTTCATTCTCAAGGGTTTAATTAACAAATTGGGGTTTGACCAAGGAAAACCCTTATTCACTAACCCTTATTCATTTTCCCATCTTTGTATGTGTGTTTTGTAGGTCTTGTATGCATATTTGTCAAAGAGAAAGGTGTTAAAAAGGTGTCATCAATCCATAAAAGTAATTTAGAGTCAACAAAACCCTAAAAGAAGCTTGGAAATCACCTACAGATTAGATTCTGCAGATTCAGATCCAAAAACTTGTCAAGAGTAGAAGTGTACACCGAGAGCTACAGTTTCCTGTCTTGAATTTCCAAAGATTCATAGGTGGACTAAGTCACCATATGTGGTGAATTAGTCCCACTACCAAGCCTAAAAACTGATTTCTACAGTTCTGGATACCCTTTTTGTACGAAACTTGTTCTAACAGAATTTCCCTGAAATAGGACTAAGTCGCCCAACTTGGTGTAAGTGTCCCAGTTGGCTTCAATAGTGATTTTTGTAGAATTCCAGAGCCTCTCTAAATCACATTCTAGTTTCCAGGTTCACCTCTCTAGTCTCATTCATTTCTATTACAATTTTTTTACATTCTTGGGTCATTTTGTGTACAACATTGTGTTTTTAAACATCTTGAATTTCATTAGTTTTGCATTAATAATCAATATTTTTCATCAGTTTATTGCATTTAGGACATTACATTTAGGCATATTTCATTCATATTTGCATTAATGTTGAGTGGGGACATTGCAATTTTTGGCATACCTCTCTCATGTTAGGTGAAAATCCCTAGAAGTGTTAGAGAGCCTTGTGGTGCCAAAATCTTTGTCCACACATTGTAACTACATTGTAATTTTCTAAAATAAGCTTGGAGATACTCAAGAGTGTTAATGTGTCACTTATCAAGCATCTCAAGCTAATGCAATCATTTTTATTTATAAGTATTGTCATTAGTAAGTCCTTGAAGAGCGATTCTTAATGAAGGAATCTCTATCTCCAAAATAATTATTGCCTTGGTACCATAGAAAAGGTTATAATGAGTATTCCCAGTTCATGTTCTAATACTAGTATGATAAGCCCTTAACACATATGTCAACTGTGTGTGCCAATCCTTATTATTTTTTCATATTATTTTCCTCGATATTTGCTCAAGAGTTCTATTTGTTGATTCAACTTGACCATTAGATTGCAGGTAGTAAGGTGTTGAAAAATTATGTTCAATGTTGAATGTTTCTAAGAACTTCTTTCCATCATTATTCTTAAATGGTGTCCCATTGATTGAAACTAATGTAGAAGAAAGTCCAAAGTGATCAATAATGTGTTTCAATATGAAATGAAATAGTACATCGGTAGTTGTTGAACAAAGAGGAATGGCTTATACCCATTTCATGAAATAATCTGTTGCGGTAATTATAAAGGTATGTCTGATGGAAGAAGGTGGTGAAATTTTTCCAATAAGATCTAGCCCCCATATCGAGAACAACCAAATAGGAAATTTGGCATGAAGTTCGAAAGCAGGAGCATGAATCAAATTTCTATGTTCTTGACATTTATGACATTTCTTAACATATTCAAAGAAATATTGTTCCATATGTCTCCAATAATATCTTATATCAATTAGCTTTTGAACTATTGATCTTCCTCCAAAATGGCCTCCACAATCACCTGCATGAGCTTCAACAAGTGCTATGGGGATTTTTTATTGTTTAAGGTATCTAAGTAAAATACCACCAAAGGACCTTCAATATAGCACGTCAGCAAGAATTATATATCTAGACATGAGTTTATGAAGGTGGGCTTGAAAATTATTAGTTGTCATCTCAAGAAAGGTATGTCCTTTTAAATAATTAAATATTGGTGTATACCATTAACTAGAGCTTTCCATTTTGGTTGATAATGCTTCTTCAATTTTATCTTCTATTGATGGTTTCATGATTGTATGGACAATGAATGTGAAATATTTTGAAGGATCTTGAGGAGATATAAGGGAAGTCGCACTTGCCATTGCATCTGCATGTCAATTATCTTTGTGTGGGATGTTATCAATGGTAAATAAACTAAAGCTTTCTAACAGAGTCATTGTGATATCCTTATATTTTGATAATTTATCATGTTTTTCTTGATACTTTCCATGTGTTTTCTTAATCACTAATTGTGAATCACCAAATATCTTAATGTCTTTGGCTCCCAGAGTTAAAGAGGCATGTAATCCAACAATTAGCGCTTCATATTTTGTTGTGTTTTTTGTGCATATGAATTTTAAGAAATAGGATAAGGGAATAGGATTTCTTATAGGCGAGATTATTATAACGCTAGTGCTACAACCCGTTCTACACTTAGAGTCATCAATATATAACTCTCATGTATTAGTTTCAATCATCAACATATTATCATCAAAGAATGAATCATTATTAGGTAATGCTAGGGGAGAGGGAACATCAACTAATTGGTCGGTCAAGGCTTGTCCATTAATTTCTTTTTGTGAGATGAAATTAAGGTCAAACTTAGTTACCAACATAACCCAGTGAGCTAAACATCCAGATAAATCTGTTTAGTGAAAACGTATTTTAAAGGATTGAATTTTGTCATCACATGTATTTCAACATTCAGTAAGTAATGTATTAATTTACTAGTAGCAAATACAAGAGACAAACATTTTTTTTCTATTGTTGTATATCATGTCTCATATGTAAAAGTTGAGAAAGCCAACTTCACAGAACCCGAAGATCACTTGTATGCAAATAACCTATCATAGAAAGGAAGAGATGCAGACAAAAAATCAAAGGGTGCTCTGAGAGCTTCAAGATGAAAATGTATTAACTGAATGAAATAATACAAAGAGATCAATCCTTATGAAGGAGATCAAGAAACCCTAAAGTGTAACCTAAAAGGGAGCATTTAATAATTAGAATATTATTCCTACAAATTGAAAACTAAGTTAATCTTAAGAGAAATATAAAAGGTAACTTAATTAAAATAATTAAGTAATAAACCTTTTACTCTAACACCCCCCCTTAAGATGAACTTAGGGAGTAGCTACAAAAAAAATGCATGAAAGAAATGCAACTAAAAACTAGGAAGAAAAATTGGATCCTAACAACTAGGCATGGTGAGATACTCAATCACAACCAAATCTCTGTAAAGTGAAGGAGAAACCCCAATGGGAAAAACTCCTCTCCAAAAAAAGATGCACAAGACATGAAGAACATCACTGAAGTAGGAAGAATCTACAAACAACTGTGAAAAGATGACTGCTATGTTGTCGAAGAACCTCATCTAAAGATACAATGATCAGGATTAAGAAGACAACAAACTACATGAGTGCCCCCAATCACACTACTCGAACAACAATCGAAAATACAGATGAAACATGATTCTATACAAGTGACCCCAATGACACTACTCAACCACTGAAGGTTGAAAATACATGTGCCAATAGTCTGAAGAACACTGATCAACTGAGGATGGAAGATTCCTTCCAAGGTAAACCCAAGGAAGCATTAGCACGAATAGTTTAATACCCCCATAATGCTGAATGGGAGAGCCTGACAGATCCATTGAAATGTTGTGTAACAACTTGTAGTGCATGAAGGAGAAGAAACAACATCTAAAAATGCACAAGAAAGCACCTACAACTAAAAAAGTGGTGTGCAAAAAAAGCACACATGCATGACGATGGAATCATATGGATCCACTGTTGTCATGGAGGGACACTCACCGAACAAAGGTGTGATGGAAAAAATAAAGGAACTACGCAACCCCCCATGGCACTTTATAATATAGCGTGAGTACGAAACATGGCTTAAACTTATGTGCAAAATCCCCTAAAATACATGTACACTAGTGTGACACTTTATCTCAGTGCATTTACATAGAAACATTGCTTACAAATGATGCTCATAATGCCCACAAAGGACAAAAAATTCAGAATACATAAAGAACAACAAAAAATGAAGCATCCCATGCAAAAAAGAAGTTCCTAGGAGCTAATATGTTCAGCTAATTCACCAGAGTGTGAAAACACAAAAAACTGAATAAAGTTTACCTAGAGAAAAATCTAGAAAAATTTCATGGATGGAACTAAAGAGCTCTGAAAGATGGTTCCAATGCCGTTGAGATCACAAAAAATGGAGAAATTGGTCAAAAGTTACGACCTTGGGACTAAAAACATCTCCTCTGACTTCAACAGGCTGTAAAATATACCAGTAGCAGAAACAGGTGATGAAACTTACACCACTGGAAAGTTGACAAAATCTTTTTTCTGACGATATCTCATTTGCGAAAAAATGATATCATATTCCCCCATATGGCCAAAAGAAAAAAAAAACACTCCTTGGAGGCCAAAGAAGGGGTCAAAGGGGTCGCGCAAGCTGATCATACCGCTAATGTCAGCATGACATCATGCTAATGTTAGCAAAATATTATGAGAATATTCCCTCCAGATGGAAAAAAAATTGATCCCTAGGAAAAATTTTGAACGCCGAAAAAAACATGTTGCTAGTGAAAAAGGATAAAATATTCTGAAAAAGATTCTCCTACATTGGAAAAATTGCTTCTGAAAAAAATTGCATGCATCAGTATTGGGTGGAGCTACCGAGAAGATGTAAGCTACCGTCAGTGGTGGAAATAGCTACCGGTCAGTGGTGGAAATAGCCACCAGTTGGGAAGAAGAGGTCGTCAGTGGAAAAATGCCGCCGCCGACTTCAGAAGGGAACCCGCTGACAAGGGATGGAGTACGAGGCCCACAGGGACCTGACAAGTAGGTACCCTGTGGGTACCTCACTAAATGTGCCCCAAAAAGGACAAAATAATAAATCCGCACAACCCTCTTTATTTTTATTTTTTACTCTAAGATCATAGTCGATCAGAGTTTTGCTAATGTAATAAATAGGATGTTCTTTACCATTTTCATCTTTTTGAGCCAACAATGTTATGATAGCATGGGATGATGCTACTATATATAGGATAAATAGTTTCTCTTGCATAAAAAAATGTAAAATAGGGGGAGTAGCAAGATAATATTTCAAACTCTCAAAAGTTTTCTTACAATCCTCATTCCAATTAAACTGAACTTCTTTCTTAAAGAGCTATGTGAAGGGTAATTTTTGGTCCACTAGGGATGCTACAAAATGATGAATAGCCTGAATTCTTCCTTGTAAAATGTGCAATTGTGAAATTTTTCTAAAAGGTGGCATGTTAACTATAGCATCAATTTTCTTCGTGTCCACCTCAGTTCCTTTATGAGATAATATAAAACCAAAAACATACCCGCTATCTACACCAAAGACACTTTTTCATGTTCAATCTCATGTTATATTGTCACATTCTCTCAAAGATTTTTCAAAGAATATTCACATTGTCTTTTGGAGTTAAAGATTTTGGAATAATATCATCAACATAATCTTCCAAAATCTTATGTATATAATTGTGAAATATCAATGTCATAGCGCTTTGATAATGTTGCACCTGTGCTCTTCAATCCAAAAGGCATGACTACCCAACAAAATGTTCCCCAAGCTGTAGTAAATGTTGTTTTGTATTGATCTTGAGGGTTAATAAAGATTTGATTATATCCAGAGAATCCATCCATGAATGACAACAATGCATGTCCCACAGTCGATTCCTGCACTATTATGTCTATAGTAGGAGGTAAATCATCTTTTAAAGATGCTTTATTTGAATCACAAAAGTCCGTACACATCCTAATACAATTATTAGGTTTCGTGACTATGACAATTCTCAAGATCCAAGGAGAATAATCTATAGGTCATATAAAACCATCTTCGAGAAGTTTTTCAATCTTGGCCTTTACCAATAAGGCTATCTTAGGATTCATCTTTCATATCTTTTCTCTAACTGGTTTAGCACATTTTGCAAGGACTATGTTGTGTGTCACTATCTTAGCATCAATTCCCAGCATATCCAAATAATTCCAAGCAAAAATTTTAGGAAACTCATGAAGTAAAGCTACATGGTCTTCTTGTTCATCATCATCAAGGAACTTTCCTATCTTAACCCCTTTCTCTTCGTTGTTAATATCCATTGGTATGTTGATTGTATCCCTGAAAGGAAGTGTACTTTGTTTTAGAAATTCAAGATTGTATTCTCCGGTGTCCTTATCAATCTCATTACTTTCCTTTTCTTCATCTTCTTGCTTAGAACTAATCACAACACATGTAACCCATTTATTTTTAGGAGTAAATAGTTTATCATAAACTCCTAACATTTCTTTCAAGTCTTCATCATCTTCAAAGTATTCCAATGATTCTTCACAAGTTGCATCAATCAATTCAAGATGCTTCAAGGTGAGAGTTTTTTTAGGGTTACACATGATAGTGTTGATGTTTAACAAAGGTCTTTTCTTTGCTTGTGTTATCTTAGAAGGGAAATATCCCAAAACACTTTTTGTTTCTTGTGTGTTAGCTTTTATAGGAACACAAATTCCTTGCTCTTTCTTTCCACATCCTTTTCCACTATAGCCAAGTTGTTTCATAAACTCATAACCTTTTCCATAAACTTTCTCCATTTCTTTTGGGTTTGGTGGTTATTGATAGTTTATCTCATCAAAGTTTGTTGTATAGCTTGTTTCTTCTTCTAGAGTAGATGAGATATATGCTTGTCAGTTTTCTTTCGAACTTTACATTGACATTACTATTTGTTTCTATTTTTTTCAGTTGTGATGGCACCTTCAAAATTTTCAAATTTTTAGTTCCCATGATGTGAAAAGATGATTTTGCACACTCGAAAACGCACCTGAAAAATCTTCCCTAGTGACCTACTTTGGAGGGTCATAAATCGGAGCCTAACGATTTTCATGTCAAATCCTTTGGTAGGAATGCTCATGTTACATATGTGAACATGTATGTTAGATTTCAGCCCCATGTGATAAGTTTTGATAAGGTTTTGAAGCGCAAAGCTAGAAGGTTCTAAGACTATTTTGTTGTTTGAGGACTCTCGGTTATGTGAAGTGGCCTCTTGTTCAAGTTGATATTTTGTAACTAGATGATCTTCATGAAAAATGGGTTGACTCCTTACATTTCCTTCACATTCATATTCTCCCTGGTCCGATTTCAGAGCCTTAGGGTCTGATTTGATATTTTTACCAAATCAAAAGAAAATGCAATTTGCTCTATTTTTACATCTGCATTTTTAGAGTGTTTAAAAGTGGTCAAGTTTGACCATTAATATCTTGTGATTAATGATGATTGAAAGAAAGTCCTCTTGCACACATGCTCAATGGACCTAAATGATCTAGTTTTTCTAATGGTATCCTCCCAAGAGATGATTTGACTTTGTGTGCTTGAATTGGTTTCTTATAGATGAAATTGTAGAAATTCCTAAGTGAGCCACTTTGTAATTGAATATCTTGCACCTCAGGATGAATTTTTTCAGCCATTTATTGTAGTGAATTCTTGGTTTAAATTTCTAGATTCCTGTTCAATTTTATGGCTCCTGAACAAGTTTTGATAGGTTAATTAATGTGTTGCTAACTATGACAGGGCCAAAAATGGTGTTCTGGAAAAATTCAAATTTTGTAATTCTAATGACAACCCATTTCTTGTTTTTGTCCAAAATGTCTGCAACTCCAATTTCTTCAAAAATAGAGTTCACTCGATGCATTATTTTAATGTATTTTGGGTGTGGCGAACATGTCCCGAGGGCCAGTTTACAAAGGAGGTACTTGAATTTTAAGGGTTGGGAAATATTTGAGGAAATGGGTTTTCTCTAAATAATTGATAATGTCCCTAAGAAAATTTCCACAGCTCTAGGTGTCTTGGTTTTCCCATAGTGAATTTTCTCCAAATGGGTCATAGGCGTAATTAGAAGTCACAATTTTTTATAATGTTTCAAATGTTCATATTTTAAATATTGTGCAAATGTAAAGGGGCATTTAGGGAAAACATAAAATAAATTTTTAAAGGTTCTGGAGGAAAAGAAAGTTTAATTCTTGCTTTCTATTGACTGAAGTCTCGACGGTGACTTCACGGAAAATCCAGTCGTTGATTTGATTTGTATATCCCATTTGATATTAGCAACCAGCAATGGTAGTTCCTTTTCATTGCCCATCACTGATTGAATTATATTTTCTCATCTTATTGGCGATGAGCAATCTCACCTTCACTTCATTGCACATCTATGTTTCATATCTTCTTTATTTCTTGCATTCATGATTGTCGATAAATTTGTGTGAGGCAACGGTGTATAAATAATGCATGGGTAAAGAATTGTTTTGAATCCCGATGGAAAAATTTAAGGCTTGCAGATGTAAAAAATGAAAATTCCTTGCTATAAGTAGTAAATTTATGTGAAATAAAATGGTGAATGCACAACCAGATAAAGGTAGATGGAGTTGCAGTTTGAATGTTGCAAACATTTGCTTATTGCCAATAAATTTCATAAAGAAGTTGCTAGACTTGGAGAAAGAAGGATTCGGGTGGAGAAGAGATATTTCGGCCATTGCTGATTTTTAATTCTTCTTCATGGTGCATCCATGATGGAGTGATGACTTCACTCATCGTTGTTCTCAAACCAAATTTTCATGATGTATTCACGATGTGCAATAAGAATGTAGAAGCAAATAAAGTGGTGGGCTCTAGGTTTTTTTCTTAAATGCACATTTTTAAGTTTCTTTGATGGAAATTTAAATGTTTCCCAATAAAACAATTAGGGGCATTTACATGGTAAAAATAAAATAAATTCAAATGTTGCATTCTTCCTTCACGCATATATTGCTGATTGTATTTCCATTTTCTTATTCTATACGCGATTGGCGATGGTAATTGTCATGAAATGAAGAAGTGGTGGGGGGATGTGATTAATATCAAATATTATTGTTTGATGAGTTATTTTCACGATGGGAGATAAGTAAAGGTGGCATGTAAACTCACGGGAAAATAATTTTAAAAGGAGGCACGGGTAATTTTTATTTTCCTGATAAATGATTTTTAATCCTTCACAAGAGCTTTGGCTACTTTCTCTTCATTAGGCATCACTATTATATTTTTAGTTCTCTCATGTTATTCACAATAAGCAATGTTGGGCAAATATTTGTACAAAGCTTGGTGGGTCCGTGGGAAATGTGAAGGGAGGTTTCTTAAAAGGTTTTAACTATTGTTTTTAATGGTGAGGCATTAAAAAGTGTAGAATAAAGGAGCAGAGGTAATCAAATTTTATTTCCTGAGTCAAATAAAGTTTAATCCTTCAAGATAAATCAAGAACATTTATTGTTGGGAATTTTACATTGTGAACTCATGGGTGAATGGCTTTCTACAACCATTTTAAATTTTGAAGTGTTGAAAATTAAAATAAAAGTGCCTAGGTGAGTGAGTCTTTATTTGCCCAGTAAAATGTGAAGGGTTTTCATGACAATCATTAAAAGGCTTTGTATTGTTTGGTGGGAAGAAGGGTAAATGAACATGTAAAGAAGAATTTTTATAGCAGAATGAAGAATGAAGTTTTTTACTTAAGATATTTTTTAGCTGCAAGTAACAATAGGATATTTTCAAAGGAAAGGAAAATGATGAATGATGAGTCTTCCCGGAGAGGAATATTTTATGTTAGAGGGCAAGAAAATGCAAGAAGTGCAAATCTAAGAGTAGGTTGAAGATTCTTTAGGAAGTAAAGGAAGTTACAAATCAAGGGAGTTGAAGATGTCAGGTGTCTTTCACGGATGTAGTTTTAGGGTTTATTCTTCTATATCTTTCTTCTTCTTCTCTTTTGTACAAGTTTTGAAATTCTGAATTAGGTGAATAAGGTAGAGAATTGTTGAGTCTGAGTTGTAAATGGAGTATGTAAATTGTAACAGCTAGGTTTTATGAGAAAATTTTGGCCAATTTGTACAGAAATATATCATTGTCATGAAGTTGTCTCCAGATTTGTAATCTTTTAATCATATGAATTCAATATATCAAGGTATTTTTGAGTTTTTCATTGCAACTTTTATGTGATTGTGTTGTTTGGTTAGTGTTCTCTTTCAAGTAAAGAGTTAAATTGCATTGATCAAATAACTATGATTTAGAGTGCACTAATGGGATTGGTAAGTAGAAATCTATGACAAATATGAGTAGATTTATTAATGTAAAGTATTAACATATTTAAACCCATTGGTTGAACCTAGTTGCTAATAGGATCTCTATTATAGTTTTATATTTGACTCCATGGCCCATGATTAGGCACTAATTTATCACAAATCCTAGGAAATTTTTAGAAAAAATATAAATCATTTTAAATCTTTGTTACTTTGGTCCTTTTGCTTGTTGTTTATGTTATTTTTGTTCCTTGTATCTTCATGGTGTTTGAAAGAGTATAGAGGCTGAAGTTGAGAAAATTTTATCTATTAACCCTCTATGTGTTTGAGATGAAGATTTCTAAATTATTTGTTCTTAGTAATGTTCCATGCAAGTGGGATTATGCTTGAACCTAGTAGAATATACAATACCCATCATTCATATAATTGAGAACTATCCACTTTCATAGGTCTATTATTTGTTGTTTGGCATAATTTTATCACACATTTAGGCCTACAATTAGGATCACCCTCATGAGTCTTGTGGAGCTCAAAGTGTAGAAGGCTTTCATAGCCTTGTTCATTGGCTTTTCTCATCTTCAATCTCATAATAGTGTAGATTCATTTCCATAAACACTTAATCCCCTAGTTTAGGTGTTGTGTTTCTCCTTAGGATTGAAGGTTGCACAAAAAATAACCAACAAATTGGTGACTCTACTGGCGAGAACTTTGAAATTTGGTTGTAGACTGTCACAAAGTCATCCATTTGGAAAGAGTCGAGAATTTGGTGAATTTAAACATATAGTTCACATATTGAGAAATATTCAGACCTTGAAGTAATTTTGTTGCAACAATTTCAAGGCATTTATGTTTGACTCTGTTGTGGGAGAATACCCAAAAGGAAATTCATCTTTCAAAGAGCTTCATACTGCTTGAATTTTAGTCCTCTGCTAAGAGAGGTGGTGACTCTTTCTAAAGAACATGATAAAGACATGAACAAGTCTCATATCTACAAATCTTTCCAATCAAAAAGAAGAATTTGCAGCAACTGCACATATCCAGGTATTTTTCAATTTTTGGTTTTCAAGAAAGATAAATCTATATATGAAAACCATAATTGAAAGTCTTGAAAAAATTTATTCCCTATTAGGTGAAATAGCAATAGGAAAGGGAAATGATAGTAATACTGAATTGGCATACTTCTACGATAAAAGTTGCAGTTAGCAGGGTATGTGCAGGATCATGATGGGCCAAAAAGTGGCGATATGATGGGTATGTGTAGGGTATGTGGCTGACTACTTTTTTTTGTACCCAAAATTGATGAAATGAAAAGGGTTTTTAAAGGAGATTCTCAGATTTCCACCAATATAAATTATACTTTACTTTGAATTTAATAAATAATTATTATTTGTTTTCTATTTTAATTACTACTAAAGTCTTGATTGATAAGTTGGTTGAAAAACATCTATAGCTTTCAAACAGTATAACATTTTTTGAATCCGAAACATGCATCGCATTCTATTCTTCACATACTATAGGATTAAAAAAAATGAATTTCATGAAGTTTTGACCAAGTTAAGGTGGTCAGACATACAAGTTTTTTTATATTTTTTAAAAGTTGTAATAAAGATTTCATAATTAATTATTTACTTGGAAAAAAATTACAAAAAAATATACATCACATCGAGACATGAGTCCTCTACTTATATCCCAAATCTCATAAAAAATATTATCATTTTAGTGTGGTTAGGGTGGTCAGACAGACACCTACTTCTTATTTTTTCCCTGAAATTTAAGTACTACTGCATTGAAATTTCAAATTTTCACCAAATAGACTTTTTTAAAAATAAACCTAGTAGTTTAGAAACTACATTCAATTTTCTATTGATTCTATTCTTATATATTTTTGAAATAATATAGATAACTTATTCAAAATTTTACATCAAGTTTCCTAACTCTAATTTTTTTGAATTTTTTACCACTTAAGGGCCTATTTTTTCCATGATGATCCCGCACATACCCAACATCATTGTATAATTATGCTTTTTTTGCTTAGAGTTACTCAAAGTAAAAACACCTTATACATAGTTGAAACTAGATGTTGCACTTTGTAAAGGTTTTAAGGTCGTATGTTGTATAAGGAAGCTAGGAACTATGTGCATAATTGTTGTAATATTGATTTTTTTTGAAAAGGAATATCAAAGTGAATCAATATATGCATCCTTGTATGGTTCCTAGTGCAACCATGGTTTATGATCATCTCCAGCCAGGTTGTCAAAGAATTTTTAACATTGAAAGATATAGACTCATCAATTTCAATGGCATTAATGGTTACCCAAATGTTATTCCATCTAACATCAAAGATAAGTTACCAAGATTTAGTTGTACAAAGAGTGAATCAACAAGAAAGCATCTACAAGAATTCAACAATTTAATGGGTGACTATGAGATAGATCATGAGGATGTGATTATGAGGTTGTTTCTTTAGTCTTTGAAAAGAGATACAAGAGATTAGTTCTCTAATTTACTGGAATGCTCTGTTTGTTCATGGGATGAGTTCAAATCAGTGTTCATGGAGCAATTTGGTGAAAGAATCAATGATATTTTTGTGCTCAATAAATTTATGAGTATTGAGAGAGAAGAGGATGAGTTGGTTCCAACATTTAGCTAGAGATTTGCTAAAACATTGAGGGATATTCCTGAGGTTTTGAGACTAAGTGATGTAGTGTTTTTGGTTGTTTATTTGGGAGATTTTGATAATGAGATGAGCTATATATTAAGAGATAAGGATCTTAAAACCTTTCATCAAGGCTATGAGATAGCTATGAACATTGAAAACAACCAAAAATATGGAATGCACAAAGGTTATTTGAATACAAGTACTTGCTGCCCTAAGACTCTAGATATTGATGAAAGGTGTAAGTCAGAAATTCAAAATGAATGACAGAGCACTTACACCCCTATTGTTTTAACTTATACATCATTCCATAGTGTTGATCACATAGAGCCCCAAACAAATTGTTAGGAAGATGCATGCATTTGTGATCCAATGGTCTATGTTCAAGCCCTCTCTTGCATAAGGATACATGAAGGAGAATCAACATATGATCTCTATGCAAGATTTATAGATACTCTGTTTGTAATTACTGAGTGTAACAAACCTCAAAGTTCAGTATGCATTGATTAATTTTATGAATCCTATGAACCAGGTTTGAGTGCTTTGCTAAAGGATTTGAAGCCTATTAGGCTTGACCAAGTGTGTGAATACTTTTCTCTTTTTGAAAAGATTAGAGATGATCATAAAGAAACTTTCATGTTTTCAACTTGTGATGATAATGATTCTACTGCTCCATATGAGTTAAGAAATGCAGTATCACATGAAGAAGAAGAAAGTAGAGCAAAGGTTGACAATGAATACCTCAGTGAGGCAAATGAAATGTGTCGTTTCAATTATTTTGAACATTACAACACTTGTTGTCCTATGGAAGACATAATACTAAGCATTCAATCTGAAAATTTTGAACATAGTTGCAATATTGATGAGTCCTCTTGCTGTAGTGATGATGATGGCATTGATTATGGTAAATTCTCTATTGATTGTGATTATCCTCATGAAGTAGAGATGCAGTCTTTTGCTGCAAATGAGGAATATGTTGATAATGATGAGAACACATGTTTTATTGAGAAGGAGAAAATCTCTTCTTGTGAAGAGTTTTCAGAATGCGGGTCAAAGATGTTAACCATTGATGATGTGAATGAAATTGAAAATATATCTTTATACTCTTCTAGTGATTGTAATGATTTAGAATACAATGATGATATGGAAGATTTAGATCTCCATGTGGAGGAGGTAGAAATATTTATGTCAAAGATAAATGTAATGGAAAACCCATTGTTTGATGAGCCTCCATCTTCACTAAAGATGAGAAATGATGATCCTTATTGGTGCAGAGATAATCTACTCTTTGAGAATTCTTATGATGCATCTGACACATGGCTAGAGTGTGGCCTTAAGCAAATAAATCAACATATTGATGAGCTCCTCGAGGGAATTGCCTATGAATTTTTTACATTTGATATAGATGTTGTAGAAAAGGTTGAGTATCATGATGCTAACTACTTGGAGGTGTATGAATACTTTTAGTTTACAGTTCAGTTGGAAGGTATTCTAATGGAGCATTACAATGAGATGAATAACAAGAAATGTTATTGTTAATATGAACATGTTTCATATGATGAACATAACACATATGTGTCATGTGATGATGAAAATTTTTAGTTTATGCTTGATTATATAATGTAGAATGAGAGAGATTACACTAGCAATGGTATGCTCAAAAAAGTTGTGTAAGATTTTAATGACAATGTTTGTAATTAGGAAAATTTCCATGGTAACCACATATTTCTGCTTGTAAAAGGAGGGTTATACTTGTTGCAGTGGTATGGCAGAGGTAAATGTGGGTTGAGAAAAATCAGTTCCTTCAACAGATTGGTATTTGACAGAGGAAAACATTGACTCCTCTTTTCATTTGGTGGCCTCAGGCCATCAAATATGGTTTAAAAAATGGAATAAAGACTCTGTAAACCAATGTTCAAGCACTTGGTCTACTATCCCTAAGATCTGGAATCTCACCATGCCCACAAGGGGTATGTGTCCCTAGTCAGAGCCACTGATGGAACCTTCAAAAAATTTAAATTTTGAGTGCCCATGATGTGAAAAGTTGATTTGCACACTCAGAAATGCACCTAAAAAATTTTAATAGCTCCAGGTGTCCCAGTTTTCCTATAGTGAATTTTCTCCAAATGGGCCACAAACATAATTAGAAGTCACAATATTTTATAATGTTTCAAATGTTCATATTTAAAATATTTTGAATATTTTAAATATTGTGCAAATGTAAAAGGGCATTTAGGGAAAACATAAAATACATTTTCAAATTTTATGGAGGAAAAGAAATTTTAATTCTTGCTTTCTATTGGTTGAAGTCACGACAGCACGAGATTACGGCTTCACGACAAGTCTACAACAAATCTCATTGCTAGTCATTGATTTGATTTGTATATCCCATTTGATATTGGCGATCAATGATGGAAGTTCCTTTCATCACCCATCGTGGATTGAGTTATCTTTTCCTCATCTTATTAATGATGAGAAATCTCACCTTCACTTCATCTCACATCTTTCTTTCATATCTTCTTTCTTCCTTGCATTTGTGATTGCTAATAAATTTGTGTGAGGAAACGGCGGGTAAAGAATGCATAGGTAAAGATTTTTTTTTGCATCTCAACGGAAAAGTTTATGGCCTCCAAATGTAAAAAATGAAAATTCCTTGCTACAGGTAGTAAAATGTGAAATAAAATGGTGAATGCACAGCCATATAAAGGAATATGGAGTTGCATTTTGAATGTTACATTTTATTATTGGTGATAAATTTCATAAAGAAGTTGTTGAACATGGAGAAAGAAGGATTCGGGTGGAGAAGAGAGATTTCGCCCATTGCTGATTTTTTATTCATCTTCCTAGTGCATCCACGATGGAGTGATGACTTCGCTCATTGTTGTTCTCAAACCACTTTTTTGTGATGTATTCGCGATGTGTGATAAGAATGCAGGAGAAAATAAAGTGGTGGGCCTGAGGTTTTTTTTTTCTAAATACACATTTTAAAGTTTCTTTGATGGGAAATTTAAATGTTGCTCGATAAAATAATTAGGGACCCTTACATGGTAAAAACAAAAAAAATTCAAATGTTGCATTCTTCCTTCATGCATATCATTGATTGTATTTCCATTTTCTCATCTTATCCATGATTGGTGATGGTAATTGCCAGGAAATGAAGAAGTGGTGGGGGCACATGATTAATATCAAACATTATTGTTTGCTGAGTTAATTTCATGATGGGAGATAAGTAAAGGTGAAGTGTAAACTCATGGGGAAATAATTTTAAAAGGAGGCACAAGTAATTTTTATTTGCCCAATAAATGATTTGTAATCCTTCACAAGAGCTTTGAATGCATTCTCTTCATTAGGAATCACTATTATATTTTTAGTTCTCTCATGCTATTCATGATACGTGATGTTGGGTAAAGATTTGCACAAAGCTTGGTGGGTCCATGGGAAATGTGAATGGAGGTTTCTAAAAAGTTTTTAACTATTGATTTTAATGGTGAGGCATTAAAAAGTGCAGAATAATAGACTAGAGGTAATAAAATTTTATTTCCTGAGTGAAATAAAGTTTAATCCTTCAAGATAAATCAAGAGCTTTTATTGTTGAGCATTTTACATTGTGAACTCATGGGTGAATGGCTTTCTACAACCATTTTAAATTTCAAAGTGATGAAAATTAAAATAAAAGTTCCTAGGTGAGTGAGTTTTTGTTTTCCTACTGAAATGTGAAGGGTTATCATGACAATGATAAAAGGCTTTGTATTGTTGGGTGAGAAGAAGGGGAAATGAATAGGTAAAGAAGAATTTTTACAATAGAATGAAGAATAAAAACTTTTTACTTAAGATATTTTTCAGCTGCAAGTAACAAGATATTTTCAATAATGAAGGGAAAATGATGAATGATGAGTCTTCCCATAGGGGAATATTTTCTGTTAGAGGGAAAGAAAATGTAAGAGGCATGAATTTGAGAGCGGGTTGAATATTTTTCAGGAAGCAAAGGAAGTTACAGATCAAGGGAGTTGAAAATGCCAGGTGTCTTTCACGGATGTAGTTTTAGGGTTTATTCTTCTTCTATATCTTTCTTCTTCTCTTTCGTACAAGTTCTAAAATTCTAAATTAGGTGAATAAGGTAGAGTACTATTGAATTTGAGTTGTAAATCAAGTATGTAAGTTGTAACAGCTGCGTTTTATGAGAAAATCTTAGCTAGTTTGTACAAAAATATATTAATGTCATGAATATGTCTCTAGATTTGTAATCTTTTAATCATATAAATTCAATATATCAAGGTATTTTTGAGTTTGTCATTGCATCTTTCGTGTGATTGTGTTGTTTGGTTAGGGTTCTCTTTCAAGTTAAAAGTTAAATTTCTTTGATCAAATAACTATGATTTAGAGTGCACAAATGGGATTGGTAAGTAGAAATTTGTGGCAAATATGAGTGGATTTGTTAATGTCAAGCATTGACATATTTAAATCCATTGGCTAAACCTAGTTGCTAATAGGATCTATGTTACAATTTTATATTTGACTCCATGGCCCATGATTAGGCACTAATTTGTCACAAAGCCTAAGACATTTTCAAAAATAATCTAAATCATTTTAAATCTATGGTACTTTGGTCCTTTTGCTTGTTGTTAAGTTATTTTTGTTCCTTTTATCTTCTTAGTGTTTGAAAGAGTATAGAGGTTGAACTTGAGATAATTCTATGTGTTAACACTTTATGTGTTTGAGATGAAGATATCTAAATTATTTGTTCTCAGTAATGTTCAATGCAAGTAGGATTATGCTTGAACCTGGTATAATATACAATACCCATCATTCATATACCTAAGAACTATCCACTTTCATAGGTTTGTTATTTGTTGTTTGGCATAATTTTATCACACATTCAGGCCTACAATTAGGATCACCCTCCTGATTCTTGTAGAGATTAAAGTGCAGAAGGCTTTTGTAGCCCTATTCATTGGCTTTTTTTGTCTTCAATATCCTAATAGTGAAAATTCCTTGCCCTAAATGATTAATCCTCTTGTTTAGGAATTGTTTTTCTCCTTATGATTGAAGATTGCAAGAAAAATAACTAACAATTTTCTTTTGTTCTGATTGTGTGTTCCCCCATAAATGAAGGTGTGAAGTCTAAGGAACCCCAATCATCTTCCAATAACTTCAGCACCTTTTCCATCTCTTGTTTCTTTTCTTTCATAGGATCTATTTTTGAGGTTGGAATTAATGTGTTTAGTGGACCTTTCATTCCTTTTTCAAATTTTAAGCAACTTTTAGACTCAAGGTTTATTTAAAATTGTTACACTTTATTGTTATAGACATACTTCATGATATGATGAAGAGTTGAAGTCAACACTTGCATCTCATGAATCCAAGATCTTCCTCAAAGGAGATTGTATGAAAGATTATAAGGCATAACATGAATATGAGTTTGTAAGGTAGCCTTTCCAACTGTAATAGGAAAGTAATCACACCGAGTGGTTGGTTTCCTACATTTTCAAATCTTTGAATTGATGAGGAATTAGGTTCAATTCTTGATTTATCCATGCCCAATCTATCTAAAAGGTTCACACTACACACATTAAGAGTTGAGCCATTATAAGTTGGGTTATTTTTATTCTTGTCCTATTGAAGATAGCCACTATCATGAATGCATCATTTTTTCTTCTCATCTCCAAGAGAGGTAGCTTGTGTTGATGAAAATTAATGTCTATGTTAATTGTATTCATTCCTTCAATTAGAGTTGCTACATCACTTGCATTTGTATTAGAGGGAATCACAACTTGATGCAATGTTTTTTCAAGCATAGTATGATAATTAGGTGAATTTTGAATTAGGTCCCATAGGAATATCTTTGTAAGAGTATTCTTAAGTTGTCCAACAAGATCATACTCCTTCCCACTACGCAAAGGCAAGCGAAGAGCACTAGGCAAGATGGGTTGATGAAAAGGTAAGGATGTTGAGGTTGTTTTTCTTGGTTGTGGATTTTTTCTAGTGTTATATGTATGAGAAATGGTATTATAACTTGATTTTTGCAAAAAAATATTCTTAGGTGGTTCAAGGGTTAAAACAGGTTTGTTTTGAGTTTTGTTTGCGGGTCGGTATAGGATGAGTTGAGGTTGAATCAAATTAACTTCTCTTTGTTTTGATTTTTTGTAACAAGCCTTAGTGGATGAACCTTGTGAGATGAAATCCTCAAGTGTTTCATCTAACATGTGGGTATGTGCAGGATCATCATGGAAAAAATAGGCCCTTAAGTGGCAAAAAATTCAGAAAAATCAGAGATACACAACTTGACGTAAAAATTTGAATAAGTTATCTATATTATTTCAAAAATATGTAACAATAGAATTTTTAGAAAATTGAATGTAGTTTCTAAACTACTAGGTTTATTTTAAAAAAAAAAATCTATTTGGTGAAATTTTGAAATTTAAATGCAATAGTACTTAAATTTCACAGAAAAAATAAGTAGGTGTTTGTCTGACCACCCTAACCACAATAAAATGATAATATTTTTTTATAAGATTTTAGGTATAAGTAGAGGACTCATGTCCCATGTGATGCATAATTTTTTGTAATTTGTTTCCAAGTAAATAATTAATTATGATTCTTTTATTACAACTTTTAAAATATATAAAAAATTGTGTATCTAACCACCTTAACTTGGTCAAAACTTCATGAAATTCATTTTTATTTTTAATCCTATAGTATACAAAGCATAGAATGTGATGCATGTTTCAGATTCAAAAAATGTGATACTGTTTGAAAGATATAGATGTTTTTTAGTCAACCTGTCAATCAGGACTTTCATCGTAATTTAAATAGAAAATGAATAATAATTATTTATTAAACTCAAAGTAAAGCATAATTTATATTGGTGGAAAGATGAGAATATTCTTTAAAAACCCTTTCTATTTCATTAATTTTGAGTAAAAAAAAAGTCGCCAACCACATACCCTACAAATACCCATCATATCGCCACTTTTTGGCCCATCATGATCCTGCACATACCCATGTTAAATTCATCACTACTAAAAGGCTTGAGGGTTAGGTTAAGTTGGAAAAGGAGATTTGAAATAGTTAAATAACTATGCTTTCTCCAAGTGGCTCATTGGTTTATAGTTGTCTTTGGTTTTATTTTCTAATGAATGCAAAATGTAATCTAATCTTATTAAACTATGAACTAATGCTAGAAATGGGAAGTGTAGTAATATAATTCTATCAAAAATTGAAATTAAACCAAATTAAGCTTAATCTCATGAAATTCATGAAATAGAAACTCAGTAAACTAAAATTAGAATCTAACAACAACAAACAAAAGGAGAAAAATAAGGTTCTTAATGCTATAAAATGCAATTTCACGTCTGACACAGGAAAAAATTGCCTAAAGGGGCATATGAGTCCCAATTAGGGTTTTTCAAGGGTTCAATTTCTAAAAAATAGTCAACACATAATACCCAAAAATTAAGTAAAACCACTTGTACTAGGACTAAATCACCTAGAGGGGCATATGAGTCCCAACTTAGAGTTTTTACACCAATTTCAGCAAATTCTAAGTGAATGTTAGGTTTTTTTATTTGTATGATGTGTAGAAAATATGTAATTACATATTTCAAGTGAAATTCAATGATACAAGATTAAAAAATGCAACCTATATGCACTTTCACTAATGCAATATTTAGAAACCCTATAGGCAAATTAACTAATCCAAAACCTAATGCAAAGTTAGTGTAAGCGAGATCTAGGACTGGGTATGTGCAGGATCATGATGGGCCAAAAAGTGGCAATATGATGGGTATGTGGCTGATGACTCTTTTTTTACCCAAAATTAATGAAACAAAAAGGGTTTTTAAAGGATATTCTTAGCTTTCCACAAATATAAATTATTCTTTACTTTGAATTTAATAAGTAATTATTATTCATTTTCTATTCAAATTATGACTAAAGTTCTGATTAATAGACTAATTGAAAAAAATATATAGCTTTCAAATGGTATCAAATTTTTTTAATCCAAAACATGTGTCACATTCTAAGCTACGCACAATATAGGAAAAAAAGAAGAAAAATTGAATTTCATGAAGTTTTTCCCAAGTTAAGGTGGTCAGACATATAAGTTTTTTATATTTTTTAGAAGTTGTAATAAAAAATTCATAATTAATTATTTACTGGGAAAAAAATTACAAAAAAATATGCATCACATCGGGACATCAGTCATCTACTTATATCTAAAATATTATAAAAAAATATTATCATTTTATTGTGGTTAGGGTGGTCAAACAGACATCTACTTCTTATTTTTTCCCTGAAATTTAAGTACTATTGCATTGAAATTTCAAATTTTCACCAAATAGAGTTTTTCTTTTTTAAACAAACCTAGTAGTTTAGAAACTACATTCAATTTTCTACAAATTCTATTCTTACATATTTTTGAAATAATATAGATAAATTATTCAAATTTTTACATCAAGTTGCCTAACTCTGATTTTTCTAATTGTTTTGCCACTTAAGGGCCTGTTTTTTCCATGATGATCTTGCACATACCCGACTATGATGCACTCAAAATTAGAAAATAAGGATTCATAGCTTAGGTTCACATAAATGAAACAAAGAAAATTGTGTTCTCTTTTTTGGGAGATGGAATTAAAGGGGGATTAGTGTTCCTCCACCAATTTCCTTCAAGTTTCATTAAAGGAAACCCTAGAGATCTCAATCTAAGGATAGAATTTGGAAAATAGATCTACAATAGGGTATCTTATGGGTGTGATTAAAGAAAAAAGGGGGGGTTCAACACCAAGCAAAGACTTGGAAATAAGAAAGGTGGAATAATATGCAAATCTAACTATGCAACTCAAGATATGAAATTGAAAATTAGAATAATGAAGTGAGAAAGGACAAAGGGGCACTTGGAAAACTAAAAATGCTTGAAATAAGGTCTGCATTCGTAAAATTATGACTTTTAATGCATAATGGGACTCATATTCGAGTAGGGGTGATTTAGTTCCATCTTAGGGTTTCTGTGAAGAAACTAGAATTTCACAGTAACAAGTCTAAATCCTTCAAAATCCAAAAAAAGTATTATACCAAGACTCATATGCCTCAAGTGGCGTATCAGTCTCATTCTACTTTTTCAAAAACTCAAGATTTGAATCTGTTCCTCTATCCTTGCTTCTCCTTCCTAACTTTGTTTCTAGTTTAGAACCTGTCAAAAACCTACAAAACAAAATATTGGATTGATTTTCTTATGGGGGTTTTCCTTGGTCAAACCTATAGTTTGGTAATTAAAATTTGATAGAAACAATAGATCTTGAAAGAAAATGTGGGTGCATCAAAGTTTAGGATATTTAAAGTGCAATGAAACTACATTCTAATTTGCTGGAATAAGATGCATGTATGAAACATATTGATTCAATAGGGGAGGCCTACAACACACTCAAACACTATTCCAACCTGCAACTACAATTTCCAATTCATAATTTCATCAAAATCTCTTCATTCACCAGATTCACTATATTTCCTTGTAGCATAAGGAATCAACCAAATCGGGTACAACTTCTCAATGACAACATATCATACCAAGACATGAACCAATTCAGAGACCCGTTTTGACACTCTTCAACATATCAACCAATCATCTATGGCTACTTTGTAGCAAATTTCTCAAATCAATCTTTTCACGCCTTTTAGGGCTCAAATTAGCCCTCTTTTACAAAGAGACTTATCTCTAATATTTTGCAACCTCTCTAAAACTTTGGGGAAAAAATTACCACATTCCAAAAATCAAGAATCCACAATTTTTTGTTAGAAAACCCTGCAACCACATGCCAAACCACTAAACCCTCTTATTTCTCCTATGATCTAGGGTTTTATTGAAAAACAATCATCCAGTGCTCCTACAAACTTATCAATTCTTCAAATAGGTCCAAATACCCCTGTACATGCTCAAAACAACTTAAAATAATGTTTATGCAACCTATTGTTCACTTTGGCATATCAAAAACTCTAGTTTTCTCTTGGAAAACACACTTTTTAGACCTAGGGCTTCATGCCCAACTCATGAAACGACCTCCCCTGCTCCCTTAGACCTTGTACACACTAAAATAAGTTAGTATATGTCCATCCCATCGAAACACATCTTCAACAATAGGTGGAATGGGCTTCTTACATTATGAGAACTTCAAAACCCTTAAAATAGGGCCACCCAGCTGCAACAAGAAAATTGAAGAAAACTCACTACCAAAGTAATGTAAGGATTTCAATATCAATGCAAAAGAGAGTTAAGACATTTCCCTATAAAAAATAATAATATACTTAATCAATACACCCTTTTACAGGCTTGCACAGTGCTGAAAAGATTAAAAAACTCAGTAATGTGGAAAAATCAGTCTTGAAACTTGGTGCTTTTCATTCAAATCTTCAAAAAAGCTTCTTACAATGATGTACTTTCACATATTTATGATTTTACTAAACCAAATTCCTCTCTAACTCCCTCTAAATACCTTTTAAACTCTTGTGACCATTCATATTCCCTTAAAAAGCAACTTTTACAACTTTAGTGTTTTGACTACTTTGCCAAAAATGCAATTTTTGCAAATGTCAAACTAAGTACCCCCCCTAAAAAACCTAATATGACTCAATTTAAATGACCTATTACAATCTAAAATGGTCTTTAAGACCTTATTTTATGCAAATCCATCAAAATGCTAAAGCCTAGACACCAATTTCTTCACTTGACAACATTTATCTAATGGTGCTCCTACACCATACACCCCAACTTTGAGATTTTCCAAGTCCCTTAGAAAGATAAATGTCACATGTCCTCCTTTTTATTCTTCTTTCCTTTGACTTCCTTTATTTTCTTCAACTCATCCATTGTGTTCTTATTCCTTGTTGCCTTTAACATTCTTGATCTTGCCTTCATCTAAAATTTGCTTCTCACTATCATACAACACTGTGGGGTGTCTTTTATCCTTTCCTCCAACAAATACTGATGTCACTTCACCTTTTACACCTGTAGTCACATTTGTACCAACTACCATCACTTGCTTTGCAACTCCTTGCTTATTCCATTGCCCAATACTCATACGAACTGCAAATTCCTCACTGTCAACTATACCGTCAGACTTCTTTATCTCTATCAAACCTATAAGTACTTCTTTCCCTATCCTTTCCATTGCCCTATCATTAATACAGATCTTTATCTTTTTGTCCTTTTTCCTTTCAATCTTGTCACTCACTTTCCCATCAAAATTCACTGTCCTTCTATCACCATAGACCATTGTCCTCTTGCTTACCATCTCATCATTCTCACAAAGCTCTGTCCTAACACTTTTTGACTATATTTTTACCTAATTCAACACCGTAGGGCACTTGACTATCCCTACCAATACACTGTCACTCTCTTCTTGCCTCTCCAAAAGCTCTTCAACTTTACTCTCTACCCTTTTAGCCTGAAACTCATTCTTTTCAACCTTCTTTTTCCACAAAAAAGCACTCTTTTTCCTAGCATCTGACTGCAAGTCATTCTCATGCTTTCTTCCTACTATCCTATCTTCATCATACCTTGTATTGCATGCCAAATCAATATTCTTTCCTTTTATCAACATTCATATACTCCTTTCTCCATAGCATTATAATCTCATCATATTCTTCTAGACCCGAGCAACAAATTGAGTTAACATGAACTCTCTCCCATCCTTTTCAATTATGTAGGTATTTTGTCTTTCGTTATACAAGGTTGATTTATCAAACTACAAGGGACTTCCTAACAATAGATGGCAACAACTCATGGGTAGTATATCACAAAGAACTTCATCTCTATATGGACCTATCTGAAATTCAACCCTTGCTTGTTCACTCACCATAAAAGACTAATTTTCACTAACCCATGACACCCTATATGGCCTTTTTCCAGGTACTCTTTGCAAATGCCATTTTTCTACCATCTCATTAGACACGATGTTATATGTACAACCAGATTCAACAATCACCTTGCATACCTTGTCCTTACATCTATAGGTTGTTCTAAACAATGCCCTTCTTTGAAGCAGCTCTTCCTCCTTTGAGGTCTTCAAGATTTGTTTCTTCATCATCAGCATCTCTCCAACCTCAACCCTTGCAACCAATCTTTTTGAACTTGAACTAATTTAAGCTTCATCTTCTTGAACTATTTGTGCTCTTCTATCTGGTTTTCTTTCTCCTCCACTTGTTGATGAACTAGCCTTCTCATGTGCATTGGAAAACACCAACATAATGGTGTTTTCCAATGCACCTAAGGAATCTCTAAGGAACAACCTATTCCCCTATTCAAGACCCTCACAATGAATTGCCAACTAACAAGATTTAGTCGAAGACTAAGATATTCTACACTTTAGGCTCTATGGGACCAAGGAGGGTGTTCCTACTATGTTCATTTTGATTCAAACTTCATAGAACACATCATTTTCATAGATCAATTTTAATGAAGGGTATTTATGCATGTGTTACTATCATATTGGCTTATCTTTAAGTAAACTACTACCCATTCATCAAAACAAATGTATCCCCAAGATTATTGACATATACATGCATTAAGATTAAGAAATGTAAAATGAATTTGCATTTTGATTTCAAGTCGATCATTGGGTGGACAATTGATATACCCTTTATATGAATCTTTGAAAATAGACCAATGCCTTCTTACATAGGGCATCAGAATCACAAACACAGATCAATAATACAAAAATGATTTTAAATCTGATGAAATGGACTATTCTCACAACAAATTTTCATTATGGAGCTCAAAACTTCTAATACATGACTCCTTATCAAATCCTTTGTAAATAACTACAAATTTATGACCCCATTTAAGCATTTTAATAGATTACTTGAATCAAAGCACAAATAGAGACACACATTCAAACAAATATTTGAAGATGAATTATGACATCATTGACATTTCATTCAAAATTAGCACAAATCTACATCAGGAAAGCACATGTATTAGAATTATACATTTGTTTTCTATATTAGCATTTCTGTAAAACTATTTAAGATAATTACATATGTTCATCAGAGCTCAAAACAAGTTATCTTCTCTATTCACTTTCTCTCCTTTATGCCTAATATTCTACCCAGATAAGCACCCGACTTCAAACTTTCAGAATCCTTGCAAATGTGCCCTAAATTCCCTTTTATAGAATAAGGGAGCAAACAAGCTACTGGGTCAAATGCAATTTCAATACAAAATTTAATTTTTTCTTTAATTTCACCTGCATTTTAGAATTCCCCACATAATAATTTTGCAAGAACACATTAGAAACTAGGGATAGGAAGTCTGCAAGTGCCATTAAAAGGGAAATGCAAAGTAAAGCCAAAACTCCCTGTGTCGCAAGGTACACAATGAACTATACATCCACATCATCACAAAGGTGCATAGTCAACATCAAACCCATAAATAATAGGCACGTACAATGAAGAAGAGAGGAACCATCACTACAATTTATCAAAACAAAAATTCTTCATCCCACATGGAATCTTCTTACCGACCAACAACCTTACCCTTACTAGCACCAACACCACGATACCTGCGCCCACTTCACGTCATTGGAAGGGAAGGACAAGAAACCTTGACTCCTTCCTCATCTTTTTCATTGTGCAACATAGTGCCATCTTATCCACTCAAAGTCCTAACAACCAGTGGAGGGACAAAAAATATCTCTTCACTAGGGGTAGGAGTTTGACCCAAAGTTGCAAGATACCGATGGTAGCTAGAGTCGATCTTCGTCTCACTGTCTGACGAGCTATCCGTGAGGTCGATGGGAAAATGTTGGTGTCCAAAGGAGCCACTCCCATATCTTATTTTTCTGCTTGTCCTGCTAGCGGATTGCAACGACTCCCTACCTTTATGCTCCATCTTTTCAGCAGCAACATTCTGGAATTATAGCCTCCTACTGCACCTTATGGGTGCACTCTTGGGCTTGTCAATAGGAGCACCAACTTCTACAGCTGAAGCATGCTTTGGAACACTGGAGCTAGGCCTCTATGAACTCAATCGAGTGGACCCTCTTGCTGGCTCCACAGAAGTTGCTAGCTTACTCATCTTCTCGCTATGATGATCTCTCAGACTCACTCTATCTCAATTAAGAAAATTTCTAACTAGAATTAGTAGTTAATTCCTGCTATATTTATCATGTGGTGTGATGAAAACAATAATCAATACTTAGAAAATCACACACTTGAAATAGCAGAATTTTTTTGGTGTATGTATCATCATCGTTTGATTCCCAAATGCATGGAAATCTATAAATCATATTTCATGCTTGCTAGTAATTAAATCTCCACACGCACAAAGATCAATTTGTTCGTTCCAGTAGAAAGTTGGTCTTTAATGTGTGTTGGTTGCAAGAAAAAATGGTTGTCATGTGCATGTCCATTTATTTTGAATATCCGTCATTGATCTTCTACTAAGATGGTAAATCGAACAACTTGCACTAAGTTGACCATCTTTGAATTCCAACTATTCGTTGATTAATCACCTTTAGCCAATGACATCAACCCACCTCGAATGGAAATTTCTCTATCAGTGGGCTCTACCCATATCACAAAATTATGTAGACTAATCCACATGTCGAGATCTAATTGATCTCATGGCTTTTAACAAGCCTTCAGCTTCTCCCTGTGAGCTAGCAGGGAACAATGGAGATTACCCTAGGTGTTTGATCAACATTGTCCATTCAATCTTTCAAATGGTGGGCATGGTAGTGGATACTAGGCCCCACAATCATACATCGACATGTTTCCTTATACTGTGCACCTTTCACACCATAACCTGTAGGAATTTATAGCCTGCAAGCTAGCGAGGTATGGTCCAAATCACTTACCTTATGCACGGATCCCAAAATTTGCACACACAATGAGGTTGGAAATAATAAGGGGCCCATTAGGCCGATGATGTTTAACCCTTAAGGAAAAATGACTTAAGTCTTAAGTCATTAGAAAATATTTATCGCTCAGACTTAGGGAAAATATGGAATGAATAAAAAAATGGACGATCGATACTCTAAACCAAAAAGGTCGATAAATGAACGTGCACCGCGACTTTAAGAAAGACTTAATAAACTAGCAACTGGCAAAGTAAGTCAACAAATAATTATAATAATCAAAGGATTTATAAGCCAAAACCCTACTCACACATGGGGACAAGGGTTTATGAAGTAGACATGGTCTACAAGCAACTTAAAAGTAGGTAATTTTTGGAAGCTCCATTAGTGGCTCATGCTTGGGGACGTATACCCCCAGTGGGTATAGCGAGAATCTGAATCTTAGGTTGAAGCAGACTAGGGTAGAAGACCAAAACCCAGGAGCTTAGTGAGACAAGGCAAGCAAAGACACCAAACCAACCTATGCACACCATTTACAAAATATACAAATGTTACAAGATTTTAGGGATAATTCTTTCCTCTATCAAAGACTTTGGCTTGTTTTACTAGCAATGGGTCCATATGGACATTGTGCAATTCCAAGCCACTCACACCATCACAGTTAGCATTGCCCATGACATTTGAAGTAGTATTGCCATATTTATCTGTTCCTAGCAAAGGTTCATCAAACTGGACTGAGAAGATGAAAAATGTATACTCCACACTGTCATGAAGTGTAAAATCATATTCCAATTGCTCATCAAAATTTAAAGCCTCATAAACACTTTGGCCAAGACTTGGCCAATCTATTAGAGGATCGGGAAAAGGAAAAATATAATCAAGCATATCTTCAATCCATTTGTCACAAGTATTGTCTTCATGAGATGAAAGAAGTCCCATTATAAGGTCTATAAGAAATGGAGTATTTGCAAAGAATTCCACTGCATCTTCATATTTACTTGTATCATTCCCTTGATCATCTATTCCTTTGGACTACTCCTCACATGGATGACATAATGCCACAATGTTTGCATACTCTGAAGAATCATCAAATAATTCTTTCTTTCCAACATAAAACAATGTTACCTGAGTATCCATGTGTTCATCATATGGAACATGAATAGCTAACTCTTTAGTTATATTTTTAGATACACAGCTTGTCACCATAGGAAATTCAATACAATCATCCATATTCTTTTGGAAATCCATGCTACACTCAAAATTGATATCATGGTCATAAACTTCTTTATCATGAGAGGCATTTTCACATTTAGATTCTAACACATCTGAGGCATCCTTCTGATATTTATCAAGCACAAGTTGCTCAATCACATGTTGATAGATTGTTTCGTTAGTGTCTGTGTCTTCACATCCCTCATTCAGTTGAGGAATCAGCAAATTAGGGGTGACATTTTCAAAGGAAAAGTTTCCAACACTTATATCACTTTGAATCATGTTTGTTTCATCCATGACACCTCCACTAGTAATAATTGCTAAGTACTCATCAAGGTTATCTTCAAAAAGAGGATTTCTCCTATACGAGTATGAATTGTCATCTGTAACCTTGTTGTCCAATGTAGGTTCATCAAATTAAGGATTTTCCCATACCTTCATGGTAATTGCATGTATCTCATCTTTCTCATTATCAAAATTCCAATAGTCTTGATCATCAATGCATTCAACATCAGTGTAATCACTTGAAGAATAGAGAGAAACATTCCCCACATCCTCTTCATCATTTGCACTCACAATAATTGATCCACACAGAGAATTCTTCACATGAAGAATACTACTCACTTCCTAGGAAACACGCACCCTCAAGGCTATTAACATATCCCCTACTAGAAGCAAGGGATTCCATCTCCACTTCATATGAAGAATCATATTCAATTGAAGACCGTCCAAATTTGACCTCATCACTTTGATCCCTCATTCGTGCCATATCATTGGAGCCAAGTGTATTCCCCTCATTGACTGGTGCATGATAAGTGCTAGCTAAAAAAAATTGTGAGGTTTCACCCACTACCTCGTGTGTTTGCTCACAAAATTTGACATCACAAGGAAGATAATTAGATACTACCTCCTTGTTTTCACACTCTATCTCTTCATCCTCATCACTATTACTTGCACTTGCTTATATGTTGCTTGCAAAATAACAACATTCAATAGTCAATTGCTCAGACTCTGATGCTTCTCTTTGATTTTTCAACCTTAGCCTTTGATTTTCCTCACTATAGCAATTATTTCCCATGTTCTGGGAAACAACTAGGGACAAATGACCATGCTGAATTTCTTCCACAACTTTTATCCAATCTACTACTTGATCTAGGATATGAGGCTTTTGATCCTCAGGCCACTGACTTGATCCTTATATGTAAGTGTCACAAAAAAAATTAATACACATCAAATCACTAGGCCTGAAGCTCTTGGGTATCTCCATCAAAGCATCCAAGAATCTTGAAAACAAGTCATATGGTGACTCATTTACATATCTCTTTATTTCATACAAATTCTTGACAAAGAAAATTAAATCATACCTTCCCATCCTTGGTTGATGTGAGGTCGATGCTTGCTCATATTTTGCATCTCTTTGGATTAAAGCAGATATAACATGATCTATGAGATCCCTTTCTTGGAAAACCCTTTTACCTTCTTATCTACTTGGTTCGATAACTTGATTACTACTAGAACTGTTGTTGGCAATCATAGGTCCTCTCATGATTGAGTATTTTGGATTTTTCTCGATGTTCATAGCCTCTTGGTAAGCTTGTTGCAAAGTGGTAGGTTCTTTGTCTCTCAACAAAAAGCTCATCTTACTATCAAATGCTCCCAAATATATGATCAAACACTCTACATCATTTGGCCTTATATGCTCAGGGATTTCTCTTATGACCTTGGAAAATCTAAGGTTGAAAGTAGGGACCAATTCCCCTTTATCCTTAGAAATCTCCATGAAATTATTTCTTGCAACACTTGGGTTTATTCTTTCACCAAATTGGTCCATGAAGGTTGCCTTACATTTGTTCCAATAGTGTATGGAGGAAACAGGTAGAAAGGAGAACAATTCTCTTGCATCTCCTTTCAGGGATTGAACAAGTAACTTCATAACCACATCTTCAGGGTCTATTTCATAATCACCCATCACATCAGCAAATTCTTTTACATGCTTGCTTGTTGATTCTGACTTGTCACTGCTTAATTTTGGTAGTTTGTCCCTAACCTTGGATGGTACAAAATTTGGGTAACCACAAGTATTGTCAAAGCTAATAGCCTTGTACCTATCAGTACTGAAGTTGCCTTGATAAGACAATGACTATTCACCTTGCATAGTATTTTCCATATTTATACTAGATGGCATGAATTGACAACTTACTTTTAATTCTTGAAAAGGAATTGAGAATATACCCAACAATTATGAAACATTACTTCAATCCCTTTTACAAATTTTATCCTAAGACCTTGGCATATGTATTTCTTACAAATGTTGTCTAAGATCTAACAATTTAGCATGCCCTTTTCATCATAACATGGGAATGTAACTTATACATAAAGCATGCTAAAATATTATTATCATTCCCTCATTTAGTGCTAAGTAACTTATTAGGGAATAATTTACATATCAAGTATGGTAAAATTCATCTTGATTTATCAATAATTCGATCCCACCCCTTCAAATTTTATGAAAATACCTAGCAATTTGCAGTTAGTAACTATCCTTTTCCTTTTAAGTTACAGATCCAGTCAATTGATGAAATCTTTAATAGGTTCTTTGATTCAGATTCACCACCTCCTTCCTAAGGACTACACTTCAAGTTAAGATGAAGTTTCTTTACAAGTATTCCATGTTCTGGGCTATCTTCCACAGTAGAGCCATACTCAAATACTTCAATCTTTGCTGCACTCCAATTATTTACTAGGTTCTTTAGGTTCACTTTACCCTTTGACTCTACATTTTGTATCTACATCTGGAGAAGGAGAATTCCCTAGCAGAGTCACCATTTTGTTGGTGTTTTCCAATGCACCTAAGGAATCTCTAAGAAATAGCCTATTCCTATACTCAAGACCCTCATAATGAATGGCCAACTAACAAGATTCAGTCAAATATTGAGATCTTCTACACTTTTGGCTCTGTGGGACCAAGGAGGGTGTTCCTACTATGTTCAATTTTATTCAAGCTTCATATAACACATCATTTTCACAAATCAATTTTAATGAAGGGTATTTATGCATGAGTTACTATTAGTCTGGCTTATCTTTAAGTAAACTGATACCCATTCATCAAAACAAAGGTATCCCCAAGATTATTGACATATATATGCATTAAGATTAAGAAATGTAAAATGAATTTGCATTCTTATATCAATTAGGTCACTGGGTGGACAATTGATATACCCTTTGTATGAATATTTGAAAATAGACCAATGCCTTCTTACATAGGGCATCAAAGTCACATACACAAAGATCAGTAATACAAAAATGATTTTAAATCTGATGAAATGGATTACTCTCACAACAACTTTGCATTATAGAGCTCACAACTTCTAATTCATGACTCCTTACCAAATCCTTTGTAAATAAATACAAATTTATGACCCCATTTAAGCATTTTAATCGATTACATGAATCAAAATACAAACAAAGACACACATTCAAACAAATATTTGAAGATGAATGACATCATTGAAATTTCATTCAAAATTTGCACAAATCTACATCAGGAGAGTACATGTATCATAATTATGTGTTTGTTAAATTCTATATCAGTCATTTCTGTAAAACTATTTAAGATAATTACATATGTTCATCAGAGCTCAAAACAAGTTATCTTCTCTATTCACTTTCTCCCCTTTATGCCTAATATTCTACCCATATAAGCACCCGACTCCAAAATTTTAGAATCCCCACAAATGAGCCCTCAATTCCCTTTTATAGAATAAGGGAGCAAAAAAGCTACCGACTCAAATGCAGTTTCAATACAAAATTTCACTTCATCTTTAATTTCATCTACATTTCAAAATTCCCCACATAATAACTCTGCAAGAATACATTGGAAACTAGGGATAGGATGTCTGCAACCACCATTAAAAAGGAAATGAAAAGTACCGCCAAAACTCCCTTTGTCGCTAGGTACACAATGAACCATACATCCACATCATCACAAAGGTGCATAGTTAGCATCAGTCCCAACAATAATAGCTACATACACTAAAGAAGAGAGGAACCATCACTGCAATTTATCAAAACCAAAATTCTTCATCCAACATGGCATCTTCTTATTGACCAGCTACCTTACCCTTATCAACACCCACACCACAATACGCGCACCGACTTCGCGTTGTTGCAAGGGAAGGAAAGGAAACCTCAACTCCTTCCTCGTCTTTTTCGTTTTGTAGCACAATGCCATCCCATCAGCTTGGAGTTCTAACAGCCAATGGAGGGACAAACAATATCTCTTCACCAAGGGTAGGAGTTCGACACAAAGTTGCAAGATACTGACAGTAGCTAGAGTTGGTCTTTGTCTCATTGTCTGACAGGATATCCGTGAGGTCAATGGGCGAATGTTGGTGTCTGGAGGAGCCACACCCATATCTTACTTTTCTACTTGTCCTGGTAGCGGATTGCAAAGGCTCCCTACATTTATCCTCCATCTTTTCAGCAACAACATTCTGGAATTTTAGCCTCCTACTGCATCTTGTGGGTGCACTCTTGGGCTTGTCAGAAGGAGCACCAACTTCTATAGCTAAAGCATGCTCTGGAACACTAGAGCCAGGCCTATGCAAGTTCAATCGATCTGACCTTCTTGCTAGTTCCACAAAATTTAATGGCTTACTCATCTTCACACTATGATGATCTCTTAGACTCACTCTATCTCGATTCAAAAAATTTCTAACTACAATTAGTAGTTATTTCTTGCTATACTTATCATGTGGTGTGATGACAACAACAATCAATACTTAGAAAATCACACACACAAAATAGCGGAAAGTTTTTTGGCATATGTATTATCATCGTTTGATTCCCAAATGCATGGAAATCTGTAAATCATATTTCATGATTTCTAGTAATTAAATCTCCACATGCATGGAGATCAATTTGATCGTTCCTGTAGAAATTTGGCCATTAATGTGTGTTGGTTGCAAGATCAAATGGTTTTCATGTGCCTATCCATTTATTTTGAATATTCGTCATCGATCTTCTACTAAGATGGTAAATCAGACGAATTGCACTGAGTTGACCATCTTTGAATTCCAACTATTCGTTGATTAATCACCTTCAACCAATGGCATCAACCCACCTCAGATGGAAATTTCTCTATTAGCAGGCTCTACCCATATCACAAACTACATAGACCAATCCACACATTGATATCTTGTTGATCTCATAGCTTTTAACAAGCCTCCAATTTCTCCCTATGAGCAAGCAGGGAATGATGGAGATTACCCTAGGTGTTTGATGAACACTGTCTAGTCAATCTTTCAAGCGATGGGCATGGTAGTGGAGACTGGGCCCCATGATTGTACAAGGACATGTGTCCTTATACCGTGCACCCCGCATGCCATAACATGTAGGAATTTATAGCCCGTGAGTTGGTGGGGTACAGTCCAGATCGCTTCCCTTATGCATGGATCCCAAAATCTACACACACAACGAGGTTAGAAATAATAAGGGGCCCATTAGGCCAATGATGTTTAACACTTAAGGAAAAATGACTTAATTCTTAAGTCATTAGAAAATATTCATCGCTCAGACTTAGGGAAAATTTGGAATGAACAAAAGAAATGGGTAACTGGTACTCTAAACGAAAGGGGTCGGTAAACGAATGTGCACTGTGGCTTTAAGAGAGACTTAATAAACTAGAAACTGGAAGAGTAGGTCAACAAAGCATTATAAGACCCAAAGGATTAATAATCCAAAACCCTACTCACACATGGGGACAATGGTTTATGAAGCAGACAGGGTCTACAAGCAGCTTAAAAGTAGGCTTGGGGCAACATATCAAATGTGCTCTAATTTATGTGCCATTTGATGCCTTAACATTTTGCATACTTGTGAACAAGGTCAAAACCCTCTCCAAACACCGGAGGAAACCAAAATACAAAACCCACTCCTTCCAAAGGAGGTACAAACCACATAACCCTCTCCTATTCCCAAGGAGGCAAAAATCATCCCCGTTCATGAAAATTGGGTACAACCACATAATACAACTCTACACAATCCCCGAGGAGATTCACAAATTGAACCACTACAAGAAACATCCCATCCTCGAGAACTCCTCTGGAAGACTTACTAGAAAATTAACCCCATTTTCCCAACATTGAGAATGAAAGAAACATGATATAAAAAGCATTCTAGGCAACTCAATATCTAATGTTAGGGTTTCCTAAACCTAGTCAACCACAGTTTTCGTTACTTGCATTTATTCAATCAAATACACCAAATTCATTTCACAACATTGAAGTATTAAAAAAAACCAATCATCTACTCTAAGTTTTACAATTATATTCCATAATCAAACATTTTAATAAATAACGTCACTGGATTAAAATTAAAACAATCATTTACTCTAAGTTCCGCAATCATATTCTATTATAAAAATCATAGTTGCAAAACTCGCCAAATGCAAAAACTTGTCAAGCCCAAAAAATACGGTACGGAAAAAACTCGGCAAAAAACTTGGCAACTTAAAAAATTGCTTAAACTTCATTAAAATCACATTTTTTTTGCAAAATTCAATCTGCTAGCAAAAACTAAGCCTTTAATTTTTCTACGATCCTATCCCAAGAGCTTATTTTATACTTACCTTTCTTCACCCTATCTTCTTGAACAAAATTCCACCATGTGAGGGCTAGAGCCTTCAATTTTTTCTTTGCATATTTCACCTTCTTGTTGTCCTCTATGTCTTCAAATTCAAAAAAGTTATCTAAGGCATCAATCCAAGCCAAAACCTCTTCACTATCCATCTTACCTCAGTACATTGGAACTTCTACCTTCACTTTTGGAGTCTTGTCACCTCTTACTTCCTTTAGCATCTTGATTATTCTCCTTTCATTAGGGTCTAAGTCATCTTCATCATTCTGGACTGGAGGATTTCCTTCTTCCCCTTCATCTTCTTTATCACTCTGGTCTTCATTCACCATTTATCTTCTTTGGTTCTTCTCTAGAGCTACTACCCTTGCTAAGGTGGCTTCTTGAGACTCTTTGTAGAGCCTTTCCTTCTATTCCAACTACTCTTTCAATTCGTTTATCTCCTTTTCCATTGCACTGGCCTTTGGAGGCATTTTCACAATCTTCCCTCTTCACCTTCCAATCACAAACTAGAACTTTCTTCTTCAAGGAACTACTTCCTCACTCTAATACCACTTTGATGCAATCAGGGAGGCCTGCAACACACTCAAACACTATTCTAACCTGCAACCACAATTTCCAATTCACAATTTCATCAAAATCTCTTCATTCACCAAATTCACTCTATTCCCTTGTAGCATAGCGAATCAACCAAATTGGGTACAACTTCCCAATGACAACCTATCAGACCAAGACATGAACCAATTCAAAAAATCTTCAACATATCAACCAATCACCTATGGATACCTTGTAACGAATTGATCAAATCGGGATGTTCACACCTTTTAGGGCTCAAATTAGCCCTCTTTTAAAAAGAGACTTATCTCTAATCTTTTGCAAACTCTTTCAAACTTTGGGGCAGAAATTCCCACATGCCAAAAATCAAGAATCCATAATTTATTTTCAGGAAACCCTACAACCACATGCCAAACCACTAAACCCTCTTATTTCTCCTACAATCTAGGGTTTTATTGAAAAACAATCATCCAGGGCTCCTACAAACTTATCAATTCTTTAAATAGGTCCAAATACCTATGTGCATGCTCAAAAAAACTTAGAATAATGCTTCCCCAACCTATTGTTTACTTTGGGATATCAAAACCTCTAATTTGCTCTTGGAAAACACACTTTTTAGACCTAGGGCTTCATGCCCAACTCCTGAAATGACCTCCCCTGCTCCCTCAAATCTTGTACACACAAAAATCAGTTAGTATATTCCCATCCCACTAAAACACATCTTCAACAGTAGGTGGAATGGGCTTGTTAAATTATGAGAACTTCAAAACCCTTAAAATAGGGCTACCCGACTGCAACAAGGAAATTGAAGAAACTCACTACAAAATTAATGTAAGGAATTCAAAATCAATGAAAAAGAGAGTTAACATGTGTCCCTATCAAAAGAAAGAAGATGCTTAATCAATACACCCTTGTACAGGCTTGCACAGTGTTGGAAAGATTAAAAATACTCAGTAATCTAGAAAAATCAGTCTTGAAACTTGGTGCTTTTCATTCAAATCTTCAAAAAAGCTTCTTCAACAATGGAATTTCACATATTTATGCTTTTCCTAAACCAACTACCTCTCTAACTCCCTCTAACTAGCTTTTAAACTCTTGTGACCATTCATATTCCCTTAAAAAACAACTTTTACGACTTTAGTGTTTTGACAACCTTGCCAAAAATGTAATTTTTGCAAATGTAAAACTAAGTATCCCCCTAAAACACCTAATATGAGTTAGAAATGACCTATTACAATCTAAAATGGTCTTTAAGACCTTATTTTATGCAAATCCATCAAAATGCTAAAGCCTAGACACCAATTTCTTAACTTGAAAACACTTATCTAATGGTGCTCCTACACCACATATAGATGATGAAATACTTTTGGAGACCTCTAATGACCCTAATAAGTCACAATAATGCATGTACCTTCCTTATAGGTAGAAAGTAGAATGATAATGGAGGATGTAATTACTTAGGAAACAAGTCGCTAGGCTTTGTTTGATGGCTAGTTACATCTCCTGAACCTAGAATCCATCATGATTCTCCATAGGCAACCATCATCAATCCTTAACAATGCTAGGTATTGAATGAAAGTGAGTTGGAAGACCTGTAAACACACTATAATGTTGCTCCAAGACTTCAAATTCATTTTCTCCTTATTCTTTAATGCTTGAGAATCTCTCTTGAATGTTCTTCTTTGAAAGGTCTAGGATTGCTTGAATTACTTTTCTAGCTGAAAATAATGATTTGAAACCTTGTTTATATAGGTACTTCATCTAATTTACCATTTATTAGATCTCAAATTCCATCATTAGCCAAAAATTTGAATTAGATACCTTAATTTCCCACTCAAACCCTAAAAATGGGCCACACATGACTCATACAGCACTTGTGTCATATAGGTCTCACCTAGGGGGGCTCATATGCTCAAGGTGGCATATGAGTCCCACCCTAGCTTTTCAGGATGAGAAAATGTCAGGGTGTTAGAAAATTAAATGCCTTTGTTTATTTTGTCAATATTTCAATAGAAATAAGCTGTAGGATCCGAAATAAAGAGTCTTAGGGGCCTATTAATGATGATTTAAAAGGTCATAAATGCAAGGGTACTAAAATAGGTCCTAACTAAGTGTGAAAGTTTACTATCTCCAAGAAGGGAGTACAATTTTATACACTACACCTATATGGAAACATATGATCATAAATAGAATAATCTCAATCCTAAACCCTATAACCTATACCCTCATCCCTAAAGGCTATAACCTATACCCTCAACCCTGAAGCCTATACCCTATACACTATACCCTCAACCCTAAAACCTATACTTCATATCCTCAATCATAAACCTAAATCTCTCAAAACTAAACCCTACACCATCAAATTTATGCCATATATCCTCAACCATACACCCTCAACATTATACCATCAATCATAAACCATATACCCTCAACCCTATCCCTTATACCCACAACATTTTTCCCTCCACCATAAACTGTATACCCTAAACTCCATTCCCTCAACCCTCAACCATACACCCTAGACCGTATACCTTATATACTTAAACTATAAACCATATACCCAATACCCTCAACCCTAAACCCTATACCTTTGTAGTAATAAAAAAAGTAGTATTTTCCTCGCTTGGTTTGATAACTAACATTAAAACTAAACTTATGATGTCTTGTAGTGGTGTTCTAATGTTTTGTACACATTCACACTATTCTAGGACCTTTATTTGACTAAAACATGCCTTAATTGATCCTTTGGTAAGGTGTTGTAAAGTTTTGTAGCACACTCTCACACTTTTCTAGGATGTATTTGCTTAATTAAGCCTAATGGGCCCCTTTTCAATAAAAATGTACATAATGTGTACCTTGTTTAAGTTTTGTAAAGTGTTTTAAGGCACTTTCACACTTATCTAGGTGGTCCTAATTAAGTATGCTTAATTGGAGTTATTAACCCCTTTTGATTCAAATTTAGGCCCTAATTTTGACACCTCTCGAAGATCTATCGTGATAATCATAATTTAATTACTAAATTATTTCATTGAGAAAAGTTTGGTCTCGGTAAGTTGAGCCAAGAAGTTTTCCCTTGATGGTGAATGGGTCCTTCCTTAACAAGACCCCCCCTTCTCAGCTAATCTAAAATGGGTTTTATCACTCTTTCCATCCCCCAGGGTTAGGTCCTGGTAAATTGAGCCATGACCCATTCGCCCAAGGTGGTGAATGGGTCCTCCCTTAATGAGACCCACCTTTTTGAATTTCATTATGGTGGGAATTTAATTATGTTTCTTTTCAAATTTGGTGTCGACCTTAATTCCTTGAATTTTGGTGTTAATCACCTAACTTAGTATAAATAAGGGGTTAATTCACATTTTTCTCCTAACAAGAGCTAACAAAATCTAGCAAGCATTCAAGAATTCAAGTGATAAAGCATTAGAGCATTTCAAATGCATTCACAAGGCATTACAAGGTAGATTTATTGAGTTTATTGCAATAACTCAAGATCATATAATCATTTAAAGGGTTTGATGCATGAATTCATGTTGTTCAGGTAAAGAGGTGAATGTAGCATTGGAGATAAACTTGCAACTATTGTTCAAATCACAATCAAGGATCCTAGATATACATTCCTCATGGGAACTATGTTAGTTTGCAGATTTGTTTCACAAGACATTATACAAGCTGATAGATCATTTACATATTTCATGTTTCATGTTTCATTTCATTCATTTAATCATTCAATTTGATTACCTACAAGGGGTTTGACTAAGGAAAACCCCCATTCACTAAAAAATCAACAAGTTTTTCTTCCCTTGAGTGTGTGATTGTAGATTTACAGGGTGAAGATCAAGTTGAGCAAGATTTGGAGCAAAATTTTCAAAGTTGCAAAATTGCAAAAGTTATCATCTACATTGCACGATCACGGAAAGAGATCTACAAAATTAACTACAGACTTCTAGAACTTGATAACAAGGAGTTTTAGAGTGTATCAAGGAGAAGGACCCTGAAATAAATTTTTCAAAACCATAAAAGGACCCATTCGCCATTAAAGGCAAATGAGTCCTTTGTAGCACAAAAACAACTTTTTGGCCAAGTACACATCTTTTTATGCTCTAAAAACATCCCCCAAGTTGCTATAATAGTTAGGAAACATGTATAATTGTTATTAGCATCTTATTTCATACATAATTGAGTGTTTAGGGTCTTACAAAAATCAATGCTCCATCACTTTGTTAATTCATTTTGGTGGGCCCTATTTTTCACCTTTACATTTATTGGTGAACCTGATGTATTCAACGTTGCAATTCTTTTTATTTTTGGAGTCTCTCATTACATATTAAGTTACAATCTCCCATTCATTGCAATTAGACTTACATTGAATTAATATCTCATTTAGGGTTTCTTATTTTGCATTGAAATCTTGCATATCATATAGGGTTTAAATTTGCATTATTTTTCATCTTTCTAAATTTGAAAAATTACAAAAACAAATCAGTCATTTTGCATTTCATTTAGATCTCATTCAGTTGTATTTGAAAATAAAAACAAAAGTGCACTTCAAATTATTTCATTTCATCTTTTCATTGCATTTTTACTTTGAATTTCTAGAAAATTTGAAGTTGAAGCTTACTATTTCAAACCTGGAACTGAAAGATATAACTAAGATCTTGAAAATCATTACAAAACAATTTTAAAATACCTAACCAAGACCCATTCGCTTTACTAGTGAATAAGTCCTTGATCAACTTAATCTAAACCTCCTGGAAATTGAAAAAGCATCAAAATTCACTTCGAAATCAATAAAAAAATCCTCGAAACACCTAACTAGGACCCATTTGCTCTTGTTGGTGAATGAGTCCCTATTAGCTACTTATTTTCAATTTTAGGACATTAAAATCTCATTTTTTAGCTTTGGTTTGTTGTTGTTATCTTCTGTTTCAATTTCCTAATTTGTTGTTTCATCAATTTCATTGCATTTAGCTTAATTTTTCTCATTTTAGTGCATTGTTAAAAGTTCAAAATTGCATCAAAATATTTCACGTTCAGCTTATTACATTGCATTATCAGTAAATTGCATTGCTTAGACTCTAAAAATTGCATTTCATTCTAGGTTATTGCATTTCCCCTTTGCTATTCTAGGGTTTGCACACTGGGGTTGTAAAAATTGCATGAGCTTTACAACTTGGTGTCCTATTCCTAATACTATTATAATATGTAGTTCGAGGCTCATGTCAACCCACAATATCTCACTCACAGTGGATCTTGGGTTTCGTAACTCTCTTTTTGATAGTGTTGAGAATCAACCCTCCATGACTCATAGTTTGCATACTTCATTTCATATGGCTTCACCTCCTAAAATCAATGTGCATGATGTTATTGAAAACCTAGATGAACAACTAGGAAATTTACAAGCCCATATTCTTAGTGAATGCATTGACATTAGCTTGGTTCCTATAATACAAAATATAAGGAAATCTCTTAAAACTCAAAACAAGACACAAATCATCTATAGCCTTAGTTACTTCCTTTAGGAGTACTTGAACAAATAAAACAATAGTAACATATAGGTGTAAGAGAGGGGGACCAACCACATCAAGGCTTGAGGTCACAGAGATCTGAGAGTGGAGGGATACCCTAACTTATCTCACACTAACAAATGTTTTGGGATGAGGATCGAGAATGAAGAGCACTCTCAAGTGCTTCTATCACTTTGCAGACCTAAAAATATGATTGGGGCTAGATGAGCTTGTTTCTGGACTCTAAACTACACCTCAAATAGCTCTCTATCTGAGTATGGTAGCACAGGTATGGGGTGACAATGTGATGCGTTGGTGTCCATATGACCAAAAAATGAAAATTATAATAAGGAAAAGACCAGAAACCTACTAATGTCCTAGATAATTTGTTTTAATGAAATAAATAGAATATTGAAGTACAAAAAGTAAATGTGGAGATGATAAAGCAAGTAAATAAAAACTAGGGTGACAAATATTAACTCAGTGAAATGTGAGTTCGCTAGTGAGCTCCACACACGCGTTCACCTACACACAAGAAAGAGGCAAATTTTTTTGGGGCTATATAGGGGTTTTCCTTAGTCAAACCCTTGCTTTGGTGTTTCCACCTCCACAAACAACTAGAAAGTAATAGAGTAGAGAAGTATGATAAAGGAGATAGAGAAAAATGCACTAATTACTACAAAATACAACAGCTACTCTATCAAATCACAAAAGAGAGGAATGAAGCATTACCACCTCCACCCAAAGGATCTAAAGGCCAATGAAGAGAGAATACAAGCAACAAGCTTGGAAAAGTCACCATAACCATAATGGTGATGAAGGGAAATCTCACAAGACTCCAAGCTAACAACTTCTATGGCTACCTCACACATGCAAAAGTGAAGAACTGATGGAGTGTCAAGCTACTACAATGCTCAAGCTGTGAAAATGATAGTAAAATGCTTCAAGAGTGTTTTTAAAAGATCCCAAAGTATGAAGAAAAAATAGAGTGGAATTGCTAGAGAGATTGATTGAATGTGTAGAATAAGTGAAGTAAAAATGGATTAATTTGAAGATCAAAAGAAGTTGTTTCGAGTCAGTTGGTCACACAGAGATGTGACAATTCGACCCCAATCAGGTGTCTAACATCCTTCCAAACTCCAGAGGTGGGAATTTGTTAGGGATGGCAGTGAGTCGTGCAAACGTCTGTGCATTGTGCTCATGTCCCTAATGAAAATTCCCCCATCGACAAACAAAAAATGTGCCAAGTGGATGCATATTAGATGGGTAATGTGGAATTTCTCCTACAGATTTGATTTTCTAAGGTGAGGGGTTAAAAAGTGAGAATTTACACAAGGGGTGCAAATTTACTCCTATACATTATGTCCCCACTTTAGCAAGCACAAATATCGATGATCATTCAATAAAGAAGATCAAAGAGATAGAGATGTATACCTAAACCATCTAGGAATTAGACTATAATTTGGTGAACTTGAAAGCGTAGGGCAAGAAAAGGACTCCACAAGTACTCTCTCCTGAGGAGGTTTGAACAAAAGGACTCTGTAGCTCCACGGAACTACAAAGTCACACAAAGTACATTAAAGGCCTGTGGACCAACGATGAACAAACCCCAAAAGATGTAGGCACCTCATTGGCCCATAGACCTACAAGAAGGCATTCCCCAAAGTTATCTCTCATGAAGGAAGCCCATTGAAAGGGGACTCTGCAAAGTTGAACTAGAAAGCAACTTCATAGGTGCGCCTACAAATCAACATGTTAATATGTAGATAAAATATGCTAGAAAATAATAAGCAACCACACAGTAAAGCAAGCAGATAGTCACACAGATAATCAACAAGTTGAAAGGATTTCAAAGGGGTCCCTCAGGAACCCTTCAAAGAAAGAGGGGTCCACTCAAGGGATGCACTGTATGAAAGTGTAAGAATGTTTTTCACAAATCAATTCAATCATCAAGGAATCCTTTTGAAAGATGTTCACCTCATCAAGGAATTCAAAAGGAATAAAATGCCCCCCCACAAGGGGTAGGTTGAGGCTTCTGCAGCAAGAAAAGCTGCTCCCACCTCAAAGGAAATTTTTGAAGTTCTTTCTTTGCGAACCCATGATGAAGGAAACACGTTCTGCTATGGGTCCAAGTTGAGAATGTGATTTCTTGAAAAAGGTTACTATGATTTTTGAGAAAATATTCGTTGGCTACAAATGCATTTTCTAAAAATTTATGTTGACATGGCAACCTCCCTTAGGGTGGTGTGTGTTGAATGCAGAGTCACACGACATCCTAAGGAGAGAAAACCAAGAATGGAAAAGTGATGTTGTGGTCCATTGGACATAACAAGATGTCACCATGGTGACGTTGTCAAACGCACAAGGGACAACACATAGGCACCACAACATCACAACTCAAGCAAAGAAGAGAGAAAGATAAAAGAGCGAAAGAGAAATAGAAACATTATCAACAAGGAACATAGGGGTGATTTGATATTTTAGGGTGAGAGCTACTCATAAATATATAAGTATAGTAATAGAATATATATGAATTGTCATCAATCGCCTACTATATTAGACCATTGGAAGAATGCACAAGAAGAAAAAATAAAGATAAAACAAATTAGGTCGACATGGAAGGGAAGCCTAAATGCCCCCAACACTTTGCATCATCCCCAATTTTTTGAAAATCAAAACACATAACAGAGGAAGAATGATGCCACAAATAGAGGAAGTTTATGACACATAATCACTCCTATGTTCAAGCACCTACAAGGGTGACAAGGGTCATCCAGGAACACATAGTGCAAGCACAAGGGAACACATAAAAAAAACACACCTAATCTAAATGTAAAGAATAGGCCTACCCCTAACACTCATCGACCAAGAGGTCGTCTGCTTCCCAATCTAGATCATTGTATGGGGAAGGAAGATGAGCCTACAACAGTGGAATATTAAGGGAGAACCTTTTGACCCTCCCACAACAAGGTCCAAGGAAGGAGACACTTTGGGGTCTCCTCTTCTTATGGAGCAATGGTCAACAATTTCACAAAAATCACTGATAAGGCCAAGAACTCGTCCAAAGAGTTAAACATGCACTTTATGGGAGTGCCATGTGTTAGCTCAATGGATAGGGAGGACAACACCCGAGATTCACTGTTGGGCCAATCGAGTGACTTAGGAACAGTGAAAAACTCAGGGGAAGGTGAAACTAGCTTCATCACTAGGATGACACATGCTAGTGTAGGAACACCCTCTAAAGAAGGTGGGATCCTCTTATTCCCCCCATTGCTAGTAGGTCCAACTTCCACCTTTTGCTTCGTCGGAGGATGTGAACTCCCCATAGATGAGGCAAGAGGCATGGAGGAGGAGAAGGAAACTGTGGTGGACACCATCAAGGTATTCAACATGTCCATAGGTTTAGGGAATGGTGGGATTTCTAGAAGGGACATCAAAACAGGAAGCCCGATCAAAGGAGAGATAAACACCTATACATTTTTAGGGTTAGGTGCACTTATGCTCACAACAGGAGCAAGAAGCAGTACTAGATTTGATTGAATGGAAGCAGAGGGAAGGAGAGAGGAGGATGCATCAGGAGGCACTAAAATAAGGGTGGTTGACTCCTTTTCCTTTCTCCTCAAAGTGGCCTACTCAGCCGCTAGATCCTTTTGTTGGAACTTGCGCTCATGCGCAAGACATTTTTTGTGACTCTTTGACCTAGAGGCCGGGTGTTGTGAAGGGAAAGAAGGCTCCTACTCAACCATAGGAGTATCCATCACAGTCATCTTCAATAGAGGGACAAATCTCTTGAACAGGAGTAGGAGGAAAAGGTTGAAAGATAATGGGGGGAGTTAGCTCTAGTGCCTTAGTGATGGGCCTCTTCCCATTCACTCCTTTAGGATTAAGAGTGGTAGGAGGTCACAGAGGTTGAGACATAGAGCATTCCCCATGAGGATCCTTTCTCCTACCAAACAGGTAGGGACAAGGTCCAAGAGGCATAGTAGGAAGGTTTGATATACTATTCTTAGCTTTGTGCCAAGCAGGCATCATTAGACTTCTCATGTGGATTCTAGGAGTAGACATCCAACACCATTCTTTAGAAAGGGGAGGGGAAGAGGCATCCCGAGGATGGGTAGGCTTCTCCTTTCCCTTTCGAGAAGAGGAGGCAACTGGCTACTACACTATTGAAGGGATTATTTCTGACTTTCCCTTACCTCTTATCTTGTACTTTACATATTTTCGGTAAAGCAGGTCAATTCTTTGGGTAAGCAGACCAACCGAGGTGGGCCAAAAATGATCCAATGAATAGCCCCCAAAGGATACCAACAGCTGGTATTCAGTTTCATCCACGATGTGCACAACACCCTTGTGGGGGAATTTTAAACACTTATGAATGTTGGAGGTGATTTTGTTCATGGAAGCTAGCCAAGGTATGCCTAACTTCACCCTGAACAAATCAAATTCTTGGATAATGTCAAAGGTTGTATTCATAGCCCTAGGTCTAACTAGGATGGAAAAATTTATTGATCCATACGGCTTGAGAGAGATGCCATCTTGCATACGAATGGTGGACTTTGTTTCTTCATACTCCTCCCTCTTCCATGAATTTAACCACAATGTTTCCTATGTGATAACAATCACTCGGCTCATGGGGTCAACTAAGACCCCCATCACAATTTTCCCATTGAGGCGAGTAGGGATGTAGAGGGGAGAAAGCTTGCTATTCAAGCGCATGCCCTACAAGATGAATGTCATGTTTGGTGAACTAGTCACAAGCTGCAGAGAAGGAGTAATCGTGACCATATTAACATACATTAGGGCTAAGTGGAAGAATTAGATGGGTCAATAATCAACTTAGCAGAGTGAGACAAAAACATATCTGTATAGATCTGCAACTCAATATTGGATTTCGCCACTGATTTATTTTCATTTTATTTTGTCCCATTGAGATGAATGGTGCCATCATCAATGTGATCCTGTATCTCATGACCTAGGTGCATACAACGTTTGGTATCATGGTCGTTAACCCGATGGTACTGATAGAAAGCATTCACATCATACCAATTAGGATAAGGTTCCTTGAGAGGTTGAGGGTTTTCCAAGGTTATGATCTTATCCTTCAACAACTTTTGCAAGATGGAAGAATAAGATTACACTAAATTTGTAAAATTTCTATTGCACCTGAGGCCATTATCATTTGTCATAGCTACTACATTCACAACAAATTTACCCTTTCCTAAGATATATATACAATATAAATTACTTCTGAATGGGAGCGTGAGGAAGATCCCCCAAACTAAACTACCATTTGATTATCTATTATCGCAACACGACACACAGATGCCTAAAGGAAGGGTATTTCATAAGGGTAAAATTTTCCTACCAAGGTCTTTGTAGGTTACCTATGAACACCTTCTACACATTAGAATTAGGCAGTGAGTATGAGATCTGTGAAAAGAGCACTTGATATCACACTACGAAATCAATTAGCTTCTCATTATACCGCTACTTATATTCGACAAGATCTAAGAAGGTCATCTTCAAACCAATGTTAGCTTGGAACTATCAGAGAAACATATTAACAAGTTGATCAAAATAAAATATAGATGTTGGATGTTGTGGTTGTGTTGATGATATGTGGTTTTCATTGATTTCAACACTATTAGCATAAATGTATTTGAAGCTATATATGAAGAGGATATTGACAAAAATTGTAATAAATGAGTTCTAGGTTGTCAATGGTGAAGTGAAGTTCAGTATGATGGTTATTTTTGTATGTTGTTCATCAGAGGTTGTGGACTAAAGGATTATTTGCTGAGTGTATCTATTTTATCCACGTCGAGTTTTAGAGATCCGCATGAAGATTTGATCGAGTTATGAAGATTTCCATTCAGATAGTTTTTCAATTTCTTCAGTTGGTGTTCCTGATTGAAGATGATTCTATTTCAGTTATTTCAGTTGTTGTAGATGCTTCTCTTGTGATTCATGATGCTTGTGTAGGTTTCTATATCATGCTCTATCTTTGTTGCATGTCTACATTGATCATTGTGATCGTGGTTGACAATTTTCTCTTGTGTGTTCATGTTTTTCTTGTTCTTGGCCGACATAGTGCTTGTAGCATGTTGTGGATCTTCGAGGAGAAATTAATTGAAATGTATTCATGCTAGAGATGTTGATTTGGGTCCTCACTAAGTTGTGGCTGACTTTGGTTGATTCGGATTGATAATCTTTAATGTTTTGGGCCAACAATTTATATTTATTTTATTATTTCTTTGTGGCCGGCTTGTAGCGATGACATTTCATGTTACGAATATATAAGCAATTGTTCATTTCATTCGAAGTATGTCAAATGTGTGTGTGTACGAATAATGTAATAAATCATTCAAAGGAAGAGCAGAGTGTGAAGAATTATAAAGAAGTGTGAAGAAGAGTGAAGAAGTGTTCATGTGCTTAATTGGAACTGTAATCAAGCATTAGCAGATGCTATTTTCTAAGTTCAAAATCCAAATGGCTTTAATTTGAATCTCTTTGTAAGATAGTGTTTCAAACTTTGTAATTGAGTAGTGAGCTATGCGTAGTGTGTCTGAATGCATGTGCATTCCCCTTATTTCATTTTTATTATACTTTTAATAGGATATAATCTTGTGGACTGACCTCCACTGTGGTTTTTCCCCTAATAGGGTTTCCACGAAAAAAATCATGTTGTTATGTGTGTTTCTGATGTGTTGATGATTTATGTTTTCATGGTTAATAATCAAATCAAAGACTAAGGTTAATAAGTATTTTTAAATTTCTATGAAAACTGATTCACTCCCCCCCTCTCAGTTATCTTCCCTTGTATTGCCAACAATAGAATTATTGGGCAAGGAACAATACCACTCAAGTGTTGTATCCTTGAGAGATTAGGGAAATAATTTTTCCACTAGAGTGTTATGATAGAATAAGTTTCTACACATGGCATTAAATGTAGACACATGTGTTTGTGGGTCCCTTTTTCTGCCATATTTCCCAAATTTGGGAATCTTCATTGCTTGCGGTAAGGGAGTACTCAAGATTGCTACCGACAATGGGCTATGTCAGAAAAAAGGCTAAAAGGTAGGTTGGGAAAAGGCCTAGGAAAGGCTCACCAAATGGTTTTGCATTCAACCCATGTTCTGAAGAGGGGAATTCAAAATAGGGTCAAAAGATAACAAAGGACCAGTGGAACCTCCAAAACCACCACCACCAGAACCACCTCTAGAGCTGCATCTGGAGCCACTGTTGTGACCATCATCGTAGCCACCTCCACTATAAAAAACACCACCGTCACCTCCATTAAAGCCTCCTCCATCAATACCACCTCCACTACCAAAGCCACCACTACTCATTCCATCCGAGCCCCCACCGCTAGGGGCAGTAGGAGGGATGAAACTGAACCTAACGGGTGTTTTACTCAGCTCAAGAGAGTGTTAGGCCTTTGAGAAGAAAAAGAGACATTTATCGAGGGCCTTGTTTTAGCCATGCATATGAATTTGGTGGGCATTGAAATGCCTATTTATCTTTCATAGGCATTAAGCACTTCCCCTCGAGTGGTACCCGATTTAGGCCTATAGAAAGGGACATAAGCTTTGGTTAGATCGACAAGGCCTCATAGAAACTCTATGCCTTTTTTATCCTTCCCTAACAAATTTCTCACCTTTCCAGTAAGCTAAGAGACTCTTGTCATGCTCAGTACTTTCTCTAAATGATTTACAATGTCTAGCAATCTATTATCTAATGCCATAAGGTTTTCCACAAGAATACGCACATCATCATCTTCATCTATGGATGAAGTTGTAGGAGATGTCGGAGGGGTAGGCACACAGGTGGTTTCATCTATGAAACCAATCTTGTTAGTAAATCCCATAGGAAAACTAGTGGTAAAGTCATTAGCTAGACCAGTGGAAAAGTTGGAGGTGAAACTAGAAGTGACCTTTGTCTTCTCCATTAGTAGGTGTTGCACACTTCTCCTAACAACGTACCTAGAAGTTGTGGACTGGGTTGTGATGCTTATAATCCTTCACAACATTCAAGGTTACAACAACCACAAGGTGTGGTGGAAATGTATTGAAACACAGGTGAATGGATAGACGTGTTTCACGTCTGATTAACCAAAAGTGTAAGAGAGGGGGACCAACCACATCAAGGCTCCAAGTCACGGAGAGTCAAGAGCAGAGGGATACCCTAACTTACCTCACTCTACTAGATGTTTTGGGATGAGGATCGACAATGAAGAGCACTCTCAAGTGCTTTCATCACTCTCCAGACCCAAAAATTTGATTGGGGCTAGACGAGCTAGTTTCTAGAGTCTGAATTACACCTTAGATAGCTCTTTGTCCAAGGATGGCAGTGCGGGTCTAGGACGAAAGTGCGATGCACCAGCGTCTCTCTAGCACACTAGTGTCAATATGGCTAGAAAATGAGAAATACAATAAGGAAAATACTATAAACCTACTTATGGCCTAGCTAACTAATTTTAATGAAATAAACAAAATAATGAACTATAGAAAGTAAATGTAGAGATGATAAAGCAAGTAAATAAAAACTAGGGTGACAAATATTAACTCACTGAAATGCCAATTCACCAGCGAGCTCCACACACATGTTCACCTAGACACAAGAAAGAGGGGAAATTTTTTTGGGGTTGTATAGGGGTTTACCTTAGTCAAACCCCCACTTTGGTGTTTCCACCTCCACAGATAGCCATAAAGTAACATAGTACAAAAGTATGATAAAGGAGATAGAGAAAAATGCACTAAGCACTACAAAAGACAAAAGTTGCTTTATCAAATCACAAAAGAGATGAATGGAGTGTTACCACCTCCACCTGAAGGCTGTCAAGGGCAATGAAGGGAGAATGCAAGCAACAAGATTAGAAAACTCACCACAGATACAATGGTGATGAAGGGAGATCTCACAAGACTCCAAGCTCGCAACTACTATGGCTATCACACATGTGCAAAAGTGAAGTTGAAGTGTCAAGCTATTGCAATGCTCGAGCTGTGAAAAATGCTTCAAGAGTGTGCTCAAGATATCCCAAAGTGTGAGGAAAAATGGTTATGGAATTGCTAGAGAGATTGATTGAATACATGTGTAGAAGATGAAGTGAAGTAAAATTGGATGGATTTGAAGATCAAAAGGAGCCATTTTGGGTTGGTTGGTTGCATTGAGGCATTACAATTTGACCCCAATCAGGTGTGTAACGTATCTGCAAACTCTAGAGGTAGGAATTTGTTAGTGAGGCCAGTGTGCCATATAAATGTCTACGTGTCACGCTCACGTCTCTGATGAAAATTCCCCCACTGACACACAAAACATGCACCAAGTGGATGCATTCTGGATGGGTAATGTGGAATTTTTCCTTTGGATTTTATTTTATAAGGTGAGGGTATGTAAAAGAGGAATTTACACAAGGGGTGCAAATTCACTCCTATACAACAGGCCACAATCAATCCTCCTACTAAAACTAAGAACAATGTTAACATGGATCATGATCATATGCAGTTCCCTCCCACAGAGAATGTGATAGAATTTATCGAAGATAAATCTTATAAGGGATTGACTAGACAACCTATTTACATTGCTTTCTCACAAAATGACATACCTGAACATGCACCTAATGCTCCTCTTTACATAGCTAGCCGAATGAATAATAAGCCCAGTGATGGAATATTGATTGCTATCATCTATGGAGAGAATGTGATCATAGAAGAATTCTTATTTATGTATGAGCTATATCAAGAAACATATTATAACCCAAAAGCATGGATCAAGACACATAATGGATTTGATTTCCCTACAATAGGATTGATAGATCTCCCTTTAAAAGTGGGATCGAAAACATTAATAGTCTCATTCACCATCATCCCACAATTAGGACAATTTTGATTTTAAGCTAGGTCATCCATGGCTTTGCTCCATGAATGTTGTTCGTTCAGTTGTGCATAAATTTCTAAAGTTTCCATTTTGTAATGACATCTTGACTATGCATCATCGCAGATTTCATTCAGGCTTGACAAAAGGGAATTTTTTACTAGATTACTTTTGGCCCGAACCTATGGAACCTATCAAGCCTTGTGAAGATTTCTTTTTCAAATCATGTCAAAAATTCAAGGCATAGTCTAAAATAACAACTTCGAAACATGCCTCAACCTATGACCGAACCAACCATCCCTAATGAGACAATGATTGAACCAATAGCACTTTCGACCATACAAGAATAGTCTATAGAACAACCTCCTACAATTTCCCACAAGAGACCATGAGATAGTACAAAAAATCCCATTGCCCCTTCTAGAGTCAAAAAAGTTTATAAAGTCAAAGAGAAAGCGGTTGAACAACCTCCTATTATTTCTTCTAGTCCTCCCAAGGAAGAGAAGGAAACTATGATTGAAAAACCCACTCTTGCACAAAATTTTTTTGGCAATAAACTGAAATGAAATTGAAGATCTAGAGAGCATAGACATAGATGCCGTGCTATTGGTCACAGATTACAAACTCAAGAAAACAACAATAACATAAAAATTCATAATCCAAACCTACCTTCAAAGCATTGCATGATGAATCTCAACCCTCACCGCAACATAAACAAAAACATTGCATGGACATTGTTATTTGTCCTCCTGTTGTGATTAACTTAGATGATGACATCAATATTGCAAAAATTGATGAACAAGTGCATGATGAGCTGAATACATTGTTTGCTTCTTCCATGAGCTTGAATGAAAAATCTCCTAAAAGGAGTATTGGACTTGATGCATGTCCTAGTTTGACACTTGCTCTTGTCCCTTTGGCTAGTTTCCCACCTTTTGTTTATATTGACCAAGATTGGGAGGCATATGACCTGCTTTAGGTTGACTCACCTATGCCTTACTAGTATTTTTCTTTTCCATTTTTATTTGTGATTGCATGTGTGTAATGCGATCCCCCATGACATTTCATTTGATGTTCCTCTCTCTTTTGTGCATTCTTCTATATGTACCTTCATTCTTCTCTATGTCAATAATTTTTTTCATTTCTCTTGTGTTCTCCTTTTGGGGATGATTCAAGGCATCGAGACATTTATGTCTCTTCCATGTTGACCCAAAAGAAAATTATTTATCATTTGTCTTGTGTTTTCCTTTTGGGGATAACGCAAGATGTCAAGAAATTCATGTTTCTTCCATGTTGACCCAAAAGGTTTTTCTTTGTTTTTTCCCTCTTTGTTTCATTCTTCCAATTCTATGAGTATTTGGGGAATGATGACAATTCCATTCTCTATGACAACATTGTAGCATAGACATACTGACCCCAAATCCATAGATCCCTTGTGTATTTGTTGGGGAAACCCTTCCTATTTCATGACACAACTTATTTCAAAAACATATGACTTGACATAGGGTTTTCCAAGGAATTCTCTCATTTATTAGGCTAAAAAAATTGGCTACTTTAAAGAAATTTCTCACAATAATGGTGTAGCAACCACTTTAAAATGGGGGCATACATTGATGAAATATTTTGATAAAATTTCATGGTGTGATTTTCCTTTTTTCTTGTGATGTTTACTCTTCTTAGTGGTATCATTGGGTTTGATTCTTTCCAAGAGTGTACGATCTACTATCATGGGATGATGTGAACGAGGCATCCCATGGGCGATGATCTGGCACTTTTGCTTGTCCTCTCTTGGAGACATTAGGCACAATGCTCCCTAAGAGGAAGATCATTACACAAACAAAGAAAAATATCCCCTTTAACAAAAAATTTACATGATAAAAGCATTTACATTGTGGTGCCTTATCGAAGTTGTTAAGAGGGTAACTTCGATATGGTATGAGATGCTAATATGATTCTCTCATTTGCCATCTCATTGGGAAAAATCACCTAGTGGACACACTGAGGCTTCACTACCCTAGAGTGAGCATACACACATTTTGGGACAACTCACCTAGTGGACAAATTGAAGTTCCACTACCCTAGAGTGAGCAACACATATTATGGACAAACAACCATTGTCTCACATCGTGTTGAACAGTTGTGCTTGATCCTTTATTTTTGTTTATTTTTCTTGGCCTCTGATAGGGTATGATCATGTGTCTTTATTATAGTTGAATACTAAGTGTCTTGGATGTCTACTTTAGTGTGATTTTGAAATGGGGTTATCCTCTCACTAAAGTGGGGGAAAAATGTAGTAACAAAAAAAGTAGCATTTTCCTTGCTTGGATTGATAATTAACATTAAAACTAAACTTATGATGTCATGGAGTGGTGTTGTAATGTTTTGTACACATTCACACTATTCTAGGACCTTTATTTGACTAAAACATGCCTTAACTGATCCTTTGGAAAGGTGTTGTAAAGTGTTGTAACACACTTTCACACTTTTCTCAGATGTATTTTCTTAATTAAGCCTAATGGGCCCCTTTTCAATAAAAATGTACATAATGTGTACCTTGTTTAAGATTTGTAAAGTGTTTTAAGACACTTTTAGACTTATCTAGGTGGTCTTAATTAATTGTGGTTAACTAGAGTTATTAACCCCTTTTTTATTCAAATTTAGGGCTTAATATTGACACCTCCTGAAGATCTATCTTGACAATCATAATTTAATTAAAAAATTATTTCAATGGGAAAATTTTAGTCCTGGTAAGTTTAGCCATGACCCATTCTCTCTTGATGGTGAATGGGTCCTCCCTAAACAAGACTCCCCTTTCTCAACTAATCTGAAATAGGTTTTTATCACTCTTTCCATCCCTCGAGGTTAGGTTCTAGTAAATTGAGCTAGGACCCATTCGTCCAAGGTGGTGAATGGGTTCTCCCTTAATGAGACCCACCTTTTTGAATTTCATCCTTGTGGGAATTTAATTATGTTTCTTTCTGGATCTGGTGTCAGCCTCAATTCTTTGAATTTTGGGGTTAATCTCCTAATTTAGTATAAATAAGGGGTTAATTCACATTGTTTATCCTAACAAGATCTAACACAATATAACAAGCATTCAAGCATTCAAGTAAACAAACATTAGAGAATTTCAAAGGAATTCATAATGAATTACAAGGTAGATTTCTAGAGTTTATTGTAGCAATTCAAGATCATATTATCATTTCAAGGGTGAGATGCATGCATTCATAATGTTGAGCAAAAGAGGTGGATGTAGCATTGGAGATCTACTTGAAACTATTGTTCAAATCACATTCGAGGATCCTAGATATATATTCTTTATGGCCACTACATGTTAGTTTGCATATTTATTTCATAAGACATCATCCATGGTGATATCATTTACATATTTCATGTTTCATGTTTCGTTTCATTCATTTCATCATTCAGGTTTGATTACCTACAAGGGGTTTGACTAAGGAAAACCCCCATTCACTTACAAATCAACAATTTTTTCTGCCCTTGAGTGTGTGATTGTAGATTTATAGGTTGAAGATCAAGTTGAGCAAGATTTGGAGCAAAATTGTCAAAGTTGCAAAATTGCAAAAGTTGTCATCTACATTGCAAGATCATGGAAAGAGCTCTACAACATTAACTACCAACTTCTAGAAATTAATAATAGGGAATTTGAGACTACAGACATCAAGGAATAGGACCTTGAAATTAGTTTTCTGAAACCCTAGAAGGACCCATTCGCCACTGAAGGCGAATGAGTCCTTTGTTGCTCAAAAACAACTTTTTTGCTAGGTACATAGATTTGTATACTCTAAAAACATCCCCAATAGTTTCTATAATAGTTACCTAGCATTTTTTATTGTTATTGGCATCTTATTTCATACATAACTGAGCATTTAGGGTCTTAGAAAAATTAATGGTCCATCACATTTTTAATTCATTTTGGTGGACCCTATTTTTCACCTTTATAACCTTATACCCTAAACTATAAATCCTATACCCTCAACCATATACCTAATATCCTCAACCCTTAACCATATACCCTAAATCATATGCCCTATATCCTCAACCCTAAAACCTATTCCTTATACCCTCTACTATAAACCATTAACCCTAAATCCTACACCTTGAACCCTCTACCCTATGCTCTCAACCCTAAACCTATACCTTATAACCTTAATTGTGAACTTGATGTCCTTAATCCTAAACCCTATACCCTAGACCCTATACTATATCCTCAATCCTACACCCTCAAACTTGTACCCTCCATCTTAAATCATATACCCTCGACCATATTCCTAATAGCCTCAACCCTAAACCCTAAACCCTATACACTCATCCCTATGCCCTCAAACCTAAACACTATACCTCAACCCTAGACCCTAAATCCTATATACTAAACTCTCAACCCTAAACTCCATAACCTCAACCCTAAACTGTATACCCTTGACCCTATACATAATACCCTCAACCCTAAACCCTATACCCTCAACCTTATACCATAAACCCTACACCTTACACTCTCTATCCTAAACCCTATACCTTATACCCTCAACCCTACACGCAATACCATCAACCCTAAACCCTATAATCTCAACCCTTTACCCTAGACCATATACACTATACCCTCAACCCTAAACCCTATATCTGATACCCTCAACTATAAACCCAATATCCTTAATCATAAACCTTATACCATCAACCCTATACCTTATACCCTCAACCGTACACCCTCAACTTTATACCCTCCACCATAAACTCTATACCCTTGACCCTATTCCCAATATCCTTAATCCTAAACCCTAAAACCTATACCCTCAATCATAAACATTGTCCCTCAACTCTAGGCCCTAAATCCTATACCCTTGAGTGTATTTCCTATACCATCAAGGATAAACCCTATACAATACGGTAACTAGATTTGGTGGTTCAATTAGCTAGATGAGTAAGCAATATGATATGGTAACTTTGTACACTATAGAAGTAGAGTATATTGTAGCAATTATGTTGGTAAGGAAGTCTTTTGACTTAAGATATTTTTTAGATATCCAAACTTTTTTGTGATGAAAAATAATATTATGTTCAATACTATTTTGTTTAAGATATGGTAGATGATACAAAGGTGATGCTAAAAAAAGTTTAAAATTTTATAAAATGTTGCAAATGAACTAAGTAGTAAGAATAGAAAAATGTAGTTGGTGTTATGATTCTATGGGCCTCTCAGGCCCTAGTATTTATATAATGGTGTGGATACTCCATTTACTCATGCAAGTTGTTTGTCAAGCTAAACAATGTTAGGAAAGGTGTGTCAACCTTATGCATCATGTTAAGATTACAAAAAATATAATTTTTAAATATAAAATAAATAAAAAATATTAATTATATAGTTATCTTTTGACCAAAATAAACATTGTCGATTGCTTAAGACCACCTATAAGGGTGCCTATAGCATAGATCTCTTCAAGATCTTCATTTTTTTTTAAATAATGGACCCAATCAACCTACTAGACCAAAATAATGGCCTTGAAAAGTTCGCATAGGAAATGTAAAATTTTGGAATAAAAAAGTTGCAAAAGGGAGTTACACATGTTGACCAACTTACATGGCACATGTTATAACATATCATAGGACATCTTTGATTAAAGAATAATTTGGGTGCCACATTTTACATGTTTTTAGCTTAGAGATTTGTAAGTACCATCTGATGGTTTAAAGTTGTGTATGATGTTATTAGATAAATTGTTAAATTGTTAGAATTCCTTCAAATCACTAGCTAGTGGTACTAATGTGAAGGTTTTTTGTACAAATGTATTGCAACTATTGTTTACTAAACAATACATCGAGTTGCTTTGGAGTGTAGTGTTTTTTTCTCAAAAGAGTTTTCTCCACGTACACTTGTGTTATGGTATATTGTTTCTTTAATGTTTAAATATGTTTTTGTTTTTTGTAATTGTTAAGAGATTACCTGAGTACAATATTGGCCCCAAAATATTAGTATAGGAAGTGTTTCCTTGCTTCTTTCTAGCTCTCATTGTTTTGCCCTACTTTTTATTGCTTTAATATTCTTTGTTCCAACTGTAACCATATTTGAAAAGGATATGACTTTTTTCACCCACCATTCCCTTTTCTAAGAAGATAACACTATTTTATAAATAATAAATTAAACAATATTCATATAAATTAAAGTAATTGTCCTTAACTACTTGAATTATTTAATTATTTTCTTGGATACCCTCTCCCTTATTGAATATTTTTGTATATAACTAAACCCTGTTTGTTTGACTGTATCTCTAAGCTTAAACTGATTAATCCATTATCTTTGTTTATGATGTGACTTCAAAAATTAGTGTCGTTCAAAGTTACTTGATTAGGTTTCTCTGCTTGTTTGATTGATTACAGTGGAATGAATTGGAAAAAGAGAACAAAGAGTTCCTCTTTCCAAGATATAAGCGCTAGGTTTATAAACTTAGTCTCTGAAACACTTTATGAATTTTGTGCTAAGCAATCTGTTGTTCAGAATAACTATAGAAATATATAGTTTGTTTTATGGGTAATTGAAAAGTATCAAAATAGTACGACCGGAAGTTATTACTGGCAACACTTGTCAATTCAAAACACTACAACGGTCACTAGAAGTTATTATTGCCGATACCTGTCAGCTAAAAATGCTACAACGGTCACTTGCACATTAAGAATCACAAACAAAATGTCGTACGTGCTCACAGAAACATTTAGTATTTCACCATCTCTCCTTCAGTGCTGAGGATTATCGATGTGAAAGCAACGGACGGGCATTCTTTTCCCTAATATCAATCCTAAAATAAGTGGGCTTAAGAAGGCCAAGTCTCCAATGCTATCACCGCTAATTTACATTTTACATACTCCAATTGTTTCATTATTCTTTATATAACTTTTCCCTTAAATATTTCTTATTAGTGCATGGTTTTAGCCATAAGTATTTTATGTCTATAAGTTGTTTTCAAAAGAAAAAAAATTACAAAATGAAAATAGTTAATCAAAATTTCATACAATAAAATTAATTAAGTAATTAAAGTTATATATTAGTACTTGAAGGTTCTGATTATTAGAGTTGTTCTAATTAATATTTTTAGTCTTTTTGTTTAAGAGGTTAAGTATTTGCAACATTTTATAGAGACTAGACATCTAAAATATCTTGTAGATGCACAATACAATTGTCAAATGAAGAAATGTATCTTCCACAAAGAAAGGCATGCAAACACATAAGTAGGGTGTTGGATTTGTTTGAATAAACATGACCATGACCTTAGCCATTGAAATCTATTCATGATAAAAATCTTATATTATCTTAATTATTAAATCCTAAAACAAAATCGACTTACAAAATTTTGTTTATTTAATGAGATGTTAAGGACGCATCATTTAAGTATACATTAAGTATCAAATATTTCACTCAACTAGCAGAACATTTGGTGGTCACCCCTTTTTGCTAGCAATGGTCAACTATTGGCCAAATCACACTGGCTTAAGGCGCTAAGGTTCCACAAGAAAGACATTCAAACTTTGCAGCATGTGTTCCACAGACCCACAATGTGCATTATGCCATGGGAGGATTTTTGTGCCTGTTACAGTCTCCATAACTAGGACCGTGATACTTATGATGGTTTGGTGAATGCTACTCCTGCAAATATGCTGCATAAAGTGGGAATTTGTGGGTCCAAACCCTGGTGGAAGGACTAGAAGTGGTACCCAGACACCCCTTTCAAGAATTATAAGCCTAGGCTTGGCTATTTGTGGCTTTCACCGTATATTCTCATGATTGAAAGTCTGAACTAGAGGTGGCTTCTTCAATCCTCCGCTCATGTCTGGAAAAATAGATTCTCTACCACTTGGTTTGCAAGTGTTGAGCCGAAACTTTCCCACTTTGCTTGGTGTATTATTTCCAATGTTTTCCTGTGGGGGGGTGCTGCCACAATAGTGGTTTACACTTTCTGGGAGATCCTGATTTTTGCTGAAATCACATTTTTTAGAAAATATAATGATTTAAGCCTTGAAAAGTTATATTTAAATGATTCCAATTGAAGGGGATTTGATCAAACCACCTTAGACCAAGCCCCCTTGGATAGAACCCCTCTAGTTTTAAACCATACCTATAACAGAGTCTCCTTTACACCTATCAAAATGCTGATAAAAAAACACTTTTGATTTACCTTTTGGGGGATCAAATGAATTCATTTAATTTTTTTTTTTTGTAAGTATGTAGTCCTTATTATAAGCTTCCAAATAAGTATAATTTTCATTAAATTAAATTTGATTATTATATTTATTATTTATTTCTTGTGAATGTAAGTTTTCATTGAAAATCAAGCTCTCTTTTCTACACATGTGGAAAAATAGTATATTATCAAAAAAAAAATTAAAAATATGAGTGCACCAGATATTGAAGTCCTTGATCCAACAAAAAAAGAAAAATTGAATTTCGATACTTACCAAAAAAGTTACGCATTATACGATCTTCCTATGTTTGAATTGTAATTGGTTTGACTTTGAAACTTGATGAAGGAAAAAATATTCAATAAAAGACTATAACGTGGTGCACTAGATATCGAGTTAAAATCTAAATTTGAAAGAATTAAAATTTTATCATGGAAAATAAGTTATCGTTACAGTGGCGCCACTCCTTAAAATGTTGTTTTATGAAAAAAACTATTTTTTGAGGGAGATGGAAAAAGAGGTGCAATCTAATTCCAAAAATTTTGAAAAAAATAAGTTTAGAATCTATAGACAAAATTTCACAAAACTCTAGGTTGCACTTGAGGTGGCTCACCTTCAGGTGCTATTGGATCATTGGGGCAATGCCCTATGTACTATAGCTTGGGTGCCCACTTCATGCACCTTCTCTCGCGGTCGATTTCCCTCTTGGGGCCAACAACAAAATGCCTCTGCTCACCCCTGCTCTCAGCCTCCTCTTCGGCGTGCTTCCTGCCCTCCTTGGCGGTCTCGTTCTCATCCTCCACAAGCTGGCCAAGGGTGGCCCTCTGGAGGAGTTGCAGGGAACAATGGTGGCGGTTCTAGGTGGCCCTTTGATACTACTCCTGGTAGTGGCTCTGGTTGGCCAAACTCTCATAAATTTTTTTCTTGTTTTGTGCTTACAATCTCGCCCCAACGCAAGGAAGATAAAGAGAAGGAAAAATAAGTTGATGATGGCTAGGGTCTTTCTCCTAATGTCACTCCAGACCTCACTAATGTATGGGGGAAAAAGATGGATGGCAGAGACCCTCATGGCCCTGCTGGCACTGCTCTGGCTATTTGATGGCCTTTTTATTTTACATGTTTGTAATGTTTATGGATTTTTGGGCTAGGCCCACGTGATTTTTTTTTTGGTTTTTTGGGCTCTATCCATGTGACTCTCAGGGTGTTCCTTCTTACCACTTGCCCTTTTTTTGTGAATATGTAACTTTATCTTTATTATTAATATAGATAGCTGCCTATTCATAAAAATAAAAATAAAGGTATGACACTTTTCTCATAGGTGTGATTTTTTTTTGCATCATTGGTTTCGTTCATGGAATTGCAACTCATCACTTGCACATGCACACACAATTATATGTTACGAGAAAACTACAAAATTTGGGATGTAAGTTGATTCTTAGGTAAGATGAACTTTTATTTGTTGAACACTTATCAATTGTATTTATTATTTTTAGGCAATCTATGGTTTTATGCTTCTTTCTCAACTTAAAAATTAGAGTTATATAGTGATATAATTTTTATAATAATTATAAATAATAATTTACTAGTTTTAAAATTTTAACATAAATAATTTTAAACTTATAACTCAGTGTGCAATTTTAAAAGTTGTAGAATTTTTTTTTAATAGGGTTCATTATTGAATGTTTAAAATTATTTTAAATTATACCAATTATGTTTAAGAGTTTAATTATAATGATAGAAATAGAGTTGTAATATAGTGAGTGGATAATAGAAAATTCTTAATATAAAATTGACATTTATTTATAAATCAAATTTAATAAAGCTAATAAACTAACATGTATATTAAATACATCTACCTAAATGATACAAAGGAGATTAATCATGAGCCACCTATCTAGTCTATCTCCCAAATTCAATAAATGCTCTTTCCCAATAACATCTATGACTTTTTAAAATAAACACATTTAAAATATTTAAATTATAGTACTTAATTCATCTTCCTAATTAAAAAAATCGTTTACGATCAATCCTAAAATCAACTAAACTAGAACCCAAAAACCCATAAATAGAATCATGTTATCCTTTGGCAATACTATTGTAGCCAAAACTACTTAATGAATTATTATTAACTCAATTTATTAACCTATTAAATGTTGCATTTTTTATCCAAAGTAATTATTTTTTAATCAATACAATGTAATGTCAAACACATTATGCATATTCTTCAAAAATAATTGAATGCATATCCTACTCAATAAAATAAATTCTATTATCATAATATTCTAAAGGTACATACAATCCATTATGTGACAATCACTAAACCTTAATTCAAGGTTTCTTTTTAAGTCTAATAATATCATGTCAATAGAAAGTGAGAAAATGAAGCACAAAAATTTGTACCAACATCAATTTTGGTTCTTTGAATTTTTTTAATTTTTTAATGTAAGGTAAAAAGGGGTTTCTTGAAAGAGCCACAACCCTTTTACAAGAGAGAACTATAAAACAAAATGACACTACTAAAACAACATTATGACAATAAAATAACAAAATAATAACCCAACAATAGAAAGGGAACTAGAAATGTAAAGAGACCTAAAGATCAAGAGAATCAAATTTTGTTAAGAGAAAGAAAAGTCTCCCATTTATCCTGCAGTAACTCGATATGCTTCTCTAATGGTGTAGTGCTATACACCACTTTCTCCATTTTGACTTTTCCATCTCTTGTTCATGTACTAGGAACAACTTGCTCTTGCACATGATAAAGTTTGATCCATACTTGCAGCACCTTGATGCTCTTGATATAAATTTTAATAGTTAACTTCCTAAAACTCACCATCTTACTAAGGGTAGATTTAATATCCATCAATTTTGATTCCTATTTATCTATTTTCTCATTATACCTTACAAATAACTATTTCTTCCTTTTCATTTCATTCCTCACAAGAAAATTATTATTTTTATTAAATATTGGTTTCATTAAAAAAATCTATTTCAAAATCTTATTGTAGATGTCCAACATATTTTTAAAGTCATTGGTTTTGTCTACTAACTTACCACCACAAAAGCAATATCTTAAGTGAGGAGGGAGAAGGTCAACTATCTAGTCAATTAAGAGGACCAAGGAATAACCCATCAACCTTTAGAGTTTCATCTCTCATTTAAATCCATAGCCTCATACAATTTACCCTTACCTTTTAGTTTTTCTTTTATCACCACTATGAGAAGTTCCCCCCTCTAGTGGCCCCTTCCCCGACCTAATTTTCTTAGGTTTTTTCTTGGCATTTGGCTACCACCAAATATGGGAAATCAAAAAGTAAACATTTATCAAAATAGTTTGATTAGAAGTCACTAATTATTGATAGAATTTGTGAAAGCTAATGACATTTGTTTTGTAGGTTGAAAAGATATGTGTATGGTCTTAAGAAATATTCGAGAATGTGGTACCAAAATTTTGATTCTTTATGTTTTAGTTTTAGAATTTTTGAGATCTAAATTTGACCATTGCATCTCTAGTAAGATGGATGATGAACTCATTCTTATTACTGTATTATATGTTTAAGTTATATTATTTTTTAGTAATTAGAAATTTTTATTTAATGAATTGAAGTCTCAAATTCTAGCAACATTTGAGATGAAAGACTTACATGTAGCTAGGTATAACTAAGGGGTGAATATCATAAGAGATAGAATGAAAAAAAAACATTTGGCTAGGCTAGATTATGTATATGAAATTAGTGTTTGACAGGTTTGACATGTTAATCTACATTACATTATGTGTTCCTATTACAATAGGGATAAATTTTTGTAGTAAAAAGTTATTAATATCTTCAACTAAGATGAAGGATATGAGTAAAGTACCTTATGCTAATGTAGTCAAGAGGCTTCTATATTTAACAAAATATATAAGACTAGACATTGCCCAAGTAGTGGGATTTATTAGGTTATGTATGACTAATCTTGGATGAGTATATTGAGATGTCATGAAGAGAGTATTAAGTTGTTTTTGATTTACACCTCTAAGTCTTTTTATGCTATCACAATTAAGGAAAAATTCAATTTGTATTCATGGATTTGTGAATAATGATTGGACTACATATATCAATAGAAAATTATCTACCAATCGATATGTTTTCACTATGTTTGGTTGTTGAACTAGTTGGATGAGTAAGCAATATTATATGGTTACATGTACACTATAAAAGTAGAGTATATTGTAGCAACCTATCCTAGTAAAGAAGTCATACGTCTTAAGAAATTATTTTAGATATTTGCAAAAAACCAAACCTTTTTGTGTGAGGACAAAGCATATTATTTTTAATACTATTTTATTTAAGATATGGTAGAGTATTGAAAGGTGATGCTAAATAAAGTTTAAATTTAGTAAAATGATGCAAATACACTAACTATTTAGTAAGCACAAAAAAATAAGGTGGTTTTGTGAGTCTATGGGCCTCTCAACCCCTAGTAGTTATATAATGGTGTTGATACTCCCATAACTCATGCAAGATGTTCATCAAGTTAAACAATGAAAGAAAAGATGTCTCAACCTTACTCCTCATGGTAAGATTACAAAAAGGTATAATTTTTAAATAGAAAATACAAAAAATAAATCTTGACTATATAGTTAGCTTATGATCAAAATTAATATTCATGGTTGTTCAAAGCCATCCATAAAGGTGCCTATAACATAGATTTCTTCAAGCATTTGAAGTTTTAGAAAATGGATCCAATCAACTTACTAGATCAAAAATTATGGGCTTATAAAAATTGTATAGGAAATATAAACTATTGTTGGATGCATAAAAGAGTTGTAAAAGGGAGTTACACATGTTGACCAACTTACATGATGCATGCTCATAAGACATATTTGATTGAAGGATAATTTGAGTGCCACTGTTTAGGTGATTTTAGTTCAAAGGTTTATAATTATCATCTGATGATTTCAAGTTTTGTATCTCCTATTTATTAGGTTCTTGAGATAAAATTTGTGTGAGGCTTGTAGGTATTGTTAAATTGTTAGAATTCCTTCAAATATTTAGTTAGTGATACTCTTGTGAAGGATTTCTCTATTGCAACAATGGTTTACGAAACAATACATTGAGTTGCTTTGGAGTGGGGTTTTTTTCTCAAAAGTGTTTTCTCCACACGCACTTGTATTATTATATGTGTGTTTTCTTTTTGTAATTATTAAAAGATTACTATTTCCACAACACTCTCCCCAAAATATTAGTATAGGAAGTGTTTCCATGAACCTTGCTTTTTTTAGCTCTCACTATATAATGACAAATTTTTATTGTTTTAATATTCTATCTGGTTTTAACCTCATTTGAACTTTAAGTATATGACTTTTTTCACCTGCCTTTTCTTAAAAATATAACAATATGTTATAAGTTATAAATTAAAGAGTATTTATAAATATCCCCCACATTATCTTTCTCATAAAAATAGAAAAAATTAAAGTAATTAACATTTTTATTTTATTTTTCCTTTAGTACGTTAGTATGCTCTCCCCTCATTATTGAATATTTTTGTATATATATTTAATCTCTATTCATTTGACTGAATCTCCAAGCTTAAACTGATTAATTCACTATCTTTGCTTATGATGTGACTTCAAAAATGAGTGTTGTTCATAGAGTTACTTGATTAGGTTTCTCTATTTGATTGATTGATTGCAGTGTGGAATGAATTTGATAAACAGAACAAAGAGTTATTCACTAGGTATAACGAAAAGAGGAGAGAAAATCCAAGCCTAGAATGAATCAAATTTTACAAACTCGGTCTCTGAAACACTTTATGAATAATTTTATGCTGTGCCATCTCTTGTGAGGATATGTATAGAAATATATGGTTTGTTTTTATGGGTAATTAAAAAGTAAACGTTTATGGGTAATTAATGTTCATTATTATATTTGTCTTTACCTTCCTTTTCGTTTATTCTTTTTGTTCTTTTCTTATCTTTTTCCTCTTGTTTTTTCTCTTTTTGATTTTTGTTAGGTGGTCATCCTTCCTTTTTTCTCTAGTCTTTATCTTTTAGTTTTTTCCTTTTTGATTTTCTTTATTTTTTCTCTCGTATTCTCTTCCTATCTAATTACCCAATTCATTTTCTTGCTTTATCTTCGTTGTTCCTTTTGTGTAATTTGTACTCTGTCTTCTTGTCCTTTATTTAATCTCATTATGCTACCTTTTGTTTTATTTTGGGCCTTGACTTTTTGGGTTTTTAATTCGTTGATCCTTTTGTACCGCATATTTTGTTGTCAGTCTCTTATAATTATTAATTGGGAAAAATAAAATTTTAATAGCTTCATTTTATTAATAATCTTTATTTTATTTGTGAAAAATTTTAACCTTATTATTTAATACTGCTTTTCAATTTATAATTCCTTTTGTTTTTTCTATTTTTCAATTTCTCTCTCTTTTCTCTTGCTAAAAATTTTCTTTAGGACGTAGACCTCTTTCATTTGTCTCGTGACTTTCATTTTTTATTGTGGGTTCTTGTTAAATTTCTCACTCTTACATTTATCTCTTATTCTATTCCTCTCCATTTTTCAAATTTCTCACCATTCTTACCTTATCTCTCTCATCTTGGGCTTTGGAACCATCTCTCTCCTCAACCTCTCATCTCTCTTCCTTTTAAGAAAAAAATTAAGTCTGCATCTAACCATTTCTCATCTCCTTTGCTTTCTAGCATCCTGATGATGGATCACTGAGTGTGATCCGAAACGTTGATGAAAAAACTCCAACACAATCTCAAAATCCAAAAAATTAAAAAGCTTCAGCACTATGGATTGTGGAAATCTCATAGCATTAAAAGTATGACTACAATTTATTATTGGCAACAGTTGTCAATTAAAACGGTCACTTTCACATTAATGGAAATGTTGTACGTGCTCACATAACCATGTGTTATTTCACCATGTCTCCTTCAAAGCTGAGGACGATCTATGTGATGAGAATCGCAAGCAATGAATGGGCAATCTTTTTCCTTATCATTAAATGGTGCATGTGTTAATTTTCCAGACGTCTTCTATAATTTTGATCCTTAAATAAATGGGTTTAACAGGAGCCAAGTCTGCAATGCTATCACCGCAAATTTACATTTTAAATATTCCAACTGTTTCAGCATTCTTTATATAAGTTTTTCCTTGAATATTTCTTATTAGTACATACTTTTATCCATAAGTATTTTAAAGCCAAGTCACAAATGTATTATTTTGCTTGAAAATGGAAATGAGTAAATCCTAATATCATAATTTAGTAATTAAAATTATGGTTCTAGAAAAATTCATAGTCATCAATTTATCATAATTTACTGTCATCAACTTATTACAAGAAAATTTATCACAAGGAAAATTCACCACCAACAATTCATTGTCATGGAAAATTCATGGCATTAACATTTTTAATATATATTTCTAAAGACTTCGATTTTTTTTGCAAAAGAATAATTTCCACTGCATTAATAACAAAAATACAGGCCTCCATTACTTTTTTCGGTGGTGAATTGCTGGTGGTGAATTTTCCTTGTGGTGGACTTGTCATGGGGGTGAATTTTCTTGCTGACGGTGAATTTACCTGATGCCAAAATTATATATTAGTATTCAAAGGTTCTTTATTAGAGTTGTTCTAATTATTACTTTTAGTCTTCTTGTTTAAGAGGTTAGGTATTTGTATCATTCTAAAAAGACTAGACATTTGAAATATCTTGTAGATGCAAAATATCTTGTTCTAATATCTTGTAGATACATTTGAAATGTATCTTCCACACTCAAAGACATGCCCGTGAATTTTCCTATGCCAAAATTATATATTATTTTTTGAAGGTTCTTTATTAGAGTTGTTCCAATTATTACTTTTAGTCTTCTTGTTTAAGATGTTAGGTATTTGTATCATTTTATAAAGACTAGACATTTGAAATATATTGTAGATACAAAATCCAATTGTCAAATGAAGAAATATATCTTCCACACACAAAGACATGCAAACACATAAATCAGGTGTTGGCTTTCTTTAAATTGAGGTGAAATGATCTATTAAATCCTAAAAAAATTGGCATACAAAACTTTTTGTATTTAATGAGAGCTTAAGGACACATCATTAAATATACATTAACTAATATATCAAATATAACACATTCAAAAGTATGAAGCTTTTCCCATAAGTGTGATAAGTTCATGGAATTGTAAGTCATCACCTACCAACACAAAATTATATGTTAAGGGGACACTACAAAATTTGGGATATAAAATGATTCATAGGTAACATGAAATTTTATTTGTTGAACACTTATTTTATTTTTTATTCTTAAAAAATCTATGCTTTATATTTCTTTCTCAATCTATAAATTAGAGTTATATATTGATATAATCTTTAAAATAATTATAAAATATAATTTTTAAATTTTTAAATTTATAATGTAGATAATTTTAAACTTGTAGCTTAGTGTTCATTTCTAAAAGTTGCAAATATATATTTATTTTTGGAAAAGGGTTGATTATTGCATGTTTATAATTAATTTAAATTATATTGATTGTGTTTAAGAGTTAAATTATAATGATAGGAAGAGAGTTTTAATATGGTGAGTGGTCAATAGAAAATTTTTAATATAAAATTGACATTTATTTATGCATCAAACTTAATAAAGCTAATAAACTAACACACAGACACATTTATTAAATACATATAAGTAGAAAAGATACCAAAAATATTATTCTTATGTCTCTCTAACAAATTCAATATATACTCTTAAATAAACAAATTTTTAAAAAATAATATCATTGATTTTTTAAAATAAATAGATTTAAATATTTATAATATATTAATTGACGTTCCAAATTAAAATAAATCTTTATGATCAACCCCAAAATTGACTAAAATAGAATCCAAAAATTCATAAATAGAAATCATGTGGTCCTTTGGCAATACTGTTGTAACCAAAATTGTTTAATAAGTTATTATTATCTTTATTTATTAACCTATTATATGTTCCATTGTTTAGCCAAAATATTTTTTTTTAATCAATACAATGTAAATTCAAACACACTAAGAATATTATTTCAATATGCAACTAAATGCATATCCTACTCAATAGATTAAAATAAATTCTATTATTATAATATTCCAAAGGTAGATACAAGCTATTGTGTGATAGTCATTAGACCTTAATTTAAAGTTTGTTTTAAGAGTGTAATAATATCATGCCAAAAGAATATGAGGAAATGAAGCACCGAAACTTGGAGCAACATCAATTTTGGTTCTTTGAAGGTCTTCCATTTTTTAATGTAGGGTACAAAGGGTTTTTTTGATAGAGCTGCAATCTTTTATACAAGGGAAAACTAAAAAAAAAATTAAAATGATATTCATAAATTAATGTTATGACAATAATGTAACAAAATAATAACCCAACAATAGAATAAGAACTAGAAACAAAGAGACCCAAAGCCTAAGAGAATCAAAGCTTGTCAAGAGAAAGAGTAGTCTCCCATTTATCCTACAATAGCTCCATATGATTCTCTAATAGCGTAGTGTTTTACAACTCTTTGTCCATTTTAACTTTGTCACCTCTTGTTCGTATACTAGAAACATGTTGCTCTTGCACATGATGAAACTTGATCCATATTTGTAACACTGTAATGGTCTTGATAGTAATGTTAATGATTAACTTCCTCACTTTCACCAACTTACTAAACTTAGATATTATATCCATCAATTTTAATTCCAATTTACCAATTTTCTCATTCCACCTTAAGATTGACTATTTCTTCCTTTGCATTCCATTCCTCATAAGAAATTGTTCATTTTGATTATATTGATTTCATTAGAAAAAAAACTATTTCAAAATCTTACGGTAGATGTCCAACATCTTTTTAAATTCATTGGTTTTGTCTACGAACATACCACGGCAGAATCAATATCTTCAAGTGAGGAGGGAGAAGGTCCACTATCTGGCCAATTAAATGGACAAAGGAATAACCCATCAACCTTTAGAATTTCTTTCCCCTCATTCAAATCCATAACCTCATACAATTTACCCTTATCTTTTAGTTTTGCTTTATCACCACTCGGAGACCTTACTCCCTACCGCGACAACTTCCCCAGCCCAATATTCTTAGGGTTTTCCTGGCGTTTGGCTGCCACCATCACCTTTTGAATTTCTTTGTACAGGCTGGTTTGTTTTATGGTAAACTAAAATGTAAACATCAACCAAAATTGTACGATTAGAAGTACATATTGACAGGGTCTGTATTCGGCACAGGAGTGAAGGTTAGTCACCTGTGCATTGAGAAACACACAAAAAACGTTGTTTCTGCTCAGAAAACCATTTGTTAGTTTACGGTATGTTCTTTGCAGTTCTCGGGATGATCAATCTGATGGGAATCATAAACAATGAATCGACGTTTTCTTCCCTTACCATCAGATGGTGACAAGTGCTTACTCTTAGACGTCTTCCCTAAGTCTCCCACGCCATCACCAATAATTTACAATCAATCTGTTGACATCCATTCAAGGTGCGAAAGGGCGGATTGAAAACTTGAATGAGACTTTAGTTGTGGTTGTCCAATGTCACGTTGGAAGCTGAAATTGCGTAGTTACGTAAGCGATGAGATAGGAAAATTATGGCTAAGAATTTAAGAAGGGAAGACAGGATTATTTGCATGATGGTACATAATGGACTATGGAATCTCTTCCCACAGGAGTAAGTGAGAGAAAAACAAGGATGTACACTTTGACAACGAATGTCTATGTAAAGATCTTTATGAAAGTAAAGTTAGCTGGAAAGGTTTTCAAATCTGGTTATTGTGAACATGAAAAATAGGGTTAGATATGATTAGGTAAGTTTGAAGTTTTATATTTTTATTATTTTCTAAAAATAAAGTAGCAAAGTTTATAATAAAAAGAGTTTGTTGTGGTTAACATATCCACCCCTCTTCATAATGGGAAGGAGCCATGATTATGAGGGTGTGTGTGGTGGTTCCCTTATCATGTTCAAATGAGAGAGTTGTGAAAATGCTATCCACTACCCTTTTTTATTATCGTTTTTTAATTTTATTTCTTTTATTTTTTGTGTTTTTGATTAAGAAAGAAGGGTTAAAGGGCTCTAACCCAAAGAACAATGTGAAACATGCCTCACAACCAACAAAACAAACCATAACAAAACAATAAAGAAAGAACAGGCTATCTAGCCAACAAAATAAGCCTATAGGCCACCCACAGATCTGCAAACAAGACAACAACCAAAGAACAACAAAGTAGTTAGTAAGACAAACCAAAACCTGGCCAACAAGTCACCAACAAAATATTTGAAGCACCTAAGCTTGAACCTAGCAAATTTTCCTCATACGTCTTATCAAATGAGACAAAGTTCATCTTAGGAGTACGCCTCTTCGTGCATTGTACCTCAGTCCAAAAAGAAGTAGAAACAAGGTTCAAATCTTTTCAACAATAAGGGGGAGAAGCCCCTTCAAAAAATAAAACATGTGGAACAACAAGAACAATAGGTGGAACATCCAAACTAGAAACAGGAGTAGTCAAAACCATGGAAGAGATAATATTATCTAGAATTGGAGCAACAGGGGCCTTAGGGGAGGCAACACACATAGCAACAGGAACAACTTTTTCCAAAATCTAAGTAACAATGTCTAGAAGTCGTAGCATTAACATCAACTATCACTATCTTCTGAGAAGAAGGAGAAGGAGGTTCAGAATCCTCACTATCAAAAGAAGAGGAATCATCTAGGAACATAGTAGGATGGTCCTTGAGAGAATTCTTCCACCAAGTAGAAGAGGAAGCAGACGTGAGTTACGAAAGCAGTCATGAGCCAAGTGTCTAATAGCAAAACAATGTCTATAGTGAAATTGGACATCTTCATAATCCACGAGCTGAGACCAAGCCCAATACTTTACTTGGAGCATAACCTCTCTAGGTAGTGCCTGAGATAGATGAACCTCTACCAAAATTCAAGCATAGGAGGTGTGTGTAAAATTCATGGAAGCCTCATCCACTTTCAAAAATTTACCTAAAGCATTACCTATGCTCTACAGAGCATAGGATCCCTAGAGCAGTAAGGGAATATAAGACCATCTCACCCAAACATGCATAATATCAACGAGTTTCTTCAAGGGATTGAAGGAGGGAACCCATGGCCTCAAAGATAGGGGATGAGAATCCCAAAACCACAGACCTTGATCTAAAATAGCTTGCCTATCCTCAAAAGAAGAAAAGCCAACAACAAAAAAACCTCTAATAGAAGGATAAATCTCCATCCTACCTCCCACCACGGGTTTACAATTCTTGGTTATCCAAATATTTAGATCCCAAAGAGAAGGCCATAGACGGAAACATCTCGTTTTGGAGAAATAATTGATGCTCTCAAAAATATCCTACCCAAAGGAGACAATAGGATCAATAGAGGCACACTTCAGTAGCCGCATAGAGCTCACTCCCACAACATTTGACCTCATAGCATCAGCAAAAAGCTTAGCACCCCCAGAGGGAACTATAGGAGAGGAAATAGCTAACCCACAACAAGAGGTACATTTTAATCCATAGTCATGTGCTAAGAAAAATCTATAATTAGTCCACACTCAGGTGATATGGGTTGCAACATAGGGGAACATAGGTAGGGGAGATGCAAGGGAGTTGTATGTAACCAACATTCAAAAAAATGCTTGGGTAGGAGAGAGGGAAATCCATTTGTATCTAGGGAAAATTGTTAAAGCATACATGATATCAGAATGTTGAGACCACAAAACAAATATCATGAAACAAAATCCCAATCAACAAAATTGTGAGAACAAAATGCATAAAAAAAAATGGAAATGAAAACCCTTGCAATGTGCTTCTTTCACTCCATTTTGTTGTCCTTCTTATTCCTTCAATAGATTTGATATGTAGTTGTCAAATGCGATCAAATTCACTAAATAATGAAAGAATTTGGCAGAATGATTTTCCAGGAAATCGAAGATGTGGTCTCCCCTAAATTGAGAAATAAGTCCTCAATTTATAGATTTCGAAAAGATAATTGAATGCACAAGATTGAATGTAAGGATAAGTTAGAAGGGAGACTTGCATTTAAAAGTGAAGGACAAAATGAGTTAACTTAAAATAAATAAAGAAAATATTTATCTTCATCCATATATTCTTTTTTGAAAGTGGAGGAATGAAAGAGTGAAGGATGTATTAAATTGAGAAAGAGAAGAGTTAATTGAAAATAAATAAGGAAACTATTTATTTTCAACTAAAAGCTGCCATTTCGAAAGTGGGGAGTGGATTTGGAAAATAAGACTCATGAGTGGAAAGCTGAAAGAGTTAAGTGAGAGAAAGTGGGAGAGATAAGTGGGAATGAAAATTGGAAAGTGGAAGAGAAAAGTGGAAGTGAAGTGAGAGAAAGTGGGAGAGATAAGTGGGAATGAAATATAGGTGAGGATAATTAAAGATTTTATAATTAAATAAGATGAATTATCCCCACCTTTCAAAATTAGCAAGTTTAGGGATGATTGAAATTGAAGAAAAATTAAATAACTAAAGAATTATTTAATTTGAGAGGAAAGATTAAGTAAGGGATTAAATAATTAAAGAATTATTTAATCTAAGAGGAATAGTTAGGAAGAAATAGTGATGAACATTAATTAAATAAGGAGAATTATTTAATTAATTGTTTAGAAGAACAATAATTAAATAATTAAAAATTATTTAATTATAGGGAATGAGAAGAAGAATATTAGCACTGATTAAATAATAAATTATTTAATTAGTTTTAGATGAAAAATTAGTGAAAAGTGTCGTCGGAGACCTAGGACAAATTTTCAATGTCTACATTTTGCCCCTCTTTGAGACAATGTGATTTTGAGTGTTGTTTCAAAGAAAAATTAAAAGACCATGCCCTAGTAGACTGAGAGATGGAGGTAGGATGCCCCCTCAAGAGATTGCTTGTGCATTAAAGGCATTAATGATCTCTCAAAATAAGAAGAATGTTAGAGAAAGATGAAATGCGATGAAAGAGATGAATGGTTAGTAAGGAGTGAAGAATGATGGTTGAAAGAGATGAAGAACAATTAGTAGAGATGAAACCCTTTCTTTCATAAGTGCACTTTATTTTAGAGAACCTTATTTGATTTTGCAAAATGGATGCTACACACCATGGCACATAAATCTAGGGTGATGATGCAGTCCCTTTTGCATAAAAATGAAAAGTTGCAAACAAGGAATGTCCTGACTCATACCTAGGGAAAAGTTGCCCCAGTCTTTTGTCAAGAAAAACCACAGACAGCAATAAAATAAAAGACAAGCCATGAGACATCATCGCTCCTCTAAATCCTTCATGGGACATCCTCGAGGTAGCTTGTAACATGACCAAAGAAAATCCAAAAGACAAGACAAAATAGACCAATAAGATCAACAACCATTCAAATTACTTACCAATAAGTGTTTGCTAGTGTTAAGGAATGAAGTGAGTGATGGGTGGACTGTTTTGACAAGGCCTGATTTCAAGAAAAGTAACATGTCATATAAGATGTCAAGTCTAGTTTCGAGCATGCAACTAGCTATATAAGGTAAATGACAAAGTGTGATAGTGACATGGTCTGGTTTCAGGAAGGACACATCCTGTATAAGACCATTGGTTTTGACTGATTTGACTGGTTTGATTGATTTGAAAAATGACTGATTTGACTTGGACATTTGTTGGCTTGCTTGTCTTGTTGATTCATGATTTTGAAGTTTAGATGATTATGTCGCGTTTGAGTTGATAATGTTTGATTTATTTTGATTGACCCAACAAACCCTAAAAGACTAACCTAGGGGGCCTCGGGGGCTCATCGATAGATGGCCTTTCCTACATAGCAATGCACAAAGACCTTGTAGTTTGACATGACCCTTGACTTTGTTTCGATGAAAAAGGATCGAATCATGATTTTATTGTTTATTTGACAAACCTAAAAGACTAACCTAATGCCTCGGGGGCACATTGATAGATGACCTTGCCTACGTCCAGTCTCAGAGGCAACGTAGTTCGACAAAGATTGACATGACTAGCTTTGACTCTATTTTTTGAATTTTTTGAAAGATATCTGAATGTTTTTGGGTTTTCACAAGTTTTTATTTTTTTAGATTTTGAAGTTTTATGATTTTTTTGGAATATTAAAAATTTTAGAGATTTTTTTTAGAACATTTTATGATTTTTGTGGCTTTTTTATGACATTTTGTGATTTTTTTAGGGATTTTTTTTAATTCTTTGATGTTTTATGAGGATAATCACAAATGCATGTGAATGATGCCTACAAGCAAGCAAGAAATCATGCACAAGAATTGAAGGAAAAATATGATCTCTCCCCTAGTCAAGTTGAATACCAATTGACAGGTGATGATGATGATGACGATGTTGTTTGACGTGGGAAGGAAACATCCTGAAACAACATGAGGATGATGAAAATGTGACTAAAGGAAGGAGGTCTGTAACAAGGCTAGGAACAAGGGAAAGGAATGTTTTGGATAATGCACTAGGATGCATAGCAAAATTGTATGGATTAAGCTTATTGCATTTGTCATGACTTATTTTCAGGATTGAATAGGATGATGGAAGGATGTTGGATAGGTGGATTAGAATCCTAGAACCAATGACAAGGGAAAACCAAGACCTGTGATAGGTGTAAAAGGATAATAGATTGATTTTGGTATGTGGATTATGGGTTAGAAGAATTATCATTTGGTCTCCAAGGACAATGTCGCATATGAATAATTTGTTCTCTCTAGGGTAGGGGTTTGAAAAATGCTATAAAGGCTATGACATGATATTTCATGGATAGTGGATGACCATAAGATAAACATGTCAAGAGTTTTTCCAAAGCATGATTTATGTTTGTATCATAATCCTTATCAAGATCAATGTAGGTGGGAAAATAGATGGGAATGATAGGGCTTAAATGGATAGATGGAAATGTAATACGAAGGGTATGGGAGATGAGACAACTTTCCCCCAAGTGTACCACATAGATAATTTCTTTTACGCATGATGCATGTTTGCCAGGTTTTCATCATAGTACTTATCCAAAGCACCACTGACGTAGTTTTCACTATTGGACAATTTTTTTCTCTTTACTTTTTTTCTTTTTAAAAATTTTAATTTAGGACTTTTTCTCATTGTTTTACTTTTTCAAGAATTTTTCCTATCTCTCTAAAGCTAGACATACAATTGATAAATGCCAAATCCATAGACTAACTTGACGATGCCCCAATCCTGTGTGGATGAAAGGACTCGATCGAGATGAGGACGCCAAATTTATCTAGGGAAAATGGTTAAAGCATACATGATATCAAAATGCTGAGACCACAAAGAAAATATCATGAAATAAAATCCCAATACATCAAAAAAAGTTGTGAGAACAAAATGCATAAAAAAGTGGAAATGAAAAGCCTCATGATGTGCTTCTCTCACTCCATTTTGTTTCCCTTCTTATTCCTTTGAAATAGATTTGATATGAAAATCTCAAATGTGATCAAATGGATTAAATAATGAAAGCAATTTGACAGAATGATTGCAAGGAAATCAAAGATGTGGTCTCCCCTAAATTGAGAAATAAGTCCTTAATTTATAGATTTTGAAAAGATAATTGAATGGACAAGATTGAATGTAAGGATAAGTTATAAGGGAAACTTGCATTTAAAAGTGAAGGACAAAATGAGTTAAATGAAAATAAATAAATAAAGTATTTATTTTCATCAAAATATACTTTTTTGAAAGTGGAGGCATGAAAGAGTGAAGGATGAGTTAAATTGAGAAAGAGAAGAGTTAATTGAAAATAAATAAGGAAACTATTTATTTTCAACTAAAAGCTACCATTTCAAAAGTGGAAAGTGGATTTGGCAAATAAGAGTCATGAGTGGAAAGTTGAAAGAGTTAAGTGAGAGAAAGTGGGAGAGATAAGCAGGAATGAAAATTGGAAAGTGGAAGTGAAGTGAGAGAAAGTGGGAGAGATAAGTGGGAATGAAATATAGGTGAGGATAATTAAATATTTTATAATTAAATAAGATGAGTTATCCTCACCTTTCAAAATTAGCAAGTTTAGGGATGATTGAAATTGAAGAAAAATTAAATAATTAAAGAATTATTCAATCTAAGAGTAATAGTTAGGAAGAAATAGTGATGAACATTAATTAAATAAGAAAAATTATTTAATTAATTGTTTAGAAGAACAATAATTAAATAATTAAAAAATATTTAATTATAGGGAATTAGAAGAAGAATAAATTAGTGTTAATTAAATAATAAATTATTTAATTAGTTTTAGATGAAAAATTAGTGAAAAGTGTCATCGGAGACATATGACAATTTTTCAATGTCTACACCATCAGTGGGAGATGTATCTCTTGGTAGATACTTCTATTTTTTCTACTGCATATGAATTTTGGTTGTAGTTTACATTATAATTGAATGATTTATAGTTTGATGTTTGGATCAATATTTTTACCAATCTTTAAAATATTCTAAAAATTCAACAATGAAAATCTATTTTCTTGTTTTCTATATACTAACATTTATTTAACTTGTACCTAAAAAGAAATATAAAATATTCAACTTCCACATTAACATAAAAATTAATAATAGATACTTGGATCAAAAATTAAAAAAGTGATTTCCTCTTTCATTCTTATCTTTCCATCAATAAAACACCAAACACAAGAAATATTTAGTCTATTTTTATTTATTTCTTAAATGATACTATAGCCAAATATGACCATCAATAATAGATTTAAACCTAATTAGATTCATGAATAGAAATATAGATTGATCTCCCATTTAGAAAACTAACAAACTCACACTTTGAGATGTGCACAATTTTTTTCCTCCACCACAATCTTCAAAATAACACTAATAATTAAAAACAATACTAGAAAAACAAGGATTCCAACTCACCTGACCAAGATATCTCACCTCCCAATTATAGGGCTTGTAAATAAGCCTGTCCCCAAGCTAGGAGGCCTCAAGAAACTTGGATAAGAAAAATAAGAACACTCTTAAAGACACCCAAACTAGCATACACCTAATATATTGACACACATCAAAAATAGGTTTCCTCAAAACGCATTATACAGATGATCACATCTACTCAAAACTACACCAACCAATACATCATTCTCCCATATCACAACATTTATCCTTAACCCGAATAATGAGTATAATGCAAGATAAACAACACACATGTTTCATATTTCAAATAAAAACCATCTACAAAATAGGATCTCATGGCCCCAAAATACAAATTATTTCATATTATTCCTAAAATGAAGATCCACACATATTTCAATCCCATCACATAGGTGACTCTTAACCCCAATGGGGAATATCCACATCCAACACATGTATAACAAGCCAACTGGAAAATAAAATTTGTATTTACATGTAAGCCACTACAAGTGGGTTTTCTACCCAAATATACATACTACACGCATGAAAGAAACCACACACTTTTAATAGATCTTTCTACTTTTCTAGGAACAGAAAACATCCTTAGATATTGTAACAATAGAAATAGGGTGCCCCACCTTCGAGGAGATGGAGAACAAGGGATAAGGTTCCTATTTCACACTTGTTACACTCAACTAGGAAACCTTAGAGATCTCAATCTGAAGGTGGAAAGGGGGAAAGATATCTTGTAATAAGGTGTCCTAGGGTGTGATAAGGGTTTATAGGAGGGTTCACCACCAAGCTAGGGATTGGAAAGACAAGAAATAAATGAAGCATACAAATTACTATGCAAAACCTACTTAAATGACCTAAGAAATGAAACTGAAATGCAAAATAAAAGATTGAGAAAGTACAAAGGCTCACCTAGGAGAGTAATGAGGTCAAAAAAAGCTCCAAAACCTTAAAAAACTTGTTTTTTGGTGCCCACTGGGACTCATACACTAGTCTAGGTGATTTAGTCCCAAACTAGGGTTTCTATGCCAACACTAGAATCTCATAGTGGTTGATCTAAATTCATTGAAATCTGGAAAATGTGTTATCTGTGACTCATATGCCACAAGTGGTGTATTATTCCCACTCTACTTTTTTAGAGGGTTAAGACCTAAATCGACTCTCCTATCTTCGCTCTTCCTTCCACACTTTGTTTCTAGGTTTGAAACTTTGATTTGCAACCTATAGGATATTTTACATGATCTTGTAAACAAGGAGACAACTTGAACACCTTTCTTCAATCTTGTAACCTAATCTTCAAAGATCCTCCAATCTCCAAGACACCTAGATCTACAATCACACATGTAGAGAGGTAAAAAATTGTTGATTGTTAGAGAATAGGGGTTTTCCTTGGTCAAACCCCTTTTAAGTAATTAAACCAAATGATAAGACAATGAAATAAATATATGAAAAATGAAACATGAACAATGATACCTTGAATGATGTCTTATAAATCTACAATCTAACATGAATTGGCCATGAAGAATGTAGATGTAGATCTTTAAATAAGTGTATAAAAATGCTTAATCTTGGATATTTAATGTTACATTACAACATTATCTCAACAACATGCTTGATTCTTGATGAACTTGACATGATAATGGATTTTTAATTGCTTCAACAAAAGATGAAGAATTCTACGCTTGAATGCCTCATAAATGTTCTTGAAAACTCTCTTGACACTCTTGTGAAGTATTGGAATGTTTAACTCTTGATAGCTTATGTTGATATCATGAAGGCTTAGGTAAATAATGATTTGAGACCTTTTTTATATAGACAATCAATCCAACTTATCATTTATTAGATTCTAGAGGCCGACATTCATGAAATTTGAACTTAAAAAACCTTGATTTCTCACTCAAAACCCTAAAAAGGGGCCAGATGGGACTCATACACTACTTGTAGCATATAGGTCCCATTTGGATGGGATCCACATGCCCAAGGTGGCATATGGGTCCCACCAAGCTTTTTAGGTGGAGGAAATGTCAGGGAGTTGAGAAATAAAGTATATTTGATGTCTATGTTGGGATTTTCGTTGAAATATGTCTTGAGATGCATAATATAGGGTATTAGGGGCCTATTAATGATGATATGAATTTCTTAAATGCAAGAGGGACCAAAACTAAATGTGAAGGTGTAAATAAATACACTTAAATACAACATTAAATTAAGGTAAAATTAGGTTTATTTGGATTAAAAGAGCCATAAATCCAATGTGAATATGTAAAACACATTACAACACTAGATCAAGGTGACATTAGGTCCATTTTAATGTTAATAATTCCCAAATTAAGTTTGTAAATAAATACATTTTACTCACACTAAATTAGTCATTCAAAAGCCTGGGTCCCCATGTACTAATGTGGATGGTCTAGGATTACAAAGATCAAGGGGGTGGTTAAGCCCCCAAGATACAAGATCCTACATCTAACCAACATAAGCACAAAGGGACACACACAAAGTGTATGATATGAAACATCAAGATACACAAACATGCAATATCAATGACTAAAAGAAAGAAAAACAAAAAGAAGAAAAAATAAAAAGAGGTGGATCAAGCCTTGACCGTTTTTCCAACACAATGTGGATCATATCTAAGTTGTTTGTCCAAAAATGGATGCTCACTCTGAGGCAATGGAACTTCAAGTTTTTCAGTAGGTGAGTATCCAAAGGCTGGTATAGTGAGAAAATCATTCCTCTTTATCCTCTTCCCACCATATAATGAGAAAGTCATGCCCACGTTTAGGCTCCTCATCATATTTCAACCATACCAAAATTATACCTTGTGCTAAATTTGACAAGGCACCACATAACAATGAACTTCGAGCTTCATGAGGAAAGAAAAGTGTATTCTTGAAACTCATGAACAAACAGGATGGCTCCACAAGCAGGCAATGTGTATTATGCAAGGTGGCAATATGACAATTGTTGTAAAAGTGTAAGATATGCTCAAAGGGATTTTTATTCATTCACATAAGGTCTCTTCTTAGGGAACATCATGTCTAATGTCTCCAAGAGAGGAAAATTCAAAGAAATAGCGGGGTCTTGGAGTATATCAAACCCAATGACACCACCAAGAAAAGGACACATTGGAAGAAGAAAGAAAATCACACAATGAAACATGAGTGCTGATGTAATATCACATGTGGGTCATCTTAAGGCATGTCGTCCACATCACAAGCTTTCTCTTATATGTACATGAAAGGTGGTCAACTATACAAAAGAGACAATGACAAGTGTCATACAATGACAAGGATACCTAATTCCCTTACCCTCACTTAGTGCAAGAAAAGAGTGTGCCAAGGTTATTGATGAGAAACATGCTAGAGTGAAAATCAGTATCACTTAGAGGAATTAGGTGCCTCAAAACAAGGAAGAACACCATACAAGCCCTAAGATGTTGAATTTTGTTAGCCAAACTCTTACATTCATTAATAGAATGACCTTGAACTTTGTGATATACACAAAATGAAGTCTTGTAGTAAAATTTATTTCATATTCTTGGAGAGAGGGATATCAAATGATCTTGGAGGATTCTCGAAAAGATACCATCTTGATCAATGATAGAAGATGTTCCTTTATTTTGTGATAAAGATATCTCTTTCTTAGTGCAAGGTGTCATACTTACACAAGACTCTTTATATTGCAATATTTTATACTCTTGATTTAAAGGAAGGTCTAAAATCTAACGAATTCAAATCATTAGTGTTTTTTGTGATGACATTTATGTTAAGTGAAGATTTCTTTTTTTCTTTCGAGGGACAATAATCAAGACCACTAGTATTTGCTTGTGTATGGGCTCTATAGGGACATAAATACCTTGTTCTCTAGCACCATATCATTTTAAACTATATCCAAGTTGTTTCATAAGCTCATAACTTTTTCCATAAAGGTTTTTCATTTCTTTTGGATTCGGTGGTTCTTGATAGTCAGTTTTTTCAAAGTTTGTTGTATAATTTGCTTCTTCTAAAGTGGTTGAGGTGAATGGTTCCTAAGGGTATTCTAAATTTTGTGTTGACATTATCACTTTTTCTTTTCCCTTTTAAGATTCTTTGTTTATGATCTTGTATTCATCTATGAATGATGGTTTGAAATCTAAGGAACCCCAATCATCTTCTAATAGCTTCATGACTTCCTCAATATGTTTTTCTTTGTATATTTCACTTCCACGAGTTCTACTTGTGTAGTTGGTTTCAATGTTTTCAAAGGGTTTTCCTTACCTTTCTCAATATTTAAAAAAATATTTGGTTCAATGGTTGCTTCAAGTGTGTATTATTGATGGGTTTTTTACACACTTTCTCAACATAGGCAATGCGTATGTGCACTACCTCTCTTGAAAGGGAATCTCCAACAACAAGTTGCTGAAAATCTCCCCAAGGTCTCTCGAGTGTCAAGTCATGACTTACATGGAACTCCTTAGTTGGCGTTTGATGTGATTTTGTTGGTAGTCATAGGGAGGACTTGCGTAGCTAGATGCAGAGTGGATCTTAAAATCTGAAGTTTATGAGATGGGAGTCAAGGTGCATTTTGCTGTAGGTTCAGACAACAGTCTAAAAATTCAATGTTTTCTTCAAGTTTTGGCTTTACAATGTGCAATGAACCTTAGCACAGGTTGTTTCTTAAAAAAATAGGAAAAAGAGCAGGGAAGAGGGACGGTTCTTGGATCTGCAACTAACTATGAATAGTGATCATGGAGGTTCTACTATGAACAACTTCCTACAAATAGGATTCCACTTAACCAAGAAACCTACAGTTTCATGAAATCTATGCTATCTTCAAAGGTCTGTAGATTTTTTACCATTCATCCACCATTTTCATGCATGAATAAAGATAAAAGTTTGAAAACGGCCTCAAATTTTAGTCAAGACTAACTTTACAAGACTATTTACCAGCAACAAACAACAAAAAGTATGAACTAGAAGGCATCAACACAACATAAATTTCTATAAGCATGGAACAAAATTACTAAAATATAATCAAGCAATTTAAATCTAATTGGAACAACAATGTAAATATAAATAAAACATCTAACAATGGATATTAAATCATGAAACATGTGAAGAACTCAGAAAATGCACCAAGTTAATGTATTTTCATTATAAATTTTTGTAGCATGTCTTTACAACAACTCAACTCTCTTTGACAATGAGAGGAGACCCCTATTTATAGTGCCCAAAAAGTAGAATGAATAGCCAAGATTTAATATTTTTGTGTGGCCAAGATTCACTATAAACTAGGGTTCTACCTACCCCCCCAGTATATTATAATTTAAAAATACAATCTTGTCCATATCCCTATTTCGTCTTCTAGTGACAACACTGTAGCATTTTGTCTTTTGCTAATTGCTCTTTTTGTTGTAGCTATTCCTTTAGAAGTTCTTCACTAACAATAGGGTCGCCTTCCTGCTTCTTCAAAGCTCCATATTCCATAAATTTGAAGATGACCAATTGGATTTTTTCAACTTCTATGATCTCGGACTGTAGTACTTGATAACTCCATTCCTTAGAGTTGTCCTTAAGCCTCTTCCAATATTCATCATATTTGGCGGTGTGGTCTCTAAACAGTTCGGACTGGGCAAAGGCACATGCATAAAAACTCATGAAATCTATGGTTATCTCTATTTCCATCCCGTCCTCCATCTTTTTCTGGAAATGGGGCTTTATTCTTTCTAGATCTACTTGTACCACAGGCATATCATATCCCATCATTAGCCTCAAATATCGGGCACAATCTGCCCTAATTTCTTTGACCCATTCAATATTTGGATCCACTTTATCAATTACCTACTCAAACCTTTCTTTCTGGTTGTCAAAGTCCTGCTTCCACACATCCACTAGCCAATGATCATCCCCTTTTAGTGTGAGCTTGTTTTCCCATGTGGCTTTTGGTAGCCGGAGGATAGCCTCAATCTTTGGATAGGTGGACTCGTAACTTGCAGGGAAGTTGGTGCAGAGCTTCTTTGTGCCTTCCAGAGACTGTTGTAAATACAAGAACTTGTTGGCTATTCGAACAACCTAACTGATACCCATGTTCTCAATGTATAAGACTTGTCAGAACTAGCTCTTTGTAGTTTTGTCCAAGTTCTTTCTTTTTTCATGCTTGTCAATTTGTTCCTTAGACAGTAGTTGGGGTGGAGTTGCGAACGTGGTAGGCATGTCTTCAACTGAAGACCATTGTTGGATGTAATCTGTCAATGTGAATACTTGTGCTTTAAGCTCATCCTTTGAGACTTTACCCTGTTGTATTAGGTGCACCACCATAGCTACTGACTCCTCGAGATTCTCCACCTTCTATTCTCTAGTAGAAGTTCCCAAGTTAATGGTGGAGACATTATAGCTTACTCCCTCTTGGCCTACCACCAACGTTGCCACTTGCACAGTTTGAGACCCAGAAGCATCCATCGTCACCTTGGACCTAACTTTGGGCTTCTCCTTTTTGGTTGTGATTTGTACTTGGGCCAGGATAGCCTCTAGCCTTGCTCTTGGATCCTTCGGGGCAGGATTCTTCTTTTCAAGCTGCCTCTTCAGCCATTTGGGCATAGTGGATTTTCCCTTGGGTGATTCTTAATCAACCTCACTTTCCCTTGTTTGGATCTTCGTTTGTTCACCTATGGGAGCCCTTTCCTCTATTTTAGTTATCTCCTTCTTCCTCATCAGAGTCTTGGATGAACATGCGATAGTTGACAAGAGGCTTAGTAGGCAATCGCTCCCGTTGACTTTCTTCTATCTCAATTCCTTTCCCCTTCCCTTCCTTAGTTTGTTCGTCCTTGTGTACATGCTCCTCTAGCTTGTCTTCTTCCACATTTCCTCCTTCTCTATGAGGAGATGACACATCCTCCTGTTGTTCCCCTATAGGAAGCTCCACATTTTCTACCACTCTGTCACCTTCTTTCCCTTCTTCTCTAGGCGGTGGCCTCTCTACCTCTTCTTCATCGCGCTTCATTTGTCTGGCCATTTCCTCTTTGAGATCATCATCGAAGGTCTATAAAATAGTTCTACCACCTGTACCCTCTATTAGCTCTCAAAAATGCTAGCATAATTCCTCAAGAGGTTTCCAATCTCTTCGTACATTTTAGGGTAACAGACAAGGTCAAATGGTTTAAACCTTCTACTCTTCAGGTGCTACTAGACCTAGGCGGGTGTACCTATATGAGTGAGGTAGACTTGACTTGTGCTTATCTTTTTGAAATGTTTTTCCCACAATGGTAAATGGGAGTGGACAAATGAAACTTAATTTGGTATAAATTGTATAGCAATATTAAAGAATAAATCCTAATATGTTCAGTTAACAAATGTGAAAAATATGAATGAAACTAAATGGTGAAAAATGTAGAGACTAGTGCCTTGTTTGGTATGTGGAGTCAAATGTAATCTAAATGGGTAACTTCTTTCTAGAGCACATTCAAATTGTTTGGCATGTCTCTGTTTATAACTTGTATAAACATCGAAGACTGTGACTACCAAGTTCTTCTTAATGATCTAGATGAATTTCCCTTATTAGTGTGATCAATTAAAAGGATTTAATCTTTTCTTAAAAGAACCGATCAATCAACCACACAGATACAACAAATGTGCACTGACAAACTGAATATAAAGTTGTTACATCAATTTAAATAACCAAAAAGCATCAATCTTGGAGACAACTTTAGTAATACTTTCAATAAGCACAACATACAATTGACACCACAAATACGCTGCCACATCAACTAATTCTTGTTAATATATCCATTTTCAAATCATACATCATAGTCTCTGTTCTGTGAAAATTATTTTCTATCCTATCTTCTTATTCTATTCTATTGTCTATCTCCTATTTTTACAATCAGAAATGAACATTTATACACCAGTATTTGAAAGGACGCATCCTTTCATCTTCAAATGTCGGCGATCAGTTGTATTCAGGATTTTGTTAACAGTCATTGAACACCCACTGAGACATCATGTAGTCATGCTATGCCTTGCATAACCACCCCCATTTCGAGTTGGAACAAAATGGATCCCCCTTTCTCTTTCTGGTTTCTTTTTGCTTTTGGTTAGTTTCTTTCCTCTCTGAAATTCTTTTGTTTTCCTCCTAATTTTGACTTTTGACCTACCTGATTTAATCTTGGTTCTGTCTCAACCTAATTTGGTTTTCTTCTTGCTAGGAATTCAGTAAAATAATTATAAGCAATGGTGAATTTATTATAATATGTCTTATTTTCTTCTAAGGACTAATGCAGACCTTTCTTTTGTAGGATTAAATCCTACACATGATGATATTTGCTAGGGGAGCTCAGTTAGAAGGCATGCCTCAATCCAGTTGGTCCTAAAAATTAGTTAAGGAAAAAGTCGGCAAGACCCCAGAGATGTCACAGGGAGCGAAATTCATGTGCAGTCAACTATCGGCAGGACATCAATCGAGGTCACGGTGACTAGGAGCTTCCCTTCGACATGAAATTCTCATTCGGAGAATGGTCTCGGCGAGACCTAAAGCTTTCACTGATCAATAGCATAAAGGATGCATACTGGTGGGAGGTTTTCTCTTCGCCAAGAAGTCTCAGCGAATTCATGAAGTCTCACCGACTACTGCACAACAAGCAAACACTTCGGTAGGAGTCATCTTCTTTGGCATACGGTCATGGTGAAATTTTTAGGTCATGTCGATAAGACGGATTTGTTTTATGGAGATATCTCCCTGACAGTTGAAGGTTTCACCGAAGGGTTACCCCATCGGTATAAGGTCTCGGCGAGGAGGAAACGTCTTGCCAACGTGAAGTAATATCAACATAATCTCTTGTCGATTCAACAGGGTCTGGCCGAAATGAAACAAAATTGCCAGAGGATCTAGGGCTCAGTGTAATCTCTCATCGACTCGTGATGGTCATGTCGAAGCAAAAGGCCGGAGCTCGGGAAAATAGAAGGGACTCGAGGAGACTCTGAATGAATGGAATGGGTTCGGTAAGAATGCTATCAGGGGACCCCACCGAAGATGCATAATGAAGTCGACAAGAAAAGAGGAGATCGATGAGAGGTCTTGCCGACTTAAGGAGTCTTCCCAACATGAAAAATGAGCTTTCCAAAGGATTCAGAGGTTCACCGAGATGTCACACCAACTAGCGACGGTCTTGCTGATGGTTTTTGTGAGCTTGGTATGACTTCTACAGCTCACCGAAAGGTCTCATCGACTGGTTCGTGCTATGCTGATAACTGTTAGAAGACAAAATCGCATCGGGGAGACACGATAAGTGTCTCACCGACATGTGATTTAAGGAAGACCGCTCTTGACTACTCAAGAATCTGGCATGGCATGTGATTGTCCAATCAGAAGGAGCTAAGGTGGGCCATTGACCGATTGACTGCCCCTATGAAAAAGACTAATAGAATGCAAGCAAGATGGATTCCTTCTGAGAACAGATGACGATGGATCAGCTCGGGCAATGGTGTTCAGATCTGTAAGGAGGCCTGATGGTGCTTCCAGAGGATGGTCAACATACAAAGAAGTCCATAATAGAAAGGAAGCCAAAGGGAAGAAGAAACTGTGACTCATAGGGACAGCTGTAGTGACTACTGGCAAGGAGGTAGATCAGTATTGATGGAGATATTCTGAGCATTCAAGGTGATCCCAATAGAGTTCGAAGGTGGACATGAAGACAAAAGAGTTAATGTTGCAGCTGCCAAAAAGATCTAAAAAGGCTTCTCCTAAGGATGGAAATCCTTCATCAACATAGACAGCAGGGCTTCACATTGAATGCAGATTTGACCCTCCTCAGAAAGATCCAAGAGCCAACCCTCTTGCAGTCAGGAGATTTTTGAAAACCCTAATACACGGGGGGACAATGCTTTCTTGTTGGTACATTTTGTACATAAGTCATTCTGGCCTCTTTGTAAAAAAGTTAGAACTTTTAAAGAATTTTTAGACAGTTAGAGTTAGAAAGAACCAAGGGAGAAAATAGAAGAGACAGTGTTAGAATAGGCAGTTAGAAGAAAAAAATATAGGAATTAGTTGGTTAACAGTTGGAGAAGATATAAGTTGATCCTGATTCTTTGTAATAGGAGCTTATCTTGTCTTCTTAGTTAGGAGTTAGAATCATAATAGACTAATGTATCTTTCAGTCTTTCTTAGTGTAAATGGAAACAATTTGGAGCCACAGATTTTCTGTACACTGGTGATTGTGCCAGCTTTGTAAATATTACTTATCTATTTCACTAATAGTAGAAGCAATCAGAGTTTAATCTACTTCATACTGTGTTCCTGAATGATGTTTGTTTTAAGTTAATCATTTGATTTGAGAATCTTTCAAGGATTGAAGTCTTATTTTATGTTTTGTTTAAATGGTAGCTTAAAAATCTGTTATTTAAATTAGCACTGTGAATGAAAGACGTTGTGTGTCAATCACAAGTTTATTTTGTTATGTAGTTTTAGTTTACAACTCCTTGAAAGGTAGCAAGTCTAGTTAAATTAGAAGAATTGTGATTCTTTTCTGTTCCAAAACCCCAACCCATCTTTTTATGTTTCTTTAAAAACCCTAGTTACATTAGGTTTTATTTCATGCTTGATCTTAGAATAATCCAGAAGCTCACACCAGCAGGCCACTTGAACATTACTTTCATATTGACCACTGAGGGACATCAGTATAGTTGAGAACCAACTACATAGACCTTGGGAGCTGAGATATCCCTGTGATTATCTTTCTCTTTCAGGAGAAACAGAGTAGCAATATTTTATTTTCATGTTGTTGTGTCAAAAGCACCATCAACAAGTCATACCGACATCCAATTTCTCACTGATAGTCGTCCTTTCATCTTGTGCGTCGTTGTGACAATTCTGGGTCAGGGAGATGTCCCACAAATTATACTTTGTCTTACCGAAATATGTCCCATGATATTCTCTGGTGGTTGAGACATAATCTTTCTCTCACCGATGAAACATACTTCAACGTGACATATGAGTTGGCAGGACTGTATAACCTAATTCTGATAACCTTTGATAGAGTTCCCATTCATTTTTTTGGTGAGACCGGGTGCATTCACTGAGACTTTATTCCAATAACCTTTAGTTTGGCTGATACGTCGTTTTGTGCGCTAGTTGGTGAGACACAATGCATTCGGTAAGACATCATACCGAAGACATTTGGTTTGGCCGAAGTGTTTGATTGTGCGCCGGTTGGTAAGACATAATGAGTTCACTATGACTTCACTTCGATGATGACTCTCTTGCCGATGGGATCCCTCTGTCATCGAAACAGTAAATGTGTCCTGCCGATTGGTGCCTATAGATGAATTTCGATCGGTGTGACATTCCAGAAGTCTTGCTGATAGACTACAACAAATGTATATTAGTAGAAAATTCATTATGAATTGAGACCTTGATCACCTCATTCCAATAGGAATTATACAATGAGATAATCAAGACTTGATGGATTCTTTGAAACCACATGGAAAAATATGGGAAAATTTTTTTGAAGAGAGGATTTTGTTGCTTATGGTGAGGACTCATTTGGAAACTTATGGGTATGAAAAACTTGTAAAATTTGTAGAATTTTACAGTTCTAACAGTGGCTCCATCTGGGGATGAATGGTTGTAAAATCATTGCAAGGATCCAGATTTTGGGGCACCTGAGAAGACTAGACTAGAGATGAAAGACCAGTGAGAAAAATGGAATGAATGGAAATGGAAATGAATGTGACCCTACACTACTGTACATGGAAAAATTTATTTGAAAAGAAGAAAAATCAGGATTGTCCATGTACTAGCAATTGATGTTCCTTTGTGTTTTAACTTCATCTGTTTTCAGCTGGTACAGTCTAAAATTTAAACCATAAATGATGGCTCAAGGCCATCCAAACGAAAGGCCCATACTTTCCTCTGTCAAACACCTGACTTTGCTTTGAATTCATCAAATTCTTCTTGAAGATATTCATGCAATCTTCCCTATCACTGTTATTGAAAGTTTTAGAGAATCATCATGCTCAGCTTGGCCCAAATTCCCTTCACCATTCTACAATTCAAATTCTCCATCGTCATGGGACAAATCTCTGTTATCTTCAATATACAAAGTACATGCATATTCAATGCAACATTCCTCATTATATTTTTCACTGTTATGTATTATAAAAAACTCTCCCAGCTGTACTAAAAATTCACCATCAAAGTGCTTCTCTTGAGAATCAAAAAATTCTATCATATCAACTCTGTTTGAGACAAACAAATCTGAAACCTTTTGCACCTCTTTGATATCACCATTTGGAGATGACACTGGATTATGACTCATATCTTCAATTTCATGCATATATCAATGCTAGACTTATATCATCCTTGGCATGCAAATAAATGTCTTCTCCACATGAGTTAGAAATTTCAAAATCACATACCTCATCTTGAATGGACACAGGTTTTTGATCAACTTCAAAGGTTTCTCCATCATTTTGAGAAATGCATTGGGAGTCATATGAATCATTGCATAAAGAACTTTCACTGTCAAAACAAATGTAAGTTGGACACAAAATTTTGGAATCATCCTTGTGTGCACATCCCTGGTATTCAAGAGTTAGCAAATCTGAAATTTTCTCACTACTGAGTGAACATGTTTCTTCTTCCCTATCACTATAGTTGTATCCTTCACTTTTTTCATCATCAAAAAGAGGTTCAAGATCATCGGAGAATGAAAAATTCGAAACATTACCAGCACAGTTATTTGTTCCATAATTCAACATATCACTTTGTTTGTCTGAAAATACTTCTTCCTCACCATAAAGCGGATTTGAAAATACCTCTTCTTCATCAAATGTGTCTTCATGGCTTTCAACTGTGGCTAGAAGTGTTACTTGTTCACTATCAAATGGATCCACATTTTCCATTGCTTCTTCTTGATTATCACAAGAACTGCAAGAATCACCTGATTGTAGATTAAAATCCACCGACTTGTCTTCATAATCTGAGTATTCAATGGATCCCTCGTAACATGCATTTCTACAATCTGTTATGCAGGAGATACCATCCATATCTTCCTCACGTAGGTTGTCATAGGAAATTTTTTCACCTGCACATGCCTCATCTTCCATTGGCTACAATGTCTGATCAATTTCTCCATCTTCACCAATGATTTCACCATTGTCTTCATAATTTTTCCTATCTACAATATCAGTCCATTCATCTAGTTGATCAAGAGAAACTGGTGTCCATGATTCAGGCCAATAAATTGAGTTTGGTTCATACACTTTCATGAATTGTTGAATGATCTTAGACCTACTAAGTGGGAAATTAATAGGTATTTTCCTACAAATATCTGCCATTCTACGGAACAAAGAGTGCCCAAATTCTCCTTCACATCTCCTTATTCCAATAAAGGCATCCAAAAGATTTTGAAATATTCATCATTTTTAATTGTTGATTCTGATACGTACCTTGTTGCAGATTTTGACTGACATTTCCAAGTGGACTAGAATTGTGTTGCACTTGACATTGATCACATTGAAAATCTTGATAACTCACCAATCTTTGTCTAGGAGGGACTGGATAAGCATTTACTTGCTTCGATGGTTGTGGTGAATAAGTGCTCTGTTGTGCATGATATGCATCACCTCCATTGTAAAAATTTCCAATTGTATTATTAGGCATTTGAGGGGTCCAATGCCTGCCTGCATTTGTTAATTCATTCTTATTGCAAAATTCTAACAGTTGTTGGTCCAATTGTAGTGTTTCTTTCTTAATTTGCAGTGTTTCTTTCTTAATTTCCAGATTTTATGTTTTCAATTCTTTAATTCCTCTTATCAACTGCTGCCTTTCAAAATATTATTTTGTTCCATACACAAATTGTCTATCCATTCTTCATCGGGTTTTTACCAGAGTCACCACCTACATTTCAGAAAGTAGGAAAATGTTTCCTTTTAAAATTATTTCTGATTTTCCCCAGTGGAATCACTCTTTCTGAAACTTCTCAAATTATGACTTTTTCTTCAATGAATCTATATAATCTTCAACTAGATGTCCTACAATAATGTTCCCAGCGGAGTCGCCAATTTGTTAGCTCTAAAAAATGTAGGCAGAATTCCTCAAGAGGTTTCCAATCTCTTCGTACATTTTAGGATAACAGACAAGGTCAAATGGTTTAGACCTTCAACTCTTCAAGTGCTGCTAGACCTAGGCGGGTGTACCTATATGAGTAAGGTAGACTTGACTTGTGCTTACCTTTTTGAAATGTTTTTCCCACAATGGCAGATGGGAGTGGACAAATGAAAATTAATTTTGTATAAATTGTATAGCAATATTAAAGAATACATCCTAATATGTTCAGTTAACAAATGTGAAAAAAATGAATGAAACTAAATGGTGAAAATTGCAGAGACTGGTGCCTTATTGGGTATGTGGAGTCAAATGTAATCTAAATGGGAAACTTCTTTCTGGAGCACATTCAAATTGTTTGGCATATGTTTTTGTTTATAACTTGTATAAACATGCAAGATTGTGACTACCAAGTTCTTCTTAATGATCCAGATGAATTTCCCTGATTAATGTGATCAATTAAAAGGATTTAATCTTTTCTTGAAAGAACCGATCAATCAACCACACAGATACAACAAATGTGCACTAATAAACTGAATATAAACTTGTTACATCAATTTAAATAACCAGAAAGCATCAATCTTGGAGAAAAATCTAGTAATACTTTCAATAAGCACAACAGACAATTGACACTAGAAATAGGCTACCACATCAACTAATTCTCATTAATATCTCCATATGAAATCATACATTATAGTCTATGTTCTGTGAAAATTCCTTTCTATCCTATCTTCTTATTCTATTCTATTGTCTATCTCCTATTTTTACAATCGAAAATGAACATTTATACACCAGTATTTGAAAGGACGTGTCCTTTCGTATTCAAATATTGGCAATTAGTTGTATTCGGGCTTTTGTTAACATTTGTTGAACACCCACCAAGACATCCTGTAGTCATACCGACATCCAATGTCTCTCTGATAGTCATCATTTCATCTTGTGTGTCGTTGTGACAATTCTGAGTCGGGGAGATGTCCCGCAGATTATACTTTGTCTTACCGAAATACGTCCCATGATATTCTTTGGTTGTTGAGACATAATATTTCTCTCACCGATGAAACATACTTCGGCGTGACATATGAGTCAACAGGATTGTATAACCTCATTCTGATAACCTTTGATAGAGTTCCCATTCATTCTGTCCATGAAACCGGTTGCATTCGCTAAGACTTTATTCCGATAACCTTTAGTCTAGCCGATACGTCATTCTGTGCGCTAGTCGGTGAGACACAATGAATTCAATAAGACATCATATCAAAGACATTTGGTTTGGTCAAAGTGTTTCATTGTGTGTCGGTCGGTAAGACATAATGAGTTCACAATGACTTCACTCTGAGGATGACTCTCTTGCCGATGGGATCCCTCTATCACTGAAACAGTAAATGTGTCCTACTGATAGGTGCCTGTAGATGAATTCTGATCGACATGACATTCCAGAAGTCTTTCCGATAGACTACAACAAATGTATATGAGTAGAAAATGCATTATGAATTGGGGAGACTTTGATCACCTCATGCCAATAGGAATTATATAGTGAGATATTCAAAACTCGATGGATTCTTTGAAACCACATGGAAAAATATGGGAAAAATGTTATGAAGAGAGGATTTTGTGCTTATGGTAAGGATTCATTTGGAAACTTATGGGTATGAACAACTTGTAAAATTTGCATAATTTTACAGTTCTAACACCCTCCTCTTCATCTCCACTTTCGGAAGACCCTGTTCCTTCTTCTTTGTAGACCACCTTATCAATTTTTAGGTGTTCATACTCTGGGTGTTTGTGGTACTCATCAGCTTCCTCCTCTATTTCCATCAAAGTTTCTTTCTCCTACTTCTTCGATTCTTCAGAAACTAACATTGTGGCCTCCATTACTAGTGTCAGAGGCTACGAAGGTGTACCATTGGCGAGGACCCGTGCTAAGGCAGCTTGAATGGTGGGATTGAAAAAGATCTGAGAAATTTAGTAGGGGACATTCTACATGTGCCACGAGAAAGCCTCTGGTAATGCTAGTGTGGGCATTGGTGTTGTCACTACTACTCATGGGAGTGATGTAGTAGGTGACATGGTGGTGGAGGAGAGCGGAGAAGTTGCAGATGAGGAGGAGTCAACCATTATTATGGTCCTAGCTGGGGGAGAGGAGGCGAGATGGACTGAGATGTCCATCGCAGGTGGGGATGTGGCAACCATGGTTTGGGAAATAGGCTAAAGGGCAGTGGAAATAGGGAGAGTTGGAGGAGATTCTGGTTGACTGGTTTTTCCTACCTCACCCTCTTGAAGGGGATCTTCTTGAATTGGTGGCTGCTCCACGATGCTTCCCATCCATTTGGGCCTCTTAGAGGGTGAGCCTCCTGAGTCTTTCCTTGAATAAACTTTGGGGTCTGGAGACTATTCCCCTTCAATCCCTTTCCTCTTCTTTGTTCTCATGATTGGAGGAGATTTCGATGTCCCACCCATTGAAGTTCTAGCAGTGACATCTTCCATGTCACTAGGCTCACTCTTGAGCCCTTCATATGTCAAGACAACCCCTTGTTGCTTTAATCGAGCTACTTTTCCATCAATCCATTCTTTGGTATGAGCCACGATTGGTTTAGTTACAATGTCAAGGTCATCGACCTCCTGTTCATCCCAGTCTATCATTGGAAACAAAAAATTAGTGATTGCAGCATACCTAGGGTCCATGATGGTGCTCTTATCCTCCTCAACCTGATTTGGTATGGGAAACAACTATACCCTTCTTACAAAGTATGTAGTCATCTGCATGTAATGCCTTGCACGCACCTCCTTGTCATCTTGAGAATCTTCCTAGAAATCTTCAACGTGATGTAGGTGGGCATACCCTATTCCTAGTTCCTTTCTTATATTCCCATATGGGTCCATCCATGGTTGAGCAGTGTGTAGGCAGAAATTGTACTCTACCAATTCCTTTTTAGAATTCCCAGCACACTGGGAAGTTTGCAATTTACACATCCCCTGACCGAAGGCTAAGGGATAAGGGATCCCTGCTAAGTGTTTACCACTGAGGACTGAATGTATATGTTGCAGCTAGTAGGAAAGTTCTAACAATATGATCCAGTCATTGGGGTACTGAGGCAGCTTATTCAGCCTCTCTGTGAAACCATGGGCGCAAATATATGTGAATTTGGGGTACTATAAAAATAAGGTGTACTACTTCAAGAACACTTGAGCACTGTGTGAGACCCTTCTCTCAAAATCCCCTCTAAGAAACCTAATGATGTGGTCGATGAAAGCGTCATTCACCATGCAGTACTCCTCTTTGAAGTTCCTAAATTATAGCTAGGGATATCTATCATAAACCTTCAATCTTCGACTTGGCTCCTCATCGAGTGCCACAAATAGTCCACTGTATTGTCTTTGCTCAACCAGTGAGTAGACCATATAGGAGGTCATGTAAAACTTAGATCTATTCTTCACATTCATAAACTGCTTGTGGAAGCAGTCGCTTATGATGCCTCCCCAGTAGAATGAGGCTTTTGTGGTGACATATTCGTCCCCACAGAGGATTTGTTCAATGGAATACACCATCCACTCTTGGAAAAATGTAGTCGTAGGGAGGTCCATCACCCTGCTCAACATGGTTACTAGGTCGTGGTAGTCCTCGTAGAAATCACTGCGAAAGAGTTCTTAAGGAACCTTCGCAGCGTTGCCCTTTTCTCCTTGAGCCAGTACTAGTTTATTAACTTTTTGCAGCCCATAGGGTCCTCATCCCATGTTGCCTTACCTTCCTCCATGGTGGGCATCTCCATCTCCTCAAAGGTGGGAATGTGGAAAGTTTTAGTAATGGCCTCAGCCGACATATTAGCAAGGATGTTTTTGTCCCTATCAACGATGGTTCTTGTCTGTGGCTAGTAGGCCTGCCGACAAGCCATGACCAGTTCAAGGGCTATGAGAGATGGAGGGAAGCCTGCAACTTTTGCAATCCCACTTTGTCTGATTGATCTCACATTATCAGTCTTTGGTTGGATCCTGACCCTTTGCTTAAATTCATCAACATCGACGTGGCTGATATTGGTGTCTGTGATCTCCTTCTAGCCGATGATCATTTTCAAATGTAGAGGTTCACCCTGGAACTAGTACTTCATTTGGTCTTTTTCCTCTCTTCCATGAGGAGTCTTGCTCGCTTTCTTTCCTTTGTCTTTTTCTGCAGCCGCCCCCGAGGGTCCTACACTCAATTCCATATATCTTGCAAACATAGATGTAATGAGTACAACCAATTACGACAACATCAACATTAGTTACAATCCCATGAATGAAATCCAATTAGACATCATATGATTAATGAAGTTAAATCTTTACTTTCAGATGTCGTTAGTCACTTTATGAAGGGATTTTGGGCAATCCAGGCCCAAGGGTCCAGACTTCCCTGGCAGGAATACTATTTTGAAAGGGCGAATAGGCTAGGGCAATCTGGGTATTTCTCCCATCCTCACACTTTGATGGTTTTGAAAGGCTCGTATCAAAGAGGGTTGAATTTGAGCATGTGGTTCGAGGTTGGTTTTCAAATTTGAGGTTATCTTGATCAATTTTGGAGCTCCCCAAGGTTTAGGGCCAGAAAGCTGTCAGGACTTTACTTTTTGAAATGACTAGGAAGAAACAGAGTTTTGGGGTCGAAACTCCAGGGTCCGAGACTAGGAAGGTCAAAAGACGGTTGATGGTTTACTTTGAACTTCAAGGTGGTCAGGCCCAAAAGGGTGGGAAGCCGTCAGGGTTTCACTATTTTGGAATGGAAATCATGATGTGAAAACCTGGTGGGAGTTACCCGATGGACCAAACCCGAAATAACATTTGGCCACTAGTTTTCTCTGTAAATTCTCTCTATGCGATCGAGGGGACATAACCCACAACTCGAGAAGACAGGCCTACCTCGCCTTCTTGAATCAGATGGAGGGGGATGACACCTCAATGGGTGGATCCTAATGGAGGTAGGGATAGAAAATGGATGGTTGGAACCCAAGAGGCGGAAGGACACCGATAGGTGGCCACTCCACTGGGGTGAAGTTACCATGGAAGTATGTGGATCAGGACCTGGTGATAGGATGATAGAGTTCACTAAAGCTTGAATCCTCAAATGGCGAAAAATAATCCAGACCCTGGAGGGTGGAAGGGCACATTCTCTTCACCGTTCGGGAATGACGGGGGCGATGAATAGTCCTGGGGATAAAAGTTTGATGGACCAGAACTGAACCAGGAAAAAGTAGCCTAAATGTTTGCAACTTTGAATAGGTAGGAATTTGACGAACCAGGGCTTGAGGTTCAAGGAGGTGGGAGCCTTCTGCCATTCAGAATGACAAATGCCCGGGGGAAACCCAACGAGGGAAACCAGGTGAGGCGGGCCCAGAGGCTAAGGTGGAGGCCAGATTTTGAGTGTTCAGAGGTGGTGGCGGGCTCGACAGGGCATTCCACAGTTTGAATAGTTTTTTGTTTTCTAAGTTTTAAATGGTAGGAGGAGAACACAGGCCCGGAGGGCGCAAATTCCCTACACAAATGATGGTGGTGGTGTGGTTTAGCTCCAGTTTGATTTTAGGGGGTCATTTTGGAGGTTCCTTGAATTTTGAAAATATGGGTTTTGTGGGTTTTATGTTTTATCAATTAATTGCATTTTTAGCCCATTTTGTTCATTATTTTAAGTGTAAAATCATAAAAAACCTCTCGGTGGAATGGACAGAAAACCTACCTCAAAATTTTGATGGGGGAAGATGTGGAATCCACTAAGGATGGCTGAACAATGATCATAGATGCTAGGGCGGCGGGTGATAAGTGCACTGATCTCGTCTAGCAAGCACTCTGAACTCTGGAAAACTTGACAAATGAGAATGACAAGCCAAGCCTTATATTTATACCCAAAGATGCATTTAATTCTCTTATTTAATGCCCATACGAATGACCTATGGGTTGGTGAAGTTCAAATTCATGGATGGCGGCGGGAGGTCTGGGGCTCGGGACCTGGAAAGACGTGGCCTTGCGGCCACTTCTAAGTTCATTTTGGCAATCGACGGTGAAGGGGATCTCTGGATCCAAAGGGAAGAGCACCATTTTGGTTTCACCATTGGAAATGTTGAAGATAGCATAGAGTTTCGGACACAGAGGTCTGGATGGTCGGGCCTAGCAGGGGCAAAAGCAACTAAAAAACTTTCTCAACTTAATTGGATGACAAAGAAGGGGCCGGGTCCCGGGGTTCAGGAAGGCGGGAGTCTTCCACCATTTGGGATGGAAAAAACCATGGGGAAACTTGGCTAGGGAAACCCAGCGAGGTGGGCTTGCCAGGCCCCAAGGCCGCTAGCAGAAGCAAACTGCCAAGGAGAGTCCGTGAGGCACCAGGACTTAGCCAAAATGGAGGGGATGAAACATAGTCAACTTAAGATGAGACTTTGGAAAAATGTTGACCACTTAGGACACAAAAATGGGGCATGCAAAATGAGGCAGCGATAGAACGACCTGACAAGGCTAAAGAAAAGAGGGTCCCCATTCTGAACAGGGCGTGTGTGCTGAGGGCACAACATGTACACTTTGTTATTGTAGACATATTTTATTTTACGATGAAGGATAGAAGGCACCCCATTCACTGCATGAATCCAATGCCTTCCTTAAAGAATATTATATGAAAGATCGTGAGGCATAACATGGATTAGTGTCTCTAATGTGGCCTTTCCAGGTGTAATAGGCAAAGTGATCACACCAAGTTCCCTACATTGTCAAATCCCTTAATAGATAAAGAGTTAGGTTGAATTCTTGATGTATCCATGCCAAGCCTATCCAAAAGGGTTACAGTACACATAATAAGGGTGGAGCCATTGTCAACAAGGGTTCCTTTTATTCCCCACCCATCGTAGATAGCTATTATCACAAAAACATTTTATTTTTTTGCATGTCCAAATGACAAAACTCACTTTGGTGGAAGACAATGTCACCATTTATTCCTTGAGTCATGGCTGCTATGTCATTTGGTTGTGTGTTAGGATGGATAGGAGCTTGTTGTAAAGCACTTTGAATCATGTTATGATAATTGTAGACACCTAGATTTGACCACTCCTGAATATGGCCAAATTCACTACTTGTGTTCTTCTATTATGCATCCCTCATCCATGTTAATTTTAAATAATTTGTTATTTGATTAATACTCTACTTTATCTTAATTTCCTCTAAGGTATTTAATAAATGAATTAAATACATTAACCCTTTCATCTCTAAATTAAATAAATACCCCAATTTATTTAATTTAGTCACTTTGGCCTTTATGAATTAAATCAATTTTTAATTCACTTTCTTCTCTCTCCTCATGTCGCATCCTCCATAATACTCTTTAATCTAGATTAATTTAATTAATCTCTAATTATGATGTGCACACCCCTAATCATAATTAGGGTCACATCCTCCATAATCTTCCACTTGCCCCTAATCCTTTATTAGCCTACTTAATCCAGTATTTGCATAACCTTAATCACCTAATTATGCTAACCTAATCTCCATGCCATTTATGGCATATGTCCTTAGGTAACAAGCTTTCTCTATTTGGAGAAGGTGACCCCTTCCCTATGTGAATTTTTAATTCACATTTATTCATTCAATGCATTTTAAGGAATTTAAAATTCCTTCTCCCATCCCCATGAGGATTTTTAAGGAATTTTTAAGGAATTTTTAATTCCTCACATGTCCTCTCAACCACATGTGGAAAAGGACTTCCTTTATAAGGATATTTTGTCTCTTACCAAGGTACAACCTAGTACCTCCACATCATCCCTCTCCTTATACATCACCTACCACATATCAAGATGTGAGGGCTTGTGAGTTCTCAACTCACCCTAGCCCTTGATCTTGTCCATCTTGGCTTAGTCCTAGCCCTCTATTGCTTTAGAGGAAATTACCCTAAAAATGGTGGAATTTCTCCCATTTGCATCTATCCACTTTAGCGATTAATCACTTTAGCATTCAAGCACTTAGCCAATTTTCAAGCTTCCAAGCCATCCTCCATTATTGCAGCACTTTGAGCCTTCATCTTGCATCCATCCAACTACCCACAATCTCCATTGAAGTCCCCATCTTCCCACCATTATTTAGAGCTAAGTTTCATGCCATTTTCCTAAACAAGGAGCACTTATATCAAACAATCAAAGGGCCAATCAAGACTATCAATCTAAACAAGGTAAAAGGTTTCAATCTCTTGTGTTTTGTTTAGATTAAACTAGGCCTAATCTGAGGTTTTTTTTTTGTGTTTTCCTTTGTTGCATTAGTTTAGATTTCCATCTTAAAGTAGGAATTCACACTTGTAGACATTTTTGTCTTGCTTGGTGGGACCCACTTCATGGGTCTATTTTATGTTTTCCTATTGTTTTCAATTTTGCAGGTTCATATTTCACACACAAGGGTGAATCTGCCCCTGAAGAGAGATTTTGCTAGATATAGGGGTGAAAGTGCTTAGAAGATAGGTGAACTCGCTCCAATCTTTTTATCAAAGGGGCAGAGTTGTATTGGACGAGTCAAATTTCTGATCACAAATGAAAATTTTCCTAACACTACCTGAAGAGGCTGTCGGTGTAATTAATTATTTAATTACACTTTAGCATAAGTTTACTTAGGCATATTTCATTTTCTAGGATAATTATTATTTAATTATCATCCTTATCTTATTGAGCTATCTTTTTGCTCAAGATAAGATTAGGGTCCTACTTTATTGCATTATTTCCTTTTCGAAGGCTTTTGTATTATTTGTAAAACAATTACTTTCAATAATCAGTTATGTTGATTTTTGCTTGCATAAACTTCCTCTGAGTTTTAACAGATTTTTTTTGAATATTTGTTGCATGTGATAGGTGATTGCTTGCAGGTGATTCTTGGGGACTGTGAAGTTGGTTTTTCAACTTCTACATGGTATCAAAGCTCCAGACCTGTTGTTGCTTGTTCGTGATCTGAAGATATTTTCTCACAATGTCTTTTTCTGTGCAAGCATTTGAAGCCAACTATTTTTTTGTGGATCTGGGGGTACGCAATTTTTTGGTGCATTTTTGGGCCAAACAAACATCACCATCATGATCAGAGCTTCCAAAAACCCCAAAAATGCCTTTCATTTCGACGATTTGGGAAAAAGTTGAAAAAAAGGCAAAAAAAATTTAGCCAGAGAGGTCGTACAACCTCCCTAACACACAAATTGAGGCAAAAATTAAAAAAAAAATTAAAAAAATTGAAACAATCAAAGGTTTTCAAAAGGTTTTTTGCACGGCTAGTGTAAAAAGGAGCACTGCCCCAATGCCCACAAGCGGCCACTAGGGTGTCGCCCACCACCGGCCTCTAGCACCGTCATGCCACCATTGGCAACCGCCACTGGTGGTTCTCACTCTGCCCGCTGCTCGCACCATAGCCTCCAGCTCCGTCGGCAGTCAACTAACCGCCACCGCAATTCTTAGCCCTAGTGCCAAGGACGTGGTCCTATTTGGACTAGGAGCCTGTGATTGAGCCCCCGCCGGGTGGTTTTAGCCCCTTTCCACATGCAAGAGGTCACATCCGTGACCAGGAGTGGCCAAGCCAGCCCCTAAGTGCTAGCGGCCGGTCACATGTGAACCAAGAGCTGAGCCGAAGGGGCCAGTTTTTTTACCCTTGTTAGTGCTAAAAGGCCTTTTTACAGGGCTTTTTTTCATTTTCTCACAACTTGGGAAAACAGAGTCGATTTTTCAAAAATGAGATATCACTAGAAAGCTGATTCGATGACGGATCTAGTGGTGCATATCTTTTTTTCCAATTTTTCCATTTTGATGCCTTTTTCGCCTGTCAAAGCTAGAAGTTGTTTTCACTCCGGGAGGTGTAACTTTTGCATTTTGGCTCTGTTTTTTGAAAACAAATAAGCATTGGAAAGCTAGTTCAGTGCTCTACACAAATCTTAGAGCTGTTTTTTCAGATATTTTTTATCAGGTATCTGATATTTCTGTTTGATCTCAGCCTTTTCCTTTTTAGTTATTTTCTTAGGAAGTGTGCAATCAAGCTATTTTTTTAGATCAGCGAGCATTATTTTTTCATTTGAGAGTATATATTGTTGTTTTTCTGCCATGTATTTACATAACATTGCACCCCTTACTCCATTCAACTATTTCGGTTGGAAAAAACAAATGGAGATTCACTTGAAACATAAAGGGTTGTATAGGGTAACCATGGGTACAAAAATTGAACCTACAGGTGCTACTGAAAAGAGAAAATGGTTTAATAGATGTGGTGAAGCTTATGGTACATTATGTTTGTCTCTTTCATTTGACCTTCTTTTTCACATTGAGTCTTGCACTACACCCAATGAGATTTGGACTACTTTAGAGTCTTTGTTTGGGAAGTAGGATACTATGAGAGGGTTTCAGTTAGAGAATGAGCTTATTGGCTTAAATCCTAGGGATTTTGACAACATCTAGGAGTTTTTTACCAAAATCAAGTCTTTTAGATTGCAGTTTTCATAGTGTGGTGTTCAGAAAGAAGACTCTCAATTGATATTGTCCATTCTTTCTAAGCTTGGACCAGATTATTCAGTTTTTGTATCTACCTTTTATACCACTATTGATGCACTTGGTACAAGATTCACTATGCCATCTCTTGATGACTTTTCTTCATCTCTCACTCAAGAGAAAGCTAAGTTATCTAGCATGGGCACAGTGAAAACTTTTTCCTCATCACAGGCACTTATTGCATCACAGGAGCCCAGAGATCAAAAAGCTTCTACAGGAAAAGGAAAGAAATAGAAACAAAAGGATTCCAAACCTTATGAGCAGCAAAAGGAGGCCTTAGATTCATCCTCCTCTTCTAAGGGGAAATAATTTAGGAAGGAGAAGACTACATGTGCATATTGCAAGAGGGAAGGACATGCAAAACATAGTTGTTACAAGGACATTGATGAGCTGAAACATCTTCAAAAACATCAGATTGATTTTCCTTCTAGGATGTTTGGATCATCTTCTTCTCCTCATTCTTGTTCTTCAGAAAAGCATAACATAGGCACAACTGGTTTACATACTTCATCAAATATGAAGGGACATGCTCTTTGTGCTTCCTCGGGTATTGGATCAAGGAGATGGCTTCTAGATTTAGGAGCATCTCATCATATGGCATCTTCACAGACTATGTTCACTTCCTTTGAGCCTTGCACTATGTCTCCCATTTTGGTGGGAAACAACACTTACATGAGTGTTATAGGGAAGGGGTCTATTAGTTTTGGGGACCACTCCTTTTAGGATGTCTTGTGTGTCCCTCACTTGACAAACAACCTTCTTTCCATTTATCAGATCACACATGGAGGCACTGGGAGATCTATGGAGTTCACGCCTGATTCAGTTATCATCGGAGACTTGGAGAGTAGAGTAGCTATTTCTACTGGGATAGTGGATCACTCATCTCGGTTGTATTCCTTCACTGATTTTTCTACTGGTGGTGCTTTTGTTTCTACAGTTGTTCCTCACACTTCTAGTGTGCATCATCATTCAGAGGAGAGATTTGGCTTCTTGAACATTGGTGTTCTCACTTCAAATATTTTCTCGAGCCTTCCATTCCATCTCCTCCACCTCCTGTTTCTTCTTCTGTTTCAGTGCATCAACATCCAGTTGATCATACATCTTTGGAGGTTTCTATTGAGTCTTCACCTACTTTGACTTCTTCATTTGCTAAGGTCACACCTACTTTTGTGGAGACATCTTGGGCTGTACCTTCTTCACCTTCAGAAATTGCTTTCATTCAGCCTCTTCCCTCTCACTTCTTTCAGGAGATGCAGTTTATTCACTTCTTTTGGAGTTACTTCATTCTGGGGGGATCTATGGTCTCTTTCTTCCTCTCTTATGGGGGGATTCATTTATGTATCTTTTTGATGGATGGTGTCCTTGGGGGGTCTTATGGAGTCCTCCATCTTTCATCACTTAGGTTATTGCATTCTATTTTGGGGACGAGTTTTGTTCCCACGTGGTTTTCTCCTTTACCCCATTTGATTTAGTTTGCGTTGCATTTGTAAATGAGTACCTGATCAGGCCTTGTTTTCGGGACTCATCTTTGCATAATAATTTGCTTCTCCCTAAGTTGCACTTATGGGGGGTGTTGGTGTAATTAATTATTTAATTGCACTTTAGCATAAGTTTACTTAGGCATATTTCATTTTCTAGGATAATTATTATTTAATTATCATCCTTATCTTATTGAGCTGTCTTTTTTCTCAAGATAAGATTAGGGTCTTGCTTTATTGCATTATTTCCTTTTCGAAGGCTTTTGTATTATTTGTAAAACAATTACTTTCAATAATCAATTATGCTGATTTTTTCTTACACAAACTTGCTCTGAGTTTTTATAGATTTTTTTCTGAATATCTGTTGCATGTGATAGGTGATTGCTTGTAGGTGATTCTTGGGGACTGTGAATTTTTTTTTTCAACTTCTATAGAGGTGAAACTACTAAAGACAGAGGCAAACATGAACAAGTTATAGAGGAGAAATCATACACGCCCCTCCACCCGAAAGGTGACTGTGACTTTTCCCATCCCTCCAAATAGATGATCCTGACAAATAGATAAGGGAGAATTCATCTCATTTATAGGTGAATTGGTAATAATCCAGAACCTTTAATCTTTAAATTTGGGCTATAATTTGATTTTGGTTTTGGGCACTAACTAGCTAACTTGTTTGACGGTGATTTGTGGCATTTAACTGACAATTTATGCAGTTTGTCCCTTCACATTTGACGAAGACTAGTGATGCAAACTAATAATCTATTTTCTGTAGGACGATCAGTCAAAGAACCTAGTTTAGCTCTGTCTATGTGGGGTGATCCCACAATACTGGTTTACAATTTTTGGCCAAACTAGACATTGAAATGATATTTGTTAACTAAATCTTCACTTTTGGGCATGTATAGTTACTAAACCATGAGGAATTTGAAGATGATGCAAACTAGTAAGTTATGAAATTTTGTCTGCAGATTCTAAATATATGTTTTAAAAAAAAATTGGAATCATATTGCATTTCTTTTTCCATCTCCTTCAAAAAATAATTTTTAATAGTAAACACCATTTTTAAAGAGTGATGTTCACTGTATACAACATAACTTTTTTTCTATGAAGGATAAAATTATTTTTCTTTTGAATTTATATTTGTAACTATGATATCTACCATTTCAATTTTGTTTCATAGTGGTTTATTAGATTTTTTTTCTTAATTAAGTTTTAAAATCAAACCAATTACAAATTAGACATAGGAAAATCATATACGACATAACTTTTTTTGTACGTATCAATTTTATTTTATTTTTTGCATCAAGGACATCAATACCTAGTATAAACATATTATTTAGATTTTTTTTGCTAATTTTCTATTTTTCCACATGTGCAAAACAAAGAGCTTTCAATTTTCAGTGAAAAACATACATTCACAAGAAATAAAAAATAAATATAATAATCAAATTAAATATATTTAAAATTATACTTTTTGGGAAGCTTATAATAAGGACTATATAGTTACAAAAAATAAATTTTAAATGAACTCATTTGATCCCCAAAGAGTTAAATCAAAACTGGTATTTTATCAACAATTTGATTGGTCTAAAGGAGACTTCTTTATAGGTATGGTTTAAAACTAGTGGGGTTCTATCCAAGAGGGTTTGATCTAAGGTGGTTTGATCAAACCCTCTTCAATTGGAATCCTTTAAATGGAAATTTTCAAGGCTTAAATAATTATATTTTCTAAAAATATGTGATTTCAGCAAAAAATAGGATGTCCCAAAAAGTGTAAACCAGTATTGTGGGATCCCCCTATGTCATTTTTCCATACAAATTTAGGCACATGTAGATTAATTAAAGGCTCAATAAACTTGTTTGTTGTGTTTGGGAGTGAATTGTTGATGTATCCACTCCCCTTGCACCTTCGGTGATCTTGGGTGACGAGAAATCACAATTCATTCTAGTCCAGTCCAATCTACACAAGAAGTGCTAGTGTATCTAAGCTCTCTGCTTCCACTACGTGTGAGCCTGGGGACCAACCAAAGCATCTAGTATTTCCTTCCTTTAACGGGACCTACTTGGGATTTCATCACTTGGGGGATGATTCCACCATGTGTTACCGACAAGGTATATAAAGGGAGAGAACTAAAGTTGTACCCCAATCTATTCACGTCATGTTTAGTGAAGCGTTGAAGCTAGGGTGATACCTAGATAAGATGTGCAAGGTTGGTATGAGTTTCTAGTACCTCGTTGGGGCTCCTGATCCATGCTTGTGACAGGCTGGTGTTCATGGTTGTGCCTCACATACCTAGTGTATATCAAGGAAGAATAAGATAGTCTTGTTTAACCTAGATAGAGACCCTTGTTTTAGCTATGGCTTGGTGTAGTGAATGGGATGTGCACCATACCATGAAGTTACTCACCACATACACCCTTTGGTTGAGATAGAAATCCTTCTGGTGGACTATGATAGTATCTGAGAGAGGCCATAAAGGTGAGCCCATGGTGTCTGTTGATGACCCTATGCCACTGAATCACTAGCTATCTGCCTTCACGAGAAAGGGTGGTCCAGAGAACCACCCTAGTATCATAGAGTATTAACCTTGGGTTGTCCCTCAAGGTGGTGGGCCTACATCAAGTTTGTATACCCTTATCACTAATTTTAGGATTCTTCTATCTGGAGTGTCTTCTTGTGTGATACTAGTGCTTGTCGTCAGTCTGAGTCGGTCTAGCCTTTTCTGTCTATTGTTTGCCATGTTTTTTGTCCTTTCCCATAGTCTAACCTTTCCCTCAGTGGCAAGTTTGCTTCTCATAGAGGAAATTTTGCATTGTGGATAGATGATCCTATCCTAAAAGGGGCATCTTTGTGTCTCAAGTCTGGTCTAGGTCAACATTTAGGAAAACTCATCCTTGTGAGGGGTGAATTTAGTTGTGGGTCCCACTATTAGGTGACCCTACATCTACTTGTTCCCTGAATAGGTGATTCTTCCTTGTCCTTAAGTGAGTTTGTGCCCAAACCTTGTCCTGTGTCTGCCTGTTCCCTCAGAATAGGCGATCTTGTCAATCTTTTAGGTGAATCTATGTCTTTTCTACATCTCCCTTATTTGTACAACCCCTAGAATAGGCGAACTTGTTGTCCATAGGGGAGATCCCACATTTGTCCATACTATCCTTGTCTGTACTATTCAAGATATAGGTGATCTTGCTTGTCTGGTACGCGATCCTGTAATAATATTTTTCATTAGAATCTATACGCTTTAAGAAATAGGTGATCCTGATCCTTAGATAGGAAAGTTTGTGTCCTATTTCTACCAATTTCCTTATGGTGTCAAGAGATATAGGTGATCTCGTGTCTTATAGAGGAAATTGTTTCCTTAGATAGGCAATTTTGAATCCTGCATCTACCTGTTTATGTTGGCTTCTGAAAATATAGGCAAACTTGAGTCCTAGATATAGGTAAACTTGAGCTACATAGAGGAAAATCCATTGACCTTTAAATAGATGATCCTATTACCTGGAGGGATGAACTTGTGTCACATAGAGGCAAACATGCTTCTCATACAAAACTCCTGAGAGTTAATCCTTTGGACCAATGAAAGCTTGTCATTTACTGAGTCTATTCCCACAATCAAAAAAATTTTATCATCATCCATCCAACCATAATTGCCATTTTAGTTTGTCTACATTTTCCAAAAGTCATCAAATTCTTAGTCAAATCATATAGGTTCATCATAGGACATTCCTAGATTGCATATCCATCATCGATTCATCAATTCGATTCTTTTAGAATTTGTTGTAGGGGTTTTATCTAGGTTCACTTAGGTGTCTGATCCTTAGCATCATCATCCACACTTACTTAGGATTGCCATCCATCTTGAGTCATTAATCATCGATGACCCAATCAATCTACTTCCTTCTCAAGGTAGATTCGATGTAATAATCATCATTTTTACAATCCAATCCAATCATCAGCATCAAAAATCATCTAGTTAAACCCTCAAACTTAGTTTAGAGTCAATCTCATCAAGCCCATCCAACCAATCATCTAATCTAGTGAATCGATCTAGTTGAATCCAATCCAATCATTCAATCAAACAATCCATTGATTTGTCTCATCCAATCAATCAACCAATCAATAGTCTAATCTAATTAATCCTTTAGAAATCATTTAGGATATCATTTAAGTGCATCTTAGTCATCTGGTAGTTTTACATTTTCATGCCTATTACCACCAAATCACAAGGAAACTCATGGCAGAACAACAGTCTGAAGGTGCTCAGTCTCACATCCCTTAGGATCAACCCACCAATGGTGGCTCATCATAAACCAACATTGAAATCCACACCATATCTCCTACTGATGAGAGCATGGTCAACCAACCTAAGGTCACAATTGATGAATACCTTAGTAATGCCACCAATGTCCAAATGAGAGATCATCTCCTTAATGAGTGTGGGGATAAAATCCTCGCCATGTTACTCTTGAAAGGTATCAAGTCGTTGTCGGGGTTCAATTTATCAAAATACATCAATATCACGCCTCCTGCACCCCTAGTGTCGCAAGATCCTCAAAACTCTTAGAATAATCTAGGTAATTCATACATCCCCAAAGGTCCACTACAAGGGGGTTGGTATCAACTTGGGTTTGGAAATGTTGTGCTTTATCAAGTACTACTCCATGTACCACCTCTTCAAGTTCCAATTTCAATTATTAGAGCATTTCTCAATCCTAACAATCCCTAAGGACCTGATCTTAACAATCCTCTTGGTCTTGGTATGCGACAACATCCTCCCAATTTGCTAGGCCTAAATATCCCATAAGGATCAACCCACATACCATCCATACCACATCTCCTACCAAATCCATTGAGTCAGTTACTAGGGAATACTAGGGGAAACCCTTTGTCTGTGCCACCTCCACCTCCTAGATCTACACCAATACCAAATTTACCACCACCTCCATTCACATCTCACCCACCACCTCAGGGTAATGGCCTATCCTTGCACAATTCTCAAGGTAATCCTCAATAGCCACCATCACAACCACCATGGTAAACCCCATCACAACCTCCACAACACACTCATGTCCCATCTCAACCACCTCATCAACCACCTCCACATCAACTGCAAGGCAATCCATCATAGCCTCCTCATCAACCGCAAGCTCCTCCTCACCAATTGATATCACAACAAACCTCATCCTATTGGAAACCACAAATCCCTTAACAACCTCCATCTTACTAACCACCTCCTCAACATTCAAAAATCCTGACACAATCACAGTAATCCCAACAAAAAATTCTCGGAAACCCTGCTACCTAGTACCTATATCACCCGCAAAGCACCTATTATTCTCAACCTACCACATCTAATCCTAACACTAGGTATTCTTACCACAATCCACAACCATCCCAACAACAACTGCCTCACATTAATCCACAACAATCCCAACAAAAACTGTATCACATCAATTCCCAACAATCCCAACAAAATATCTACTACCAATAGTCCAATCCACAACAAAATCCATATGCTTCTCAACAACATGCTGCCTACAATTACCAATCAAATCCATATTATTCCCAGTAGCAGCCATCATACTAGTAGGGTGTCTCCTATTATCAAGGACCTCCATCATATCAACAAGGTGTTTCTTCTTCATACTATCAAGTCCTGCCATTATATCAACAACCTTATCCACTCCCCAATCCACATATCCTAATCAATATCAACAAATTCCATATCCACCTCCACCATTGTATGATCAAACCATTTTGACACTATCTCCATTCTATCAACAATATGCTCTTTACAATCAGTCCAATCCGACCAACCATCCTCCATCAACACATGTCAATAAGGAGTGGGAAGAGATAAATTTCGTGTTAAAAGACTTGCAAGTAGGGACATCCAAAAAATATTTCAAATTTGAAGAGATTTTCCCCTATCCATTTGATCCCTTGATTTCACTTATTCCTTTTCCTAAGCACTTTGAAATGCCAAAATTTGAAAAACACAAAGGAAGGAAAGACCCAAGAAACTACCTGTGGGAATTCTACACACATTGCCAAGAAGTCCTATACAATGGAAATTATCTTCTACAATTGTTCCATAGGAGTTTGACGAGGATAGCCTTGGACTAGTTTATGGCTATTCCAAAGGGTTCAATCTCTTCTTTTTTGGATCTTTCAAAAACATTCATTACACAGTTCTCCTTTAAGTTGGAGAAGGACATTGATACCTTAGATCTTCTAAAAGAGAAATAACGTGAGGGAGAAACTTTCACAAGCTACCTGCAAAGGTGGTGTACCTTGGCTAGTTGACTAAAGTCTCATCTTAGTCAGAAGGACATGGTGACCATTTTCGTAGAAAATTCCCATCCAGACATGAAACATAATCTTAATCTCCATTGTGTACCTCCTTTTTAGAGGTCATATAAAAGGGCACTACCATTGAGAGGGTCCTTATTGTCAAAGGACAAATCAAAATCAATAACTCTAATAAGAATAAGCCATTTGGAGATAAGTTCTATTATTGGAATAAAAAAAAATGTTGTTGATGATGGTGTCACCAATACCAAGCATGTTCAAGTGGCCAACATCTCATAAAGATCACAATATGTCCCTAATTAGCAATCGATCGCTAATGTAATATCCATGTCACATGGTGCACCTCGTCGTCCCCAACAGTCCAATCAAAATAATTAGGGGAACACTAAACGATCATTCACTCCTTTGGGAGAATATCTAGAAGTTTTTTTCAAATGGCTACTACAAGCAAGCTATCCAGTCACTTATCCTATGACTAATACTTTTGATGATTCAAAACCAAAGCCTGCATGGTATAGGGAAAATGAGTATTATGACTTTCACAAAATTAAAGGTCATTCCACTAACAAGTGTCAGGGACTTAAAACATATATCCAAGATCTTGTTGATCGATGGATATAGTAGTGGATGTGAATCAAGCAATGTCATCCAATTCTCAACTTCAAATATATCAAAATACTTTCCCAAAGCATAATCAAGGTGCCAGTCCATCCATTGCTAATCCCAGGTTAAGCAATAATAATAACCAAAATAACAACGTGAATAACATTAGCTACAAGAGTGTACCCTATAACTATGATGGCATTGTCATGTGCATTAGTCAAATTGAACCATGCATGTCCATGATCCATGTCAAGGGTAAAGATCCTCAATGTGTTGTTACAACTTGTCACACCCGCATATCCATTCCTTGTCCTTCCACGTCATCCCAATGAGCTCATGTGAGCTCCCAATATAGTATTCATGATCATCATGGAAAGAGTCCCCCTCAAATATCCATCTTGGATTTTCTTAAGTCTTCCTTGATCCATCAAGAAATCCTAACCAAAGCTTTGGAGGATACCCATGTGCCTAATGATATAGATCCTACCCAATTTCAAGCCTTAGTAGGACACCTGTCATCAACATATCAGTTGGGCTTCAGTTAAAATGATATGTCATCCATTGATTCAAACCATAATTGTGCCCATCACATCGAAGTCCTTGTAGCTTGACATAAAGTGACAAGGATCATGGTAGATAATGGCTCTACCCTCAACCTTTGTATGCTCAAGTTCATAAAACAGGTAGGGTATACCCATGCTGACTTAAATAATCAGGTTATCACAATCAAAGCTTATGAAAATGCAGAAAGTGATTATGAAGGAATTATTTGTCTTCCCATTCAGGTTGGCCCTATTATATAGTATACCACATGCCACGTCCTTGATTTGGAACTTCCATATAATCTTCTCCTTGGTCCTCCATGGATCCATGTCATGCAGGCCATTCCTTCCACCTACCATCAATGTTTGAGGTTCCCATACAATGGGATGGAAGTAACCATACATGCTGATCCACAACCCTTTGAATATTGTTGTTCTCTCAAAGCTTCCTTTCCCCACTCTCAACATTTTCTAGGAGTTGATGTGGGGGCACCACATGAATCATGCTTCAATCCATCTTCCAACTCATCATCCAGTACATCATCCATTCCATCCACTACATCTAAATCCACCATCACCAAAGTCCAGATCATTGACAAAGGTTGTGGAGAGTATGTGATGTGCACGACTCTTAATGTGGAAACCATTCCACCATCTCCTCGCATATGCAGTCAACCTTATTAGTTTGCACCAAAGGAAGTAGAGAAGAAAAAAACTCTTTGCTCAAAGAATATGGGTTCTACCACCTTCTATTCTATAGGAACACAACAAGATCAACCTGAATATTATATTAGTCAGTGGATATACATGGAATAATTTGAGCCTTCACCCCATCTCATTGAGTACTTTCAAGATACTTATCCTCGTGCATCAAAGTTAGCTAAAAAATAGAATTATTAAGAAGGAGGCCTTGGTGTAGAGGAACATGGAATATTGAAACCTATTGAAACACCCATGTAATCCAAACATGTAGGCTTAGGCTATGATAACAATAAAAAGGGTCCTACAACATCTACGAGTGCTTCAACTATTGTCAATGCAAACAATGATTTCCTTGATGACATACCTAAGGAAGAGGTCACCATACTCGCTTACAATGATGTTGATCTCCCTTCCCTATTTGACTATATATCTCTCCTTACCATCAGCCTTTCCCTCCAGTGCACTAAGCTTATCGATTGAGATCTATGAGGTAGCACACCTATTGAAACTTTCCCCTTAGTGGAAAGTTATGTGCATCTTATGGGAGTGGGGGAAGATGAACACCCTAACCGTAAAAGTAAAAAAGAAGCAAAATAAAAAAGGGTCATCTAGTGAAAACCTCTCTGAGACACTTCCTAACTCATCAATAGTAAAAAGAAAGGGTGTATCCATTAATTAAAACCTTGGTGAGGCACTAGGAATGGGGATGCTCATCTTCCCCTTGTAGGATCTCATTTGTCTAAATGATCTTCCATCCTAATCAAAGAGAAACAAGAAATCAATTTGGGAATAGAAGAGGAGCCTAAGATTACCTATGTAGCTAAATCATTGTTAGAAGAAGAATATTCCATCATTGTTTACCTTCTAAAGGAAGGGATCATCAACTTCACATGGAATTATTCAAATATTCCAGGACTATATCTCGTGCTAGTTGTACACCATTTGGACATTCATCCAAATGCCAAACCTGTTAAAAAAAAGTTGAGAAAGATGCATCCCCAAGTGGCCTTGCTCGTCAAGAAATAACTAGATAAATTGTTGGAGGTTGGGTTCATAAACCTATCAACTACTCTAACTAGATATCCAAAATAGTACCTATTTCCAAGCCAAATGGGAACATTAGAATATGTACATATTTTTGGGATCTCAACAAAGCTTGCCCAAAGGATTATTTTCCTCTTCCAAGCATTGACATGTTGGTCAATCTTATAGTAGGGCATGAGATGCTATCCCTTACAGATGGCTTTTCTGGCTATAATCGAATTAGAATCACACTAGAAGATCAACATCAAATTTCCTTCACCTCTCCTTGGGGCACCTTCTACTACAATGCCATGTCGTTTTGTCTCAAAAATGTGGGGGAAGCCTACCAACATGCAATGAATTTTATTTTCCATGATCTTATCCATATCATCATGGAAGATTATGTTGATGAACTCTTAGGAAAATAAAAAACAAGGGAATATCATCCTATGATCCTGAAGAAAATCTTTGAATGAATAGAGCACTACAAGCTATGTCTAAATCCAAAAAAAGTGTGTGTTTGGGGTCACATCTTGCAATTTGTTAGGCTTCATAGTATATAGGAGGGGTATTGAAGTATATCTAGCAAAATTCAAAGAAATAATGGACATGCCCCCACCACACAATCTAAAGCAATTAAGGAGCCTCCAAGAAATCTATAGTCCATCAAACACTTCATAGCCCAGCTTGCTGACAAATTTCAATCATTCACCCATCTGCTGCATAATGACATCACATTCAAATGGGATCTAGAATGTTAAAGATGCTTCAAAAATATCAAGGAGTATCTGGCTCATCTACCAATTTTAATGCCTCCCATTCTAAGAAAACCACTCTTTTTGTATATCTCAGCTACATTGGTTGCACTAGGGGCATTATTGGACCAACATGACAACTTCTCCAAGGAATGTGTTATCTATTACATCAGTCACACACATGTGGGTTATGAGGTCAAATATTCCCTAATGGAAAAAGCTTATCTGGTAGTGGTCTTCAGTTCACAAAAGCTTCATCATTACATGCTTAGTCATCCCATCAAGCTTTTCTCAAAATTTGACCCACTCAAGTACCTGTTATCCAGAACTTCTTTGACTGGCCATATGGCCAAGTGGGTTATGTTATTGAGTGAATTTTACATAGAATATGTGGACCAAAAAGAAATGAAGGGACATGGAATAGCAAATAAGTTGCTTGATGCTCCTTTGTTTGATGCATATCCATTAGTGGCTAAATTTCCTGATGAAGGGGTCCTTACAATTGTAGAAAAAAATACATGGGTGCTCTACTTTGATGGATCATACACACACAATGGAGCTGGTGCATGCATCATGTTCATTACTCCTCAAGGTGATTACATCCCAAAGTCATTCAGATTATTTCCATGAACCAACAATATTGTTGAGTATGAAGCTTTAATCACTAGCTTCTAAATCACCATCCAATGGAACATCACTCGTCTTCGTGTCTTTGGCGATTCACAACTCATCATCAAATAGGTCAATCATGCGTTTTAGACAAAATATGATAAGATTTTTCCATATAAAAGCATGGTGGATGACTTCAAAAAGTATTTCCCCTACATCTAGTTTGAACAGATTCCCAAAGTCCAGAACAAGGCAGTAGATGTAATGGATACAATTGGTTGCCTCATCGTCATGCCTAGAGATTGAATAGATTGTGATTTTTTAGTTGAGAAACTACTAATCCCCATATATGATGTCCCTGATAGTGAGATGGTGTGCGATATCGTAGGTCTTGATTCACCCTGGTACAATGGCATGTATGCCTACCTCCATGATAACATCTTACCACTCAATCTTACTTGAAATCAATATAATCATTTATCTAATGTACTTCTCGTTATACCATTATAGGAGATACACTTTATCGAAAGGAGTATGATGGAACTCTTCTTCGTTATCTCAATGAATCTGAATCTTGTGTTGCATTAAATGAGGTACATAGTGGTGTATGTGGGTCCCATTCTAATGAAATGGCCTTAGCAAAGAGGATTCTCAGAGCTGGTTATTATTCACCCACCATGGAACATGACGCCAATGAATTCATGAAGAAATGCCTACCATGTTAGCAACATGCAGATTTGATCCATGCTCCTGCACAAGACTTGCAGCCTATCATTGCTCCATGGCCCTTTTCACAATGGGGTTTTGACCTAATCAGCAATATTTACCCTCCACAATCTAATGATCATACCTTCATTATCAAAACCACTAAATACTTTACCAAGTGGGTGGAAGCAATCCCACTCTCTCAAATTACGGGTATTCAGATATCTAAATTCATCCCTTTCCATAACCTTTGTAGGTATGGAATTCCTTCCACCATCATCACTGACAATGGAAAGCCATTCAAAAACTAGTATATGAAGCATCTTTGTGAGACATATCACATCCAACATCGTTGGTCCACCCCTTATTACCCCCAGGGTAATGGTCAAGTTGAAGCAACCAACAAGACTCTCATAAAAATCCTTTTAAAGGTGGTCAATAACACTAGTAGAGATGGGCACCTCCATCTTAATCCCACCCTTTGGGCATACCGTACTTCCATCCACACTACCATTGGTGCCACTCTATACTCCCTTGTATATGGTTTCAATGCTATCTTTCCCATTGAGTTTGAGATCCCATCACTTCAAATCTCTCTGAAGAATCTTATCAGTGATGAAGATGCTCAAGTCACACGGCTAAGTCTACTGGAACTCCTAGACAAAAAATACATCAAGGCATGCAACCATCTTCAAGCATATTAGCATCATCTTATGAGAATCCACAATGATAAGGTTCATCCTTGCCAGCTCAATGTTGGTGATCTAGTCCTAAAAGAGAATCAACGAACCCAGCAGGATAGAGAAAAGAAAGGAAAGTTTGAAGCAAACTGGTTGGGTCCCTATGTGGTCACAACAAAATATGGTTTTGGGGTATATCGACTTGCAACGCCTGAAGGAGAAACCCCTAGAAGAGCCTATCAATATCATGCACCTGAAGAGGTTTTACACTTAAGTTAGCTGGGTTATCCTCTCCTGAAAAATACAAAAAAAGTTAAAAAAAATCCAAAAATAGTGAAGAGAAATAATCCATCATATGGTGAAAACCACCCTTGGTTCTGCCTTGGATAAGTACATTTGGTGAAAATTTGGGAATATGAGCCATTCATAGAGGGAATAATCATTATCTACCTTGCATCCTAGCTACTTTGTGATTTTATCCATCCTATCTACACATCCTATCCTCACATCCTATCAAACCCATTCCCCATTTCCATCCCTTTATCTGTTGCTTGATATATTTTGGTTGAGCATTGGACACTTTAAATTGACTATCCAAAAATCTTGAGCTTTGTATCTTGAATCTGAGCTTTTCATCATTTGTACATTGGTGTTGTCCATTGGTCTTGTGTCTTCATCTAAGATCCTCCATTGTGTCGGTCATCATTAGGTCCCATCTTGTCTCTCATCCCTTTTTTTGAACTACGTTGCACCAACGCTTTCATGTAGGAAAGGCTAATGATTTGATCAGCCCCTCAGTCATTTGTCTATTCAGTCTTTATTGTCCATTGAGGTCTCCATTGTCCTCTTTCCACTTTTATCCATGGTTAGTCATTGGTCTTTTATTGAACTACGAGGGCTTTGTGCTTTCACATAGGAAATGCTAATCTTTGATCATCCCCAGAGCCCCTAGGTCTTTATGGTGTGTTTTGGTTTGGTGTCATGTCGTCAATTTTATCCCTATACAACTGGTGCTTAGTAACAAAGGTCATTAGTGTCATGAGGTTTAATCAGTTTCAAGTATCTTGAGTCATGTTGATTACCTGATCTATCCTCCATCTTTGGTCTTAATAGGATGTATCCTTCCTAAATCAAACCGCATTAGTCCCATCCAATTTTTTAATCTTATGGCAAAGGACATTTGAAATTTATTGTGATATTTTGATGTTTTTGATATTTTCTTTTATCATTTGAGCCTTCTATTATACATTGTTAAGGTCACCACAATCTATCATATCATGGTGGGCTTTAACATGTAGAAATAGGGGCATATCTTGATCTTTTGTTTGTGCTTATCTTCTTGGCTTTCCCACGTATCACCCACTAAGATCCCTACAGTCTTGTGTTACATTGGGGCATCCTTTGCATTTGTGGTTATCCCAAGATCAAGCCTAACCAAAGCCATTATGACTTTGGGGTGTTGGGATAGCTTCCTTATTTGTTGTGTTTGTTTTATGCATTCAATGTTAATCTGCCTTGATTCCTCATACATTGGCATATCGTGTCTCATGATATAGCAAAAATCAGTACTCCAAAAATGGAAAAATGGCATTAGGTTTGCATTTCATTTACCATCCCATCCCATTGCATTACATCTCCCTATCCAATTCTTCCCCTAGCCTATGGTTAGCAATTTTGGTTGTGCAAATATTCCCTATCCATCCATTCTTCTTAATAGGATTCCTATGGTTTTGAGAGGTGCACTATCATGCCCTTCATCATTTATCTTGTTATGCAGTGCATTTCCACACTTATCATTGCTCACCTAGGTTCATTTCCTTTCCCATATCATTGCATTATCATTTTCATTATCCTAAGTTGTTTAGATTAATATAGATTTGTTATACTAAGCATCTTAAGTTCACTTCATTTCATATCATATTTATTGCATTATCATTTTCATTATCCTCTTAAGTTGTTTAGATTAATATAGATTTGTTATTCTAAGCATCTTAAGTTCATTTCATTTCATTTCCATATCCATTGCATTATCATTTTTAGTATCATTTTAAGTTGTTTAGATTAATCTAGATTGGTTATTCTAAGCATCTTAAATTTATTCGATTTCATTATCATTTCATTGTATTACCATATTGGTCCATTTCACCAAATATATGTTGCATTGCATTACATTTATCCATATCATAATTACACATCCATATCTTACACATTTTTCATTAATTGCATCAGATTACATTTTCATGCCACAATCAAATCATACTAATATTCCTTGAAATTTTTCCCACTAAAACTAAAATAAAATTGATCATATAGTGTACAAGATAGATATCCATGTGGGTATGTGCAGAATCATAATGGAAAAAATAGGCCCTTAAGTGGCAAAAAATTCAGAAAAATCAGAGTTAGGCAACTTGACGTAAAAAATTGAATAAGTTATCTATATTATTTCAAAATATGTAAGAATAGAATTTGTAGCAAATTGAATGTATTTTCTAAACTACTAGGTTTTTTTTTTTTTTAAAATCTATTTGGTGAAAATTTGAAATTTCAATGCAGTAGTACTTAAATTTCAGGGAAAAAATAAGTAGGTAACTGTCTGACCACCCTAACCATAATAAAATGACAATATTTTTTTATAAGATTTTAGATATAAGTAGAGGACTCATGTCTCGATGTGATGCATATTTTTTTCTATTTTTTTTCCAAGTAAATAATTAATTATGAATTTTTTATTACAAATTTTAAAAAGTAAAAGAACCTGTATGTCTAGCCACCTTAACTTGTTCAAAACTCCATAAAATTCATTTATTTATTTTTAATCCTATAGTATGTGAAGCATAGAGTGTGATGCACGTTTCAGATTCAAAAAATGTGATACTGTTTGAAAGCTATAGATGTTTTTCAATCAGCCTATCAATCAGGACTTTAGTTGTAATTCAGATAGAAAATGAAAAATAATTATTTATTAAATTCAAAGTAAAGCATAATTTATATTGGTGGAAAGCTGAGAATCTCCTTTAAAAAACATTTTCATTTCATCAATTTTGGGTAACAAAAAAGTCATCAGCCACATACCCTACAAAAACCCATCATATCACCACTTTTTGGCCCATCATGATCCTAAACATACCCATGTGATATGAGATGATTGAAATTTTGGGATCACATTTTCTGAATCAATCACCAAGATTTCTAAACATATCGATTGCATCACAACATATAAAATCACAAATCATTCATCACAATATATAAAATCATAAATCATTCATCACATCCTGCATCACAAAGTGTCAGACATAATGCATTTAATCCATATGATCCACATAGAAATTAACATGAATCATCATAATCACATAAATTCATCATGATCATAACCATCATACACATGAGCATAACAAATATCCATGTCATCACAAAATAATCACATATTGTTGACAATATTCATCACATATCATATATATATCAAAAAATATACCGTGTCCATCATATCCATCATAGTCCATAATAAATGATCATAAAATTCTATAACAAGTCCATATAAAATTAATAAGTCCATCATAAATTCTATCGAAATCCATCAAATAAGATACAAGTACAAAGCTCTGATCTAGTGAAGAGACTACATCTCCTGAATGAATAAAGAATAAAGAATGATAGAATCAATGAATCAAATAATCCCTATCTAATTTGTGCTAAGGAAATTGTAGCCTCTATCTCTATATCCTGCATATCCACTCCACACTTGTCAAAACTTGTATCCTACCTCCTCCTCTCTCCTCTAACCTAAGCTACTGACATCTAACCTTTGTAGGGAGTCTGGCATTGAACCTTTGCCTTGGGGGGGAGTCTCACGGTAGCTACTATATCCTTGTGTATGTATAGCCCCTGAGTGGGATGGTCTTGGCATCTATGGGACTACTCTAACATAGATCGATACCCTCTGTGCTATATCTAGGATGACCTGGTGATAAGCAAACATATAATAACTGACCTCTGTCCTTGTATCGACCACCTCTACTATTCGTGCCCTCACCAAATCTAGCTCTATTCAATATCTATCTCACATCCCACTAATATGTCTTCTCCCCTACTCCCAAGCCTCCTACGCCATCTACATCTGATCCACCTATGCCTATAGCTGGGATATCCTCTATAAGGTCGCATCCCTCCCACTCTACAGTGCCTATATCAGGGCCTCTGTTGTCTTTTCCCTCTCCAACAATCCCCCTGCATCCCCCAAGGCCACCTTTGCACACTTTGATCTATCTTGAGCCTCATCTCTCTCTCCTCTCACCTCTTCCAACTACCTCTAGAGCTCATCCCTCTCTCTCTCTCTCTCCATATCCAACATCTCTCTCCCTGCTCTATCTGCCAGGGCTTCATAATCCCTATCTCCATCCCTCTATAGACCTTATAGCCACTCTACCTCTACCCACAATCTATCCACATCTCCATCCCCTCCCCTCCTCTTCCTACACACTCTCCTCCTCTTCCTCTATAGCCTGGCTAGCTCTCTCTCATTATCAGATCTGAATCCCAAGGCTCCCACAATCAGCTGCACTATCATGATCTGACCTGGCCTCCTCTCTACCCACTATACAAAGTACCATACGGTGGTACTTGCATCTATTGGCCCTTCTCTCCATGGGTATTGCATCATAGGGACTATCTCCCACATCTTCCATGCATACTCCATAGTAATCAACTCTCCCCATATCGTTGTTGGCTCCCTAGTGATGTTTTGGAACCTCTATGGTCCTATAGGAATGTCTTGCTACAATCCATATTGTCTAGTCACCCTATCGGGTCTATACAACTCCATAATATACAAATATCGTATGATCAGGTAACACATTGAAAATAGGTACACCCTCCATCTCTTGTCATAATTCCTGCATCATTGAAAGTGTTGTGCCATGTGGGGTCTCCAAGTGAGATCCTCCTCCCTCAACCCATCTACTCTCCACCACCATCCCTCCAAATCACCCACTTCCTGATAATGCAGCCTCCAGCCATACTCTTTCCCCCCACTAGTAGGCCATGGGAAATGCCTCATCTCTCACATTGACAATAAGAATATCTAGTCTAGCAACATTAATCTACTCCTAGGCCCATGCTTGGAGCAGAGCTGCATGGGTGATGCTTAATGCTTGTCTATAGCAGATGGTGTGCATGTCTCGGTACAACTGAGCTAGCACACACGCTCCCCAAACAAACTCCTCCCACCTCTCCATAATGTGTCTGAAAACCTCAATCACCTTGAGGCTACAAAAGTGTCCACTCCTATCTGGTAACAAAATCCCACTAATTAGGCCACAAACATACAATGGTAGAGCTGGTACCTCCAATATAAAACAAGCATCTAGATCCAACTCTCTCCCCTAGATGGGCAGCTCAACAGGTCCAAATATAGCATATAGACTCCTATACATTGCTCAACTGCGAGTCCAACTGACCAAGTGCCCTCAAATGGGAAAAAACTAAATCCTCTAGACATCCTCTAGAGTCACTATCATCTCCCCTATCAGGAGATGGAAGGTAGAAGTCTCTGAGCTCCATCGCTCTATCAACACCATTAGCACTCCCCTGTATGCTCAGATATTAGGATACCCCAACATGTGTAGTAGCCCCACCTGTGCCAGTGTTCCATGGATATGGGCATTCGTCACCCTCTGTGTCACCTCTAACACTGTCGAGTGCCTCTCGTTCATCCTTAGCGTCTCAAAGTTCTACATCCATACAAAAAATCTTATTAGTCTTCTAACATTCTATTCCTATTTCTTGTCCTTTTCATCTGGGTGATCCAACAATATTGGTTTACAACTTTTGGCCAAACTAGACACTGAACTAATTTTTTCTAGCTAAATTTTCACTTTCAAACACCTTTAGTGGCTAAACCGTAAGGAATTTTAAGATGTTGCAAACTAGTGATTTGTGACATTTTGTCTGTAGATTATAAATATATTTTTTCAAAATTTTTGGAATCAGATTGCACTTCTTTTTCCATCTCCTTTGAAAACTATTCTTTTTTAGTAAACACCATTTTTAAGGAGTAACACTCACCATATAACACAACTTTTTTTCCATGAAGGATAAAATTCTTTTTTTTTTTTTAATTTATATTTGTAACTATGATATCTATTGCTTCCAATTGGTTTCATACTGTTTTATTGAATATTTTTTCCTTAATCAAGTTTTGAAGTCAAACCAATTACAATTCAAACATAGGCAGACTGTATAGCACAATGTTTTTTGTATGTATGGAAATTTTATTTTATTTTTTTGTTGTATCAAGGACTTCAATATCTGGTGCACTCATATTTTTCAAAAAAATAAATTGATAATCTTATATTTTTCCACATGTGCAAAGCAAAGAGCTTGATTTTCAGTGAAAAACCTACATTCACAGAAAATAAAATATAAATACAATAATCAAATTAAATTTAATTAAAATTATACTTTTTTGGAAGCTTATAATAAGGAATACATACTTGCAAAAAATAAATTTTAAATGAATTCATTTGATCCCCCAAAAGGTAAATCAAAAGTGGTTTTTATTAGCATTTTGATAGGTGTAAAGGAGACTTCGCTATAGGTATGGTTTAAAACTAGCGGGGTTCTATCAAAGGGGGCTTGGTATAAGGTGGTTTGATCAAACCCTCTTCAATTGGAATCCTTTAAATGGAACTTTTGAAGGCTTAAATCATTATATTTTCTAAAAATATGTGATTTCAGCAAAAATCAAGATCTCCCAGAAAGTGTAAACCACTATTGTGGCAGCACCCATCCCTACCCCTAGTTTACCAACATACATTGTCCACTAGTATAATCAATGGTGATATCAATATTTTTTATTACACTTAATATACATGCTATCATACATATGAATGTTGTCTACATCTAATTTCACAAATATAAATATCTGCACATAGGGAAAATAAAATGAAACACAACAAAGGAAGCCATGCTCTCCACCCTACCATATTGGTCATGGAGCCTCATAGGCTCTCACCAAACCCTTGAGCAAGAACATACATTGTCCACCACTGTGATCAATGGTGAAACCAATGTTTATTATTGCACTTAATATATAGGCTCTGACCATTGATTATACTAGTAGACAAACATGCATTGTCCACTAGCATAATCAATGGTGATATCAAATTTTTTTATTACACTTAACATACAGGTTGTCATACATATGAATGTTGTATGCATCTAATTTCACAAACATACACACTTTCACATAGGGAAAATAAAATGAAACAAAAAAGGGCCTACTCTCCACCCTACCATATTGGAACTTGGAGCCTCATAAGTTGTCACCATACCCTCGAGCAAGAACATACATTTTCCATCACTGTGATCAATGGTGAAACCAATGTTTCTTATTGCACTTAATATAGAGCATGTCATTCTGAGTTATGCAGCCATAGCAATATCAAAGATAGAAATATGCAACATAACTTTATGAACTCACATGTAGCAGCTATACTCAACCAACAAAATAAGATTAAAACCACAAAAATCAAACGACAAAATTATGAAACCTCCTATTTTTTGGTTTTCCCTTATTGTGTGCACTTTGGCCAGAATTTTTGTCATCCTTCCCAATTTTTAACCTTTCCACCATCCAGCTCTTGATCAGAAAAAAGGTGGTAGATTTTTTAATTTTTAATATTAAATGTGTTTGGCACATCGATAGAGAATGCCAACAAAATTAAACGTGAATTGGAATCAACATTAATTGTATGGTTTCTATGTAGTGGCAATGGTTGAAAAGTAATAAAATTGTTCATGTTCTTCTCAACAAGGCCTTGTTGGCTATTTTTTTGTGGCCTTTGGTAATAGTTTGCACTATTTTCCATAAGGTGTTGGTGATTGTTGACATGTGGCTTTAGCAATACTATTTCATTTGTGGTTCATGTATACTGGCAATGGTTGGAAAGGAATTAAACAAAACCTATATTTATAATTTTCAAAGGATAGTTGTTATTTTTCTAGGCCTCAACAATTTCATAGAATGACAGGCTATATATTAAGTGTGAGATGAAACATTCATCTCACCATTGATTATAGTTGCAAACTAACATACATTGTCCACCAGCATAATCAATGGTGATATCAATGTTTTTTATTACACTTAATAATTTACATGTGGAAAATGTATATACACACATACACAGTCACATATACATATAAACATTCAAATTTCCATACATATATTCATACAAATCCACTATAGACACATAAATCTACACACATTTGTATCAGGATGTTGTATGCACTCAAAAAATTCAATTGCATGCATATATATTTATGTATATGCATATGTAGATGTATACATGCATACAACCATGTCCACAAGTATATATAAGAATAGTTGCAAATACTGATACATGTGTTGAATAGGGAGATCAAACTTGTACCTTTATAGAAGTTCACTATCTTGGCTCACAACTTTGATAGCAAGTAAAGCCACACAATGACACCCAAAAATGCCTTATCAAAAATTGAATAGACTCTCACTATGTTTTCCAAGGTTTAAAATGGTAGGTGTTATCACAACCATCGCCACTACACGGAAACCATACAACAATTAATGTTGATGCTAGGATGGCAAGCTTCTATGAAGGTGCAAGTTCGATCATCCATTGTTGAGTTTTTGTGAAGGTGGGAGGTTATTTTGTGTTTTTTGCATGGGATGATGGTTGTAAAAGTAATACAAAAGTCTTAGCTTCGATAATTTTTTCCCCAATACTGAAACACAACAAAAGAAGGGCTGCTCTTCACCCTATTATATTGGGTCATGGAGCCTCATAGGCTCTCACCAAATCCTTGAGAAAGAACATACATTCTCCTCCACTATGATCATTGGTAAAACCAATGTTTCTTATTACACTTAGTATAGAAACAATTGAAACCACACACAAACCATAAATGGAATAGTATTGGTTTCAACAATGTCATAGACAACATCAGAATTCATAGTAAATTGCCATAAAATGTGAACCATAAATGAAACAATAATGGTTTCAATAGTGACTCAGATGAAAAAAACCACAAAATAGAAGAATTCATAGTAACAAACCCATGCAAAACAAACAAAATAACCCTGCATGCAGAAAAATTATTTTTTCAATTGTCTTATAGAAAATGAAACAATATAGCCAAAGCTAGAGAACAGTAATCAACAATGCCATATGGAAAACAAAATAAACTATATACCATTAACTATTTTATTGTGTTGCAACCATAACATAAACTGTTCAATTGTTTTGGTAAGTTTAGAATGCTAAATATTATTGTGGTTGTCGGCACTATATGGAAAGCATACATGAAACAATGTTTCCATGCCAGCCTATGCCAAGTGATGTTTATTTCCTTTTATCTTGTGTTGATTTCTCTATTGACAAGTCCTATGGATATATATGTGTGTTGTATACATATAACATTAGATGCATTTATATCTGTATAGATTTTTCTTTCTAAGAATATACAGTGGATTATTTTATTGCTTTGCAACCATTGGCACTACATGGAAACCATAAATAAAATAATATTTTTGAATCTATTGAACAACAATAAACAATGTGTATATATGTGCGTCTAACTTCAGATACATATATATTGACCATGTAGATTTTATTTTGCAACTTCATATATATGTATTGCATGCATTGGATGCAAATGTAGGAATCTGTTGCTTGGAAATATATAGACACAAAAATTATGTGTTTCTTTTGTTGTGTTTCATTTTTATTTTCCTTTGTGCAGATACGTATGTATGTGAAATTAGATGTAGGCAACATTCATATATACTCCTAAACATGTTTATTGTTTTGGGAAGATAGTTATTTTTTTTTCCTCAAAAAAGAATTCTTACAATAATAGGTTTTGTATTAAGCATAATAAGAAACATTGGTTTCACCATTCATCATAGTGGTGGACAATGTATGTTCTTTCTCAGGGGTTTGGTGAGAGCCTATGAGGCTCCATGACCCAATATGGTAGGGTGGAGAGCAAGCCTTCTTTTGTTGTGTTTCATTTTACTTTCCCTATGTGCAGATATGTATGTTTGTGAAATTAGACATGGACAAGATTCATCCCTATGTGAAGATATGTATGTATGTGAAATAAGATGTAGACAAGTGATATTTCCATGCCAACCTATGCCAAATGATGTTTATTTCCTTTTCTCTCGCGGTGATTTCCATATTGACAAGTCCACCTATGGATATATATGTGTGTTGTCTACATATAACTTTAGATGCATATATATCTATATAGGTTTTCCTTTGTAAGTGTATATGTGGACTATTTTATTGCTTTCCCACCATCACCACTACATGGAAATCATAAATGAAATAATATTTTTGAAGCTATTGAAAAACAATGTTATATATGTGCATCTAACTTTAGATACATATATATCGGTGTAGATTTTGTTTTGCAATTGCATATATATGTATTGCATGTGTTGGATGCATATGTGGGAATTTGTTGCTTGGAAATATATACACAAAAAAAGTATGTGTTTCTTTTGTTGTGTTTCATTTTTCTTTTCATGTGTGCAAATATGTATGCATGTGAAATTAGATGTAGACATCATTCATATATAATCATCCCCATGTTTATTGGTTTGGGAAAATAGTTGTTATTTGTTTCTTCTTCAAAAAGGAATTCTTACAATAATAGGCTTTATATTAATCATAATAAGAAACATTGGTTTCACCATTGATCATAGTGGTGGAAAATGTATGTTCTTGCTCGAGGGTTTGGTGAGAGCCTATAAGGCTCCATAACCCAATATGGAAGGGTGGAGAGCAATATTTCTTTTGTTGTGTTTCATTTTACTTTCCCTATGTGAAGATATGTATGTTTGTGAAATTAGACATGAAAGACATTCATCCCTATGTGCAAATATGTATGTATGTGAAATCAGATGCAGAGAACATTCATATATACTCCTTATGTTTATTCTTTTCATAAGATACTTTTTTTTTTGTAGGTCTATACTTAAACTTCTCCACAAAAAAAATATTGCTACTTGGCATGGCTCCCTATGTCCATTCATCCAAAATTTCCAGAAAATTTTGAGGAAAGAACAGGTGCATATGTTTCAATTGACAGCTTTAGTTTTCCTATTAGAGAGAAGCATTGTGCATTTATTCAAATTGCTCTTGTTAACTGAAACATGTGGTACATTTTCTTGTGTGAAGTAATTGTCTTAGGCATAGGATTTTCAAGTTGTTTTTATGTGTATAAATAATGTGAATAAGCAAGTAAACCTATACAACACACCACTGAAACATTATATCAAGGAATTTAAATAACAATCAAATTAAAAAAAACAATTCCCCATTGGCATCTCATTGGCCTCTATCTTCAAGGATTCTTTAGTTAATTTTCCTCTTAGATTGTTTGTGCACATGACTTTCCAAATGACAACCTGAAGAATGAGAGATACTAGAAATGCAAGAGATGTTTCCTACATTACATGATTAATGAACTAGTTGTAGATAATATGCAAAGCTAATGATGCTGCTATGATATTCCTATATGAAAATGATATGATGAAACTATTGTAATTAAGATGATGCTACTGAAAATGTCATTACTAAACTACTTAATGCTAAAATTCTAATACTAGAATGACAATTCTAAGATGACAATGCTAATGAAAATTCTGCAAAGTTTAATTATGCACAACTTCTCTCTTTTTTGTAAATGAGAGTCTGTTTATAGATTTTCCAAGGCATAAGCCTAGGTGGCAGAAATCAATGATTTGGATTCAATCTAGAGAATGGACGGTTGAAGATGAAGAGGTTAGAGAGAAAAGGCGAAGTGTGTTCCCTTCATAAGAACAAACCGTCAAGTGTGAAGAGGAATAAATGAGAGTCTGTTTATAGATTTTCCAAGGCATAAGCCTAGGTGGCAGAAATCAATGATTTGGATTCAATCTAGAGAATGGACGGTTGAAGATGAAGAGGTTAGAGAGAAAAGGCAAAGTGTGTTCCCTTCATAAGAACAAACCGTCAAGTGTGAAGAGGAATAAAATGGAGATGAAGGCCAAGTGTCCCAAATTCGTTAGAATTTGTTGAGGATAAATGTCAAATTAAATATTAAGAATATTTAATTTCTTGAGACACATGATGAGGTGGAAGGTGGGAATAAGTTAGTAGAAATGTGCTTAAATTTGAATTTAGAATTCAAATTTAATGAGAGGAGGTTAATTAAATAAAACAAACTAATTAAATTTGTTCATTTAATTGAGACATGAAGAAAATGATTTAGGATAGGAAGAATTAGAGAAAATGAACTATATAAATAAAAATTTCAATTTATTTATAAGTAGAAGAATTAAAGATTACTAATTAAATAACTTATATTTAATTAATCCTCTGGACCAAATTTGAGTGTATACATTTTCCCCTCTTTGAAGTGATGTGTTTGTGACACATTGCTTCGAAGAAAAAATTGCTAATAGTGCGGATAAGATATTTTGATATGCCCCACATGCTAATTTTCAAGTGATGATGCGTGTATGCTCCCTCAGGAGATAAATTGGGATTTTTTTGAATTTTTAGGATTTTTTTATGATTTTATGAAGATTGTCAAATTGTGAGGATTTTGAGACAATTTATCTCTCGATAATGAATATTGACTTTTCCAATTGATTAATTGATGCCCTATTTGAAAATAAAAACAATCTCACTTAAATATCCTCCATTTACCCCTTTAAAAGGTAAAAAGGTGAAAAAGGAGTTCATTTGAATTCATTTGCAATTGAGTGACTGAGTTGATTAAGTGATTTGAGCAAAATGATGATCCCTCACCACACCCATCGATTTGAGCGAGTTCGACGACACAACCACCCCGCCACATATGGACCTCCGATACGTACCTCGAGAAACTGCCTTTTGAAATTTGAATTTATTTTTCACATGTTTTTATGTTTTTAAAATATGTGAAAGTGTGTTTTAGCACATATAAGACCTGATATAGCGCATAGATAGAATTAGGGAATTTAGGTTACTAAGTAGTGCATTTGTGGACTATTTGAGCACATTTAGAGTTTTAACGCATTCATGCTTTACTTTCGCGCATTGATGGTATTTTGTAGCACATCCATTTTTTTAGCACATAGATGTGTTGTTTTGGTGCATTGACACCAAAATTGATGAAATGTTGATTTTTCTCCTTTCTTTTGATGCTTGATGATCACATTAGCCATGTTTTTGATGATGTTTAATAGGATAGATGATGATTGACCTCATGATAGGTAAGATTCAATGATAGGATAGATGATGATTGACCTCATGATGGATGAGAGTCAATGATAGACCCTCTACGAGATTTGATCAAAATCTCATTTTAGCTAATTAAATTGATTGATAGGTTGATTGATAAAATGTTGATTTGTGATATGTCATGATGATAGGAGGACTTGAGAGTTCTTCAGTCTCAAGAGCACTACTTGAAGACTTGGGATATTATTTTGTGTCTAGTGCAAGTGGATTTGGATACATTATTAGGCAATGTGGATTGTCTTCCTTGCTTGATATACCCTAGTATAGGATAAACAAGGGACTATTGACTGCATTAGCTAAGAGGTGGCCTAGCGACCACAACACATTCCATCTGGCCACCAATGAGATGACAGTTACCCTAGAGGATGTGTACTAGATATTGGGGATTCCCGTAGTTGGAGAGTTATTCATATATGATCATATAGAGTAGGGATGTACCAAGGTACTAAGGAGGATTTTTTTTGATGGCAGGATTAGTGGTACGAGATCCCATGGCAGTATATGGTTGATTCCTATGAGCCATTACCATCTGTTCTAGCTGGATTCGTTGGAGGTTTCTTATGTCCCCACCATAGGTCAAAGGGACTATCTGTTGGCTGGGGTAGGATACTGGAGAGGATGATCATGGAGGGGATCCGATATGCATGGGGTTCCTACATGTTAGCACATTTATATCATGATCTGCATTAGGTGGTGTATCTTGGAGCTACGATTTTATCAACTAGAGGGACATTGCTTCAGATTTGGGCTTGGGAGCATATAGCTATTACTCGGCCTATAGAAAAGAGAGAGATCATCTAGTTGGCAGGCCATATGTCTTCGGGTATGCAGGTGGTATTGTCTAGCACAAGTTGGGAAAATTGGAGTATTGGCACCAAGTTCTCAATGATTTGGAGACCGTCACATTATGACTATACTTGGATTGTGAGCAATGGCCCAAGGATGATCTTAAGATGCCATATGTTTGCACGTTGAAATATTTGATTGGATGGACCTAATTTGTTATTGAGAGATTCATGCTCACGAGGTTGCTTCATTACTATGGTCGAGTTCAGGGGATACCCCAAGGAGTTACATTATATGCTCGAAGATAGTAGGATATTCCAGAGTGGGGACCCAACATATCCTATGATACAACTTGTGAGGATTATTTTAGATTGTAGCCTTAGGTGGGTATGTGCAGGATCATCATGGAAAAAACAAGCCCTTAAGTGGCAAAAAAATTAGAAAAATCAGAGTTAGGCAACTTGACGTAAAAATTTGAATAAGTTATCTATATTATTTCAAAAATATGTAAGAATAGAATCTATAGAAAATTGAATGCAGTTTCTAAACTACTAGGTTTGTTTAAAAAAATAAAAATCTATTTGGTGAAAATTTAAAATTTCAATGCAATGGTACTTAAATTTCAGGGAAAAAATAAGAAGTAGGTGTCTGTCTGACCACCCTAACCACAATAAAATGATAATTATTTTTTATAATATTTTAGATATAAGTTGAGGACTCATGCCCAGATGTGATGCATATTTTTTTGTAATTTTTTTCCAAGTAAATAATTAATTATGATTTTTTTATTACAACTTTTAAAAATATAAAAACTCGTATGTCTAACCACCTTAACTTGGTCAAAACTTCATGAAATTCAATTTTCCTTTTTTTAATCCTATAGTATACGATGCATAGAATGTGACACATGTTTTGGATTCAAAAAAAGTGATATCGTTTGAGAGCTATAAATGTTTTTCAATCAGCCTATCAATCAAGACTTTAGTCATAATTTAAATAGAAAATGAATAATAATTACTTATTAAATTCAAAATAAAGTATAATTTATATTGGTGGAAAGTTGAGAATCTCCTTTAAAACCATTTTTGTTTCATCAATTTTGGGTAAAAAAATAGTTGTCAACCACATACCCATGATCATATTGCCACTTTTTGGCCCATCATGATCCTGCACATACCCAGGTATGGGATTACTATCCAAAGATCACATCTGGTGTGATGATAGATGACTATGTTGAGTATTTCTTCACAAATGTTGTACTGAGGATATCAAGTCCTAATGAGCTTGTACCAACATTTGATGATGATGAGAGGGCACCACAACACACATAAAGATAGAGGAAGGATGGGGGATGTATCAATGGGTAAATTTTTGGATTAAAGTTAGCAATGATTAGATCAATAATATAAACCCAAAGAAGTTATGAAGCACAAAGAAAGAAAATAATAAGAACAATTATACTAGATATTCGTTGAAGCTTCCATGGTTCACCTCGATAACACCTCCTAGCTTGCAGCATATGATTGATTCCCTCAAGTTGAATGTGTGAGTGATTTGACTATGACAATGTCCTAAACAAGCTTTGAAGGATTTGAAAATGACAAACAATGACTATGCCTATGACTATGAAAAATGACAATAATCAAATTAAATAAGCTAAGTGCATGTTAAATCTAAGCATGAATGTCTATAATAACGAAGTGGTCCCTAAATTATGAGCAAAATTGACGTTTTATAGAAAACACAATTTTGAATGGACGGACAAGATTTAATTTGATAATCCCTAATCAGAGTTAGGGAAAAATCCTTAGACGAGTGGTCAAGATGTCATATGAGAGAATTGAATCGACGATGGAGAAAAGATGAGATAATTAATTAGAAAAATAAATAGTTTCAAAAATAAAGAAGATAAAGACTGCCCAATTTATGAGATTTGAAAAATCAAGAAGATAAGAGGTGGACTGAAAAGCAAATTTGAAAAATCAAGAATCTGCTCGCTTTATTTGATTTTTGGAAGAAAGCCACCAATTTGAATTAAATCAACTCAAAATATGGATTTTGTGAAATAATAATTAATCTTTTTCAAATTATCATCATTTTAAATAAGAAATTGATTTAAAATGATGGAAATGTTAAATTGAGTAATTAAATAATTAAAGACAATTATTTAATTTTAGAGGATTATGACTGATAATTAAATAAATTCATAAATTCATTTAATTATGGAAATTAGTGACATATTGAATAAATAAATAAAATTTATTTATTTAATAATCAGGAAGAATAAATGGATAAAGGTAATTAAACAAATTAACAAATTTATTTAATTAAAGGAAGACTTTAGACAATTAAAGACATATTGAATAAATAAATAACATTTATTTATTTAATAATCATGAAGAATAAAAGGACATGAATTAATTAAACAATTATAAATTATTTAATTAATAGTCGAATGTGGACCAAGAACATAATTAAATGTCATAATTATGCTAGGACGAAAGTGGTAAAAATAGAGCTTGTAGGCCTAGGTCATCTTTAAGTGTCTACATTTTGCCCCTCTTTGTCATAATGTCACTTGTCGCATTGTGACAAAGAAAATAAGTCAACAATATGCCCCAGTGAAGGTATAGAGTATCAATGCCCCCTTAGGAAAATTTGCAAATTTTGGATTAGCAGCAGAAAAATTTGGAAAGGGTCCCAATAAGTCAATTTGATGACTAGAAAAACAATGAGGCAGACGGTTTCGGGTTCTGACATTTTTAAGGCAGCCAACAGGGTGGTCAAAGTTGGTCAAATGAGCCTCCAGTAATAACCTAGTTGACAAATTCCATTTTGACTTTATAAATAGGTTGACAAAGGGGTAAAAGTCAATTCATTCTTACTATTTACATTGCAAATTTTGAGAGCGCAAAGCAAAAAGGAGTGCAGTGAGTATGGTGATTCCAGTGACAGAGCATCGTGGTGAGATCTTGCGGACTTTCACACGGCTAGAGGGCTCAGAGCCATCGGTATGTACCCCTATCCCCCTTTGTAATTTTTTCGTTTTATGTGCCAAAAGTTAGGTTTTAGGGGGAACAACGAATGTGTCACAATGCAAATGCGTGCGCGTAAGCCGCACTTCGCGTTCAACACATTTGATGTGTCATGACACAAGTAAAAGGGTAGAAAAGGGCACGCCGAGGGTTTGCAAGGCATTTGACAAAAACTACGATGCATTCACCTTTTTGAGCCACAATTGAAATTTAGAATGTCGCAATTGTCATTTTGTGATGCAATCGTCCGTTTTAACGATGCATTTGAATGGAATAATGCAATTGTCATATATCGTGACACAAGTGCTCTGTATTTGAGCAATCAAGCAACACAATTGTCATGTTGCGACGCATTTGAAGTATGAAACAACACATTCAATGTTGTGCGACTCAATTGCAGTCAACGCGACGCATTTGACTTTTGCTTTGACTAGGGCTCATTTTGATACTTTTCCATTTTGAAATGCTTTTGATGATATTGACAGTGGCCTAGAAGGTACTGACGCATTGTTTGGCTTTGCGCAGAGGCAGCTTGCCCCTATTTACATGCGAGAGAGCAAACTGACTACATTTTGGTTTGCTGACCATCTGACTCCACAAGAGTGATGACGAGTGATGTGGCTAGGTTTGTTCTATGTTGCCTATATGCTCGCTATTTGGAAAAATAGGGGACTACTGACTGTGCTATGTGAGCGTTGGCATTCTGAGACATGTTCCTTCCACCTACCAACGGGAGAGGCAACTATTACATTGGAGGATGTCTACCACATTTTATGAGTGTCGATCTGAGGAGAGCGGATCATTTACGACCCTCGCCATGGCAAGTAGAATTTCAAGGAATATTATCGAGATGAGGGTGCAGGACTTGGTATCTAGGGATACAAGATCCGATGGGAGTTCATGGTAGAGCACTATGCTCATTTTGATGCATTCCTAGCGATGCTTATTGGCGGTATTTTTATTCCTGACTGTTAGGGACATGGGTTCCCTATTGGCTGAGGAGACATCTTGGTTAGGATGAGACAAGATAGGACAGTGTATGCTTGGGGCCCTTGTCTATTAGGCACACTCTACCACCAGTTGCATGAGGTCATCTATGGGAGAGCAGAGAGTATATCCTATGGCACCATCTTGATGATGATTTGGGCTTGGAAGCACATAGCCATATTTTGACCACCCATTCAGAGACCACAACTGGCCAAAGGGATGCCCTACACCTATTGTTATGTCGATACCTTACAACAGACATGGATGGGTGAGACAGGTTGGTGGCGTCATAGGATTGATACTATGGCGTCATTTATCTAGAGGCCGTAAAGAGACTACCAGTAGTGGGATGATGAGGTGGACCATCTTAGCCTATGTAGATAGTATCGATACTTGATTGGCAAGATAGTGCAGAGCCAATTGATCATAGAGATGTATTTGTCGCAGCGTTTCCTCCAACAATTCAGAGAGTAGCAGGGTGTACCTACAGGGATAGTTGATTATGCTCGATCCTCTTGAGAGTATGCTTGGGGGCCAACCATTCCAGTAGCATTTGCAAAGCAATAGATTGATGGGCTAGGAGCCCAGCCATGGGGATGGAGAGGTGGGATTGCAGATCCTGGGACCACATCAGATCATGACCTATAGTGGCAGGCACATAGAGCAGTGAAACTGATAGATCCCGATGGGCCAACACCTATGGATAGATGGTCAGTGATACCTCATGTGTCAAGATCCAGGCGAGGAGGTAGAGGCCAAGGGAGAGATGGAGATAGGGATGGAGGTAGGTATGGAGGCCGAGAAGGAGGCAGGGATGGAGGCAGAGATGGGAGTAGAGACGAAGGTCAGGGTGGAGATGACGGAGATGATGGGGATGATGGAGGAGATGGTCATAGATGGAGTAGAGATGGTCAAAGATAGGGCTAGAGGGTGCACCCATGTGTGGCAAGGGTAGCACTAGACACTATCCCAGAGGTGGTCGAGGAGGGAGAGAGAGGAGGAGCAGCCATGACAGGTGGGAGAGGAGGAGGATGTGGCCGAGAAAGAGGTGGAGGTGGAGAGACAGGAAGAGGATATGGTGGGGGAGGAGAGACAAGAGGAGGAGCAGCTGAGGTAGGAGGAGGATGTAGATGTGGATGTGGGAGTCGGTGGAGAGGATGTGGCAGAGGATGATGATGACATAAAGGAGGCCAAGAGACTGTTGCGATTCAGGATGGTGGAGGGAGATGAGGAGATACCATCCACCTCGATGCTACCCCATGATGATACGACAGACCAGAGGGTGGCAGAACTTCAAAGGAGACTAGATGAGAGTGCGGCGCATGTCTGAGCACTGCAATCAAAGCTAGAGGTGGCTTGGGTAGAGCGGGATCAGGCAGTGATCTGTCAACAGGACTCAACTCAGTGGTGTGTCAAATTTGTAGCCTTATGTATAGGGCCTTCTTGGGATATGGCTCATGAGCTAGATAGGGTGAGCATGAGGTTGGGTCAGTATAGCACACTATACGAGTAGGCGATGCCTCCTAAGTGACGAGATCGTACATTGTCACAGTCACAGGTGAGGACAGGCAGTGGCCACCGATTAGGGAGTCCTAGTGGCAACAGGAGTCACACAAGTGCAGGAGGGTCTACCTCATCAAGGCACACATCAGGGCACAGGTCCCACCACTCTCACAAGCACGCCTTGAGTCATCATTTGAGCCATAGTCATGGGTCCATAGGTTCAGTGCAGAGGTCAATACAGAGGCAACCACTAGTGGCAGATCCTTCTACTTCTTAGAGTCAGGCTGCAGTGACATCACAAGGGTCTATTACCATGGAGATGATGCCATCAGTGTCAGTTCCATTGGTTGCACCGACAGAGGCTTCTATATTTCCTCCCATCATTTCAGTTCCAGTCATAGAGCTCCAGTCACCACACTCTTCGCCACGAGGGGATGATGAGAGTCTACCCTAGGGGCATGTTTGCCGTATTTTTTTCCATGTTATGACACATTATGTATATATTATTGAGCTTGCGAGCTCCATTTTTGGGACATCTCTTGAATTTATCCTGTGACATTGTACATTTTGAGATGATATTATATGATGATGATGTAGTTTTGATGTGGCCTACATGTGTGTTATGCAATGCTATTTGATTTATGCATTATGATATATGTGATGTGATGCCTTATGCATGATGTTGATTTATGATGGATGATGGTATTATTGTATGTTCTATGATGCTTTCTTATGATATGATTCCATGATGATGTCATGCTTATTTATATGTTATGTTGGCTTTGTGATGATGGCGATAATGATATGCATAATGTATTTATTTGAATGGATGTCATGTTTATGATAATATGAATGCAATATGCAATGACATGTATATGATTTAATGCTATGGATGATGTATGTATGGACCTAATGCAATGTTTTATATGATCATGTATGCATTTATGTTTTTGTATGTCATAGGATATCATTGTGAGATGGACAAGAGAGGATGACCAGACTGATGAGAGAAGATGACCAGAACGATGAGAGAAGATGACTAGACCGATGAGAGAAGATGACTAGACCAAAGGAGATGCATGTTAGTCCCTAGACCAAATCCTTCAAAACTTTACCATAGGACTTTTATATTTATTGCTCTTAATCATCATTGGGAAAACTATTGTAATGGCCAACAAACACCATGATATGACATAGATCAATGTGTGCAAGGTTGTACCATCACATAAGACAAGCAGTCACAGACAAGGATGATCATGGCTCAAACTAAGAGCGTGATTGCCCCAGTCTTTTGTCATAATCAACCAAAAGAAAAAAAAGACAAGGATAATTTATGAAACGTCGTTGCTTCTCTAAATCCTATTTCTAGGACATCCTTGAGAAACTAGTGGCATGATTGCCAAAGTATAAAAATAAATCCCTTATCATGATACATCATTGTTTTTCTAAATCCAAGAATCAGGACCTCGCTGAGAAACTAGTAATCATGTGTGTCAACCAGTTAAGACAAATGTCATGATACGTCGCTGCTTCTCTAAATATTGTTATTGGGATCTCACTGAAAAACTAATAACATGATAAAAATCCAAAAGACAGTGCCAAGCATTTGCCAAGTGCGTCTGGATATCCATTGTTCTGATGTCAATATGTCAGGTTTGATGATAATGAGATGCCAGAGTGTCAAAATTTTAATGATGCCAAGATGAAAAATGTCAGAGATTACCAAATTCAGGAAGGACACATCCTAAGTAATGTTGACATCGAGAGGATTTGATCCCTAAAAGTCAAAAGGGGTCCCTCAAAAATGATGAAAATGCCTAGGAAGGACACATCCTAAGGCATAAATGATAGAGTTTTTTCTTCAGAAGGACACATCTGAAGAATACTGATGTCAAGAGGAGTGATCCTTAGATGTCAAGAGGACCCCTCAAAATTTCTAATGACAGTGACGATGCCTAGGAAGGACACATCCTAAGGCATGAATGATAGAGGTTATCTTGCAGGACACATTTGCAAGGTAACCAAGAGTTGATTGTTTGACTAGTTATGATAATGAAACTTCCTTTGACCAAGTTTTTATTGACGTTTGGGCTGAGTTTGACTTTTGTTGACCATACGCCTATAATTGTCATGATGATATGGTTGACATGTTGTTGAGATTGTCATATTGACATAAATGATTGCCATAATTTGTTTTAGGAATTTTATCCGTTTGGGAATTATTTTCTTTGAGTTGAAGACATTTTGACATGTGTGCCAGTGTAGTGCCATGACCCTAATGGATTGACCTAGTGCGGCCTTAAGGGCTCATGGACAGATGGCCTTGCCTATTTCATGCACTCAAAGACCTCATAGTTCGACACGACCAATGGCTTTGTCTTGATGACAAAAGATTGCACCATGATTTTATTTTGACAAACCTAAAAGGACTGACCTAATGTCTCAAGGACCCAATTATGAGTCTTGCCTACATAGCAAATGCACAGAGACAACGTAGTTTAGACAAATGACAAAGACTGATTGATTGACTTGTCAAGGAATGACTCTATTTTTGTTTTTTCGAGTAGTTTGACATTTGTTGTGGTTTTCTTCAGGCCGTTTTTCAATTTTTAGGTTTTTCTTCAGGACATTTCGCAATGTTTTTGTTCTTTTTTCAAGACTTTTGTGATGTTTTTGGCCCTTTTTCAAGACTTTTTTCCATGTTTTGGTCTTTTTTTAGGACTTTTTGCCATGTTTTGGTCTTCTTTTTTCCAAGACTTTTTAGCAATTTTTGAAACCTTGCGTTACATCCACTGTAGTTACATGATAAAAAAATTTCCCCCAGTCAGGTCCAAGACTTAGCCAAATTGAAAGGACGTGAAAGGGGTGTGTCTATGGTACCAGATGGACATTAAAGAGGACTTGATTTCAATTGTTTATCAACCATGAGAGGAAGGGTATGATGTCATGGCGATTGGCGTGATAATGGCGAGAGATGTATTTCATCCTAGGCCAATGCAGACAAAGTAACAGTAGATGGTAGAGCAATGATTGATTACGCATGGTGCCTATTTGCTAGGTTTTCACCATGGTACTTATCCAAAGTGACTGTTTGCCAGGTTTTCATTGTTGGACAAATCATTTTTCTTTACTATTTTTGTCATTTTTCTTATTTTTTTGGTATTTCCAAGACGCCTATTTGCCAAGTTTTAATCAAGGCAACAATTTTTTTACCATTTTTCAATTTTTATTTTATTTTACGATTTTCAGCTCGATCTCCTGATGCTATGCATAGAACTTTTAGAGATGTAAAATATTGATAGGATCTATCAATTGTTCTCCATCTAGTATCGCCAACTAATAGGCTCCAAAACCAAAAGAAGATATGATGACATAAGGACCCAACCAATTTGGTTCAAACTTTCCCTTCTTTTCTATGTTAGCCTGGTTCTTAGGGTTCTACATGAGGACTAAGTCGCCAATGTCAAATTTCCTGACCATGACTTTCTTATTGTAACGGTTACAGAGATGATTCTGATATGCTTGTAGATGGTTCAGGAAATTTTTCCTTCTTTCTTCTAGCATCTCCAGCTCATGCAAGTGCGACTATCTATACTCCTCATTAGTTAAACCCTTCAGGGAGACTCGTAATGAAGGAATTTCAACCTCAATGGGAAAGATGGCCTTAGCTCCAAAGACCAGGGTGAAAGGAGTGGCTCTTGTAGGTGTATGAATGCTAGTGAGGTAAGCCCACAGAGTAGGGTTGAGTTATATATGCCAGTCATGGCCAGTGTCATTGACAGTCTTTTTGAAGATTTTAAAAATGGTTTTATTTGATGCCTCAACTTGACCATTTCCTTGCGGGTAATACGAAGATGAAAAATGGAGTTGGATGTGAAATCACTCACATAACTCACGAACGTCTTGGTTTTTAAACGGACGTCCATTGTTAGTGATGATGGATTGCGGAAGGCCATACCGACAAATGATGTAGTTAAGAATGAATTTGGATATTTGTTTGCCGGTTATGTATGTCAGAGGGATATCTTTAATCCACTTCATAAAATACTCAATGGCGGTGATAATGAAATTATGGCCATTGGATGAGGTAGGATGGATCTTACCCACTAGGTCGAGTCCCCATTGAGCGAAGGGCCAAGGAGAGGTGATCGGCCGAAGTTCCTATGCTGGAGCGTGGATCAAATCACTATGAATCTGGCATTTGTGACAAGTCTTGACATATTCTAGTGCATCATTTTCAATGGACGGCCAATAGTACCCAAGTCTTGTTACTTTCTTGGCTAGAGTAGGACCACTCAAATGAGAGCTGCATATACCGTCATGTACTTTGTGTAAGGTTGTACGTGCTTCGTTGGTGTTGAGACATCTAAGGAGGGTGTTGTCAAAGCTACGACGGTAAAGGGTGTCACTGACGATGGCATACCTTGCAGCTTTCCGGATAAAGTAATTTCTCTGGTTATTAGACAAGTTAGGTGGAAGGGTTTGAGACTTAAGATAGTCATAAATATCTTGGTATGAGGGAGAGTCGAGACCAACAAGTTCATAGACCATCTCTGATTCTAGAATGTCATATGCAAGGACCAACAATTGTTCTATTAGGAATTCCAACTGAGGCAGATTGCTTGGAATGTCGAGGAGAGAGCCTATTGTAGCCATTGCATCTGCTACCTTGTTCTGTGCTCTCAGAACTTGTTCAAAAGTTACCAATTGAAAGTACATTTGGAAATTGTCAACCATCCATTTGTAGGGCATAAAATTCTCATCTTTTGTGTCATAGTCATCATTAACCTGGTTGATGATGAGCTAAGAATCCCCATAGACATGTAGTGCTCTAATTTTCCATTTTATTTCCATTCTTAGTCTTGTAACAAGTTCCTCATATTCTGCCAGATTGTTTGTGCATGGGAAAGAAATGTGGAAAGACTTAGGAATGGAGTCTCCTTGAGGGGTGATGAACAGGATCCCTCCCCCTAAGCCATGATTTGTGTGTGATCTATCAAAGTAGAGTCGTCAAGGTGCCTTAGGTTCTGTATGGAATATCGACTCATTTGGAAACTCTGTCACTAATGGGTGATCACTTTGTAAGGGTGCATCCGACAGCTAGTCTGCTATGACTTGTCCTTTTATTTCCTTTCGTTCTACATATTGAATGTCATATTCACTCAGAATCATGACCCATTTTTCTAAACGTCCTTTTAACGTGCTCTACTTAACAAGTATTTGAGGGGGTCGATCTTGGCTACTAGTTGTGTATGATGACTTAACATATAATGTCTTAGCTTTTCTGCTGCAAAGACCATGGCTAGACAAGCCTGTTCAATTGGTGTAGTTCAGTTCATACTCGACCAATGTATGATTGTTGTAATATACAACTCTTTCTTTTTCCTCTTGGTCGTTCTGTGCTAGTAATGCCTCAGGTGCTGAATTAGTGGCCGAAATGTATAGGATCAATGGTTTTCCATGAATGGGAGGGATGAGGACTAGTGGTGACAGTAGGTAATTTTTTATTTGCTGAAAGGCTTCTTGAAATTTATATGTCCACACAAAGGGGATACCTTTGTGCAACAGATATTGGAATGGGTGACACTTGCCAGCCAATTGGGTTATGAAGCACCGAATAGATTGTACCCTGCCTTGTAGAGTTCTGAGTTCACTGATTCCTCTAGGTGGAGGTATGTCTATGATGGCTTTTAATTTTGTTGGATCGACATCAATGCCTCTTCGAGAAACTATGTATCCCAAGAGTTCACCTGATGTTACACCAAAGACACATTTCTTAGGATTTAGTCTAATGTTGTATTCTTCCAGTCACTTGAAAATTGTGTCTAACACCTTCAGCTGATCTTTCCTTGTTACTAATTTAGCCAATAGGCCATCTACATAATATTCCATTATTTTATACATCATTTCATGAAATATTGTGTTCATAGCCCTTTGATATGTGGTGCCTGCATTTTTGAGACCAAATGGCATGACATTCCAATAGTATGTACCCCAAGGGAAAGTAAATGTCATTTAGTACTGATCTTCAGGGGCAATGCGAATCTGATTATAACAAGAGAAACCATCCATGAGGGACAAAATCTCATATCCTACTGTGAGGTCAACTCTGATATCAATATTTGGTAAAGGAAAGTCATCTTTTGGACATGCCTTATTTAGGTCTCTAAAATCTATACAGACGCGGATCATCCCATTTGGTTTTGTCACTGGCACGAGGTTAGATATCCATTCAGCATAATCAATAGACCATATGAATCCAACATCTAGAAGTTTCTTCAACTCAACCTTGACCAATAGAGCAACCTGAGGATTCATTTTGTGTAACTTTTGTTTAACTAGTTTGGCATTAGGCAACAGAGGCAGATGGTGCAAAACCAGTTCTGGGTCTAATCCTAGCATGTCAGCATAGGACCATGCGAAGTTGATTTTACTTTCTGCAAAGAATGTTTGGAACTCTGGTCTCTCTTCCTCAGTCAATGATGCAACAAAGAAGACCATTTTGGGATCTTTTTCTGTTGATATGTTGTCTTGTATGGCGTCTTCTATAAGCATAGCTAACTTCTCTTGTTGTATGGGAAGAAAGTCCAGTCCTCCATCTTTGGGTGCCTCAGAGAAGTTTTCACCCATAGATATGTCATTTGTTTTTACTTTTTTGTCGTTGGAAGGTGCCTTTCGATTTTCACCTAAAGATGTTTCATTTTTTTTTTATTTTTTTTTTCATTTTGCAACTAGAGGACAGAGCAATCTTGCCAAAGTAAGCCATGCAATCTAGATCAATGGTGAATCCTAACTTGTGATCACCACTGGGTATACCTTCATGTAATCCCATAAACTCTACAATTGCCTCATCATTTTGAAAGGTGTCCAAGACTGGCAGGCCTTGTTGGTCCCAATCAACTAGTTGAGGATAAACTAGGGAAATGCCATCATCAGTGTTGGTGAATTGAGGGGAGGATGCAGAAAGCATGCAGATAGATTCAGAGATATTATTGATGAAATTATCGTCATGTAATTCCACATCAAAGTCTATCTAATATTCCCCTTCACTTGTTTCATATTTGTTGTCAAAATAAAGGGTGAAGGACTCAAAATTGTGATTTTCAATGTCATTTGGTAATTCAGATGGGTTGGAATGATGGGATTTAGATGGTGGGTCTTGTATGTCCTGGGGAAATATAATGGGATTTTGACTATTGGGTGCCTGATCAATTTTAAATGTTGGCCAAAAATTTTGTTCAGAGGTGAGTTCCCCCTTTTTGACAAACAAATCATCGAGGAAATAGTCACTTAAGGATCTTTCAAAGCCAAATTCCCATTCTTGGGAGTCAGTTTCAGTGAAAATTTCCTTAGCAGTCTCAACACTTTCTGAAGCATGCACTCGCTCACTCGAAAGCCCATTGGTACATCAGTCATCATTGTCGGGCAACCCATATCCTAGTCCAAGATACTTTGGTTTTTTACAAGATTCTATGGGCTCCCTTCGTCCAGTTTTATTTCTGCCTAGGCCACTAGTTCCATTGTAGCCCCTAGCTTTCATTATGTCATATCCCTTACCATATTTCTTAATTGGTAATGGAGGTAGGTCGGTCATTTCTTTATAAAGCCATCTTGTAATATCGACAAGGTCCTCGTTACTCATGTCACCCCATTTTATGAAAACTATTTTTGGTGGAACTTTGAAGATTTCCTTGGGTTCCATTTAAAAACATGGTCGACCATAGACTTTTGAAGACTTGGGTATTGTTGTGACGCTATATGTCATATGTAGTTTAAATTCTCCACAACCTAGGTCTTGGATATTGACATTGGATTCATACTTAGGAAGTGTGAAAGATGGTGGCATGGTGGAAGACGTGGATGGAGTGGACATGGAAGATGGTGTGAGTGTGGATAGGTCAATGTACTTAGAAGAAGAGGGATTGGGAGCTTCTTGGTTGATGGGCACTCGATTTTCAGAAATACCCCTTAGGTTGGTGCAATATTGAAAAAGGTCAGGGTCTCCATATATATTGATTTCTTTGTCGTCAAAAGGGAACTTTAAGCATTGGTGATACATGGAGGGCACCGCTTTTAGGGCATGAATCCATGGGCGGCTGAGCAAGATGTTGTAAGGTAATTCCAGATCTAGGACCTAGCAAGTTGTATCCACAATGACTGGCCCCACTCTGATAGGAAGAGAAATAACACCTCACGAAGAGCATTCTTCATCATCATATTCTTTTATCACTATGCTCTTTGTAGGGTCTATGCATGCATCAGAAAATCCTAGAGCCTTAACCAGTTTTAAGGAATATATGTTCAATCCTACTCTGCCATCTACTAAAACTCTTCTAACCTTGTACTTGTGGATGAAGGTTTCAATGTGTAATGCATCATTGTGGTTAGGCTTTGGTGATGAACAGTCTTGATCAGAAAATGTGACGTGGTGAGGCGTAGTGAGTTATCCCACCATTGTCTCAAATTGATTAACATCAATATCCTTCGGGACTAACAACTCTTGCAAGGTTTTATCTAGTATAGACTTATGCGTGGGAGATATGTGAAGTAGGTCAAGTATAGAAATTTGTGCGGGAGTTTTTCCAAGCTATTCAATAAGGTTAAACTAGCTCTTTGGTTGCCATTGCTTTGTAGTCGAGGCGGGTTTTGACTACTCAAGAGATGGCCCAGCTATGGTGATTTTGGGTTTTCTAGTGGGAGGTGGACCAACTATGGTGACCTTGCCACTTCAAGTAGTAGCATTGCATTGGGGTGCTCCCTTGATCGTAATGGTATTGATGTATTCATCGTCAGTTCAGACATTATTTATAATAGGTCCACTAGAATAGTCGTACTTGGCATGGGAAAAGTTAGCTTGATTATTATTTATCTATGGACCTAACATGGAAGCATTATTAGAACCATGATCTTACAGTGGGTTCTTATGAATAGTATGATCTGAATTGGAGGAAAATTGTGATCCACCTACCTCAATGATACGACTCTCGATAAGGTCTTGAATTAGATTTTTCAGTTGTCAACAGGTAGAAGTTTTATGTCCTTTTGCATGATGATAATCACAAAATGCATTATCGTCCCACCATGTTGGTTTGAATTGTCCTAGGTCATATGGTTTTGCTTCTTGAAGTGTGATGACACCATTCTAAAGGAATTTCTTGAGGACTTCCTCAATGGGTTCACCCAAGGGAGTGTATGTGTGACCCCTAGGGAATTGTCTCATCAGGCGATATTGTCCTTGATTATTTTGGCTACTTTGGTTGTTTGAAGGGATATTGGTAGGGGGTGTCAATATCGTTGTTGGTTTGTTTTGCAGTTGAACCCCTTTTAGGGCCAGTACGTGACCCATAGTGTTTGCATCCTTGGCGTCAACAACACCATCATTTGTAACATGTTTATTTTTGACCCAATATTTATTTTTGTCAGTGGGCGGATTTGTAGTTATGTTCTTGAGACCGTATCTTAGCTCTCCCTTTCTGATAAGGGCTTTCTCAATCTGGACATCTTTTTCGACTAGGTTCGTGAAGGTTGTGCAACAATGCACTTTCAATGGATATTTTAGGGGGCCCAGAAGTGTTTGAACGAACATGTCCACCTTTTCCCTTTCAGGTATGTCAATGTGACACCGACTAGCTAGACTTCTCCATTTTTGAAAGAATGGAATGAATGTTTCTCCAGCATCCTCTTGCGTGAGATTGCACAAGCTAGTAATGGAGGTGTCCATGTCAATGTTGTATGCGTAATTCTTTATAATTTTTTGTTTAAGCTCATCCCATGTTTGGATATCCTTTTGGGTTGAAAACCATTCAAGGGTAGGACCCGCAAGACTTTTACATAAAATTCTCATCAAGTATGTTTGTTCATAGGTGACGTCCATACAATTTGTTGCAAATTCACGAACATGTTCGATGGGGTTTTTCTTGCCTCTGTATTTTGTAAAATTGGGTGACACATATCCTGGAGGAAATGGTGGCATGTATAAGCTCATGTCGAATGGGTAGACGTTTAGATCATATGACACTTCTAATTTATTTCCTAATATTTGGATGTTTTGGATAGTTTTCTCTAGACCCATCATTTTTGCTTGTAAGGTATTGATTATAGGGTCATTTGTGGTCCCATGCATAGGATTGACTAGTACGCCATATGTCCCCATTTGTTGCGCATGGATATTGGTGTATTGTGGTGGTATGGATGGTTGTGACATGTATGATGTGTTCGGATTGGTGTGCTATTGGTATTGAAATTTTGGATTGGGGGTATGTTGGTGAGTATGAATGTGGGATGAGTATGTTGGGATGTGTCCCCCATCCATTTGTGTTGATATTTGGGGAATATAGTGACCATGAACATTGTGATGTGCTAATGATGCCATGGGTTGTGTGTTTTGATTACCTTGTCCAAATTATTGGGTTTGGACAAGAGGAATGGTCATATTTTGTCCTTGGGATTTGATGGTATTGGACAGTGTTGACGTGTTCACATTTTTTTGTTGTCCTTGAATAAATATATGTCGTTTACCCCCACCCGAAGTATTTTGGGAGATACCAATGAGAGAATATGTCAAAGGTGTACTCATGGTACTCAATGTAGCTATTAAAGGGGGATTGGTATGACTTGATGATGCCCCCATGGAATTTACCATAGTGGTAAAAAGAGGATTAGAGTAACTTGCCCACATTTCTGAGGAGCTGAAGGTGGTTCCTATCGATTGTGACGATGTTGTGGATATTGTGGGCATTGTGATAAATTGTGATCCTCCAATGGATGTAGCGTTTATTGAGTTGGAAGTCTTTGGCATGTTGGAGGTAGCAAGTACTGTCATTGTAGTGTCAAAGAAAGTATTGCTCATAGTATTTGGAGGTTGACCACTACTTGACAGGTTATGCACGTTGTTGACATTAGGGTCCAGAGATATTGATCTCAATGTGTTAATGTCGAGACCATGGGATAACTTGGCTCCTTGACTTAAGAGTATTGCCAAATATCTGTCCATGTCATATAGGACCATTTGTTCCATGAATTGGGAGGCCTCTAGATCTTGTGCCGCTACCTCTAGGTTTTCCTCAAGTATTTTTATGTATTCATCCTTACGTAAGAATGGTTCAAAGGGACTGTTTGATGAGGATGGTATTTTTGCGAGAGGTTGATTATTTGTGTTGGAAAATGGATTGTCAAAAGTCTAATTTGGGTCATATGTGGGATTGTTGACAGTGGAAGTGGGGTCTTGTCAAAAGTTTTCCATTTGTCGTTTCTATTTTTGGAGTCTAGTTTCCACCATAAAATGAGATTGCTCAAAATGAAGATCACAACTAAATGCAAGGATGACACTATGCAAGGTCTAAGTTCAAAATGACAACTAGAATGAATAATATTTTTGGATTTTTGGGAATAAAATATGCAATGTCTAAAATTTGAATACAATTTGAGACAAGGATACCTAAGCACTTCTAAGCTCAATTTTTGTTTTCAATTTTGGTTACTAAAGGACTTGCTGAAAATGACAAGATGACAAGGTCGAAATGACTAGTGATTTTTCCAAACTAGACTATTGAGTTGGAAGATCTTCCCAAAGTGACAATGACTGAAAAAAAGGAATAATGATTAAGTCCAAGATAACCTAGTTTCAAAAGAAATGATGTTGCAAATTGTACAGGATGAAAACCTAGGGTCAAGAGAATTCCTAATGTATGCAACTAAAATTTGAAAGATGAAGCCTATGGTCAAGAATGCAAACTAATGGTCGAAAGTTTTGAGCAATTTCAAAGTTGGTTTATGACATAATTTCTTTGGAAACAATGTTTGACCAGAGATTGACAAAGTTGAGACTCATATTTGACTTTGTGTGAAGATTTTGTTTTGTAAGGAAAATGTGTCGCTTGAGACCTCAAATGCATCTCGTTATTGTGAATGTGATTTGGTTTTAGCGAATGCGACTTTTGGACTGACAAATGTGACTGAGTATTGTAGATGTGGCTTTGTGAGGTTCAGATGCCTCGTGACACAGACAAATGCGGTGTTTGAAATGTCAAATGTAGTTTAATAGAGTGATTGTGTCTTAGAAACTCGAATTCGGTTCAACAGATGCGACACAGTATGTTTTCTTAACGTATTGTGAGAAAATTTGATCTGTCTAAAGGGGAATGTTTTGTCCAGAAATGAATAATGTTTGAGAAATCTAGTTAGCACTTGAAAAGCACAATGTTTTGAATGTAATCAAGCACACATAAGACAAGTACAATGATAAAAATCCAATAGGCCAAGGGTTTGTATACTTGATATAGCCCACCGATACACCCCAGATTGGTGATAAACACCTTTCCTTCATGAGAATGGATAGCTTAGAATTTTGGTGGCATTGGCTCCCCTCCACGACTCATTAACTTCATTTGAGCACATGAAATTTGAATTCTTGGGTAATGACATCCCAAGAACTTCTATCTCTACTCAAGGGGATTAGTAGTGAGTGTCTTTGGGCATGATATAGTACCCTGCACTATATCAAGCAATAGCCAAAGAATGGTTGGATTCTAAAACAAGAGGTGTTTAATACAGGCATTCTGTTCGTAGGGCATGATCCATGCAGTGAGAGTCCCCTTTTGAATTGATCTCGTCCGAACCATACATGTGATTCTTGGGATTTCCCCAAGAATCCACCTTTATATACCAGCTGGAAGTCCCTCAGTGTTAGGGTGCTACCGGTCCAAGTTGTCCTGGGGTGAGTACTTTTTCCCACTAGAATAGGCCCAAGTTCTAGAGTTAGTAACTGTTTCTCTTACACCCAGGATCGCCCGACAGTGCAAGGGGAGAGGATAGTTTGATTACTAAGTCGTGAGGGTGACAGTCAGACAGAATCAAGCACACGTTCATTTTAATGCACCAAAGGAAGATTTTTCTACACTAGAAATCGCAAACACGTTGTTTGAGAAATGAGTGTTCGACTAATAGAGCTGCAAAAACACAAGTTAGTAGTTTCATCCACCAATCTTGGACCCACGAAATGTAACCGTCACACGCTGCGAACTACGATTAGTAACATGAAAACCTATACTGGGCAGAATGCAGAAAAAAAAACTAGAATGCTAAAGAAAGCAAAAAGAACAGAAAAAACATTAGAAACCCAAATGCAAATGAGAAGAAAACATTACTAGGAAAATGCGTCACACCAGAGTGAATGCGTCGCTCTGTGTTTCAAATGCGGCTCAGGAGTTCAGATGCAGCTCTTCAGACTTCGATTGTGACATGTCAGAGCGATTGCGGTGTTTGAGTTTGCAAGTGCGTCACGACGCATCAGATGCATCAAGATTTAAAAAAAACTAATGCGTCGCTCTGTACCTGTACCTGCAAAAATGATAGAGAGCACACAAAAACCATACAAAAATAATAACCAAAACAGAGTCGTGTTCACGTCAGGTTCACCAATGTATCAATGGGTAAGTTTTTGGATTAAAGTTAGCAATGATTAGATCAATAATATAAACCCAAAGAAGTTATGAAGCACAAAGAAAGCAAATAATAAGAACAATTATACCAAATATTCGTTGAAGCTTCCATGGTTCACCTCCATAACACCTCCTAGCTTGCAACATATGATTGATGCCCTCAGATCGAATGTGTGAGCAATTTGACTATGATAATGTCCTAAACAAGCTTTGAAGGATTTGAAAATGACAAATAATGAATACACCTATGACTATGAAAAATGAAAATAATCAAATAAAATAAGGTAAGTGCATGTTAAATCTAAGCATGAATGTCTATAATAACGAAGTGGTACCTCAATTATGAGAAAAATTGACATTTTATAGAAAACACAATTTTGAATGGACAGACGAGATCGACTCTTGACAGAAACCTAAAATCAGAGGACGAGATTTAATTTGATAATCCCTAATCGGGGTTAGGGAAAAATCCTTAGATGAGTGGTCAAGATGTCATATGAGAGAATTGAATCAGCGATGGAGAAAAGATGAGATCATTAATTAGAAAAATAAAGATTTTCAAAAATCAAGAATAAAGACTGCATAATTTATGAGATTTGAAAAATCAAGAAGATAAGAGGTGGACTGAAAAGCAAATTTGAAAAAACAAGAATCTGCTCACTTTATTTGATTTTTGGAAGAAAGCTACCAATTTGAATTAAATCAACTCAAAATACGGATTTTGTGAAATAATAAATAATATTTTTCAGATTATTATCATTTTAAATAATAAATTGATTTAAAATGATGGAAATGTTAAATTGAGTAATTAAATAATTAATGATCATTATTTAATTTTAGAGTATTATGACTGATAATTAAATAAATTCATAAATTCATTTAATTATGGAAATTAGTGACATATTGAATAAATAAATAAAATTTATTTATTTAATAATCAGGAAGAATAAGGTGACCTATTTTGACATCAAAAACTTTATTTATTTATTTAAATGGGAGGAGGAGGCCAGGGAGAAAGGCCTACCAAGCATCAAAAAATTTTTGACATCCAAGGGAGCAGAGGCCTCCCTTGGACAGCAATGAAGTTGATTTCGTGGAATTTCAGGGGCCTATCGACCTTTGAAAAAAGACGCTTGGTGAAGCGTCATTTAGATAGGGTAAAAGTAGACATAATTCTTCTTCAGGAGACAAAAAATATGAGGTCTTGAAGGGGAAAGGTTTATGAAGTATTGCAAGTAGAGGTGTGGTTATTTTTGTGACGTGGCTGGGTCTGCAGGAGGTTTGGGGGTGATTTGGTCCCCCAACACTATTGATTTCAAGCTGTTGGAAGCGAGGTCTAACTAGTTGGTGTGTTGGGTTAAATGTTGTGTTGTCAACCTAGAATTTCCTATCTTCAATTTTTATGGCCCAATTGGTACCAATGATAATTTGGTTGTATGGAATGAAATCCGGCTATGTATAGGCAATTTGGGATGCGACTTCTCTATCCTAGGCGGAGATTTCAATTCCATCTTAAACCTTGAGGATAAGAGTGGAGGACTATTAAGGATAAACAAAGTTATGACAGATTTCAGGGAGTTTGTTTCGGACGTTGCAGTGGTGGACTGTATTCCCAAGAATGGATCCTTCACTTGGACAAATCAGAGGATGGGCTTTTCCTATATTGCTAAAAGGCTCGATCATTTTTTCCTGGGGATGGGATGGATGGGGGATACTTTCAAGTGTGGGGTTAGCATCCTACCTATTTCTATTTCAGATCACTATCCATTGCAACTTGATGTGGACTTGAGTGAAAAGTCGGCCAAAAGTTACTTCAAGTTCCAATCCATGTGGTGGCACCACCCCAACCTATTGAATAATTTGGAATTATGGTGGAAAGAAGGTTCCTTTTCTAGGGGATCGGTTAGTTTTTGCCTCTTCAAGAGGCTTGCTTATATAAAGGTTAGGCTCAGAGAGTGGAATTTTGCAATATTCAAGGATATTTTTGTGGAAAATTTGAAGGTGGATGGAATTTTGCAAGATGAGGTTAGGGAGGTGACCTTTGCTTTGAATCCCAACAAGGCTCCCGATCCAGATGGAATGCCAACGAAATTCTTCCAGAAATGTTGGAACTTTGTTGGTTTGGATATCTGGAGGTTTGTTGAAGATTTCAGAAAAAACAAGAAGTTTTTCAAGGATATAAATAACACAGTGATCACCTTAATTCCAAAAAAACTAGAATGCACATACTTTGCAGATTATCGGCCGATTTCACTATGTAATTTTGTGTATAAAATTTTGTCCAAAACACTCACCATCAGACTAAAGCAGAACGGTTTTACCTCGGGGCGTGAGATCATTGACAGCATTATCATTGTGGTTCAAACTATTCATACTATATCCAGTAAAAATTTGAAAGGAATGCTAATTAAACTCGATGTAAGCAAGGCTTACGATCGGGTGAATTGGAGCTTCTTGCTTGAGGTCATGAAGAGATTCATATTTAGTAAGGATTGGATGGAAATGATAAGTAGGTGTATCTCTTCCCCTCACTATTCCATTTCTGTTAATGGCTCTCTATGTGGTTTTTTCAATGACTCTAATGGTCTCCGTCAGGGAGATCCCATATCGCCATGCTTGTTCATCATCATCGGCTAAGGTGCTAGGGTGACATATTGGTTCCTTATGGATGGTTGGGTTATGGAAGGGGATCAAAGTGGTTGAAGGTATGGACAACTTGACCCATTCCCAATTTTTTGACAACACAATGCTCATGGCTGAGGCTATGGTGATAGAATTTGAAGTTATTCGTGGTACCCTGGAAAGGTATGTTGTTGCCTCTGGGCAGTTGGTGAAAAAGGATAAATCAAAAATCTACTTTTTTAACATGAAGAAATCCGTTCAAAGGAAAATTTTGAAGGTTCTTGGCTTCTCCATTGGTTCTCTTCCTGCAAAGCATTTGGGGGCTCCTTTGTTCTAGGGAATGGGGAAATCCTCATTGTGGGAAGATTTGATCAGGCAATGTAGGAATAAGGCTGAAGCATGGAAGAATAAATGGTTGTCCTTCCCAGCGCATATTCAAATGCTCAAATCTTTTTTGTATGTTGTCCCCATATATGTAATGTCATGCTTTAAACTCTCTAGTAAATCCATAGGCCTTCTTGATGGCTTCATGAAGAAATTCCTGTGGGATGGCACTAAGGAGGTTAAGAAAATTCCCCTTATCCATTGGGAAACTGCTTGTTGCCAGAGGGAGAAAGGAGGGGTGAGGCTACAGAGGATGGAGCCTCTTAACTTGGCACTGGGAGAAAAAATAAGCTGGAAATTAGTCAAAGATCCCAACCAAATGTGGTGCATAATAATTCGAAGTAAATACCTTGACAACAATGATCTTGATCGCATCCTGATGATGGCGAATTTGGTTGGAGGCTCTACAACTTGGAGATTTGTATGGGAAAGCAGGAAATTGATTGTTGATCACTTATCTTGGAGGATTGGTGATGGAAAAAAAGCTGATTTCTGGTTTGACTCCTAGAACGGGCTTGCTCCAATTTGTTCTCTTGTTGCATCCAATGATTGGATCGAAAGTGTGGTTGGGCATTGGGGGAGTAAAGTTTTTAAAGATGACATGGGTGGTGGCAGGCACGAGTGGATTGAGCTCAATCTCTTGGGAATTCCTGAGGATGATTGCGGGCTAGTCAAGAAGGAGTTGGTGTTGCGGTGTATTAAACTGTCCAATAACAATGACGAAATCATATGGTGTGGCTCAAAATCTGGCGAATATTCACTATGTCTTGGCTATGAAATCCATAGAGATTTTGAAGGTTATGTGTCTTGGCCCACTCGTCTATGTTGGGGATCCATGATACTGCCCAAAGTGGGGGCCTTTTTATGGGCTGCACTACATAAGTGGATTTTAACTGGGGATAGATTGGCTAAGTATGGTTTCTACAGGCCTTCAATTTTCCCTCTTTGCAGATCGAATGGGGAATGGGTGGATCATTTATTTCTTTCTTGCCCTTTTGCATCATTTTGTTGGGACTGGCTGCAAGGGGTGTTGGGTCGGTTTGCGCCCAGACATTGTGACTTGATGGTATTTCTTTCCAGCTAGCCTGCTCATGTGAGGAAGGATTTGTGGAGTGATGTATGGGTGTTCGCTCCTTCCATGTTGGTCTGGCATCTATGGAAAGAGAGAAACCGCAGGATATTCAATGGAATTGCTCTCTCCCCATGTGCTCTCATTAAGAAAGTTGAAAGTAGTTGTTGTGAACTCGCTAATGCTAAAGGTCGGGTGAAGAGTGACACGATGTTCTCGACCTGGGACAGAGATTTAAAAAATAAACGGGACAAATTGTGCCCCCCTACTATGGTTGGTTTAGGGAAAATGGTGAAAAGAAGGATGGCTTGGTGGCCCCTTCCTCAACCTGGGTGTGTAAAATTAAATTTTGATGGTGTTGCTCGCGGGAACCCTGGGCTAGCTGGGGCAGGGGTGGTTATTCGCTGTGAGAAAGGTGCTTGCATCTAGGCTATGGCAAGTAAATTGGGGGTGACTACTAACAATGGGGTTGAGTGTGAGGCTCTAGCCTGCGGACTCAAGTTATGTTTGGATAAAGGGATTCGGGAGGTGGATATAGAAGGATACTCAATGGTTTGCATAGATTCGGTTAGGAAGAAAAAAGTGTCGAATTGGAAGCTAAAGGGTATTCTAGCTGAGATTTCTCAATATCTCGATGGTCTGCAAGATTATTTAGTGCAACATGTCTATAGAGAAGCAAACAGGGTGGCATATGTGGTTTCCAACTTGGGGATAGATATGCTTGATAAGGTTGTGGTCTTTGGGTCGCATAATCTACCTATGCCTATTCAGGATACGGTCTTGGCCGATCTGGCTGTAATCTGAATTTCATCTCGTAGTGTGGGTTGGTTAGATTTGGATTTCATAGTTGTTGTATGGATGTTTGTAATAAGCTTTAAATGGGAGCTACCCCCTTGGTAGCACTTACCAAACAAAAAAAATAAAATAAAATAATTAGGAAGAATAAATGGATAAAGGTAATTAGACAAGTTAACAAATTTATTTAATTAAAGGAATACTTTAGACAATTAAAGACGTATTGAATAAATAAATAACATTTATATATTTAATAATCATGAAGAATAAAAGGACATGAATTAACTAAACAATTATAAATTATTCAATTAATAGTCAATTGTGGACCAAGGACATAGTTAAATTTCACAATTATGCTAGGATGAAAGTGGTAAAAATAGAGATTGCAGGCCTAGGTCATTTTTAAGTGTCTACAGGGGAGATGGTGATGATGAGGAGGGTAATGGTGGGGATGGAGTGGGTGATGGAGATGGAGGGGATGCAGGTGGCAGATAGGTGTTGGATTTTAGAGTGCCCTAGGGGAGGAGATCTATTTTTCCCTTGGGACAAAAACAAACAGGACCATCGCAGGTTCAAATTTGCATGCCTTCCCATCAATAGCAGGCATAGATAGATGCTCTACAATTATAGGTGGAGAACCTACAGAGATAGCCATCATAGGAATAGGAGTAGATTTCCTCTCTAAAAATAAAGAGAGATGTCACGAGACAGAGGTGTGAGCATGAAAATTCCTTAGCTAAGAGATTACAGAGAGTGTCTGAGGGTACTACTATAGGGGATATACTCAAAGAGGTTTGAAATGCAGCGTAAGAGGAAGAATACTATAGATTATAGTATTATCAGGCAGTTCCTACAGACCAGCGTGCCCCTAATTATGAATAGTCTGTCAGTGCTAGGTTAGGTCAGAGTCAGTCATAGAATACGAGTAGGGATGTGACGGGGCCACCTCTCAAAGATCCATGAAGCATAGATCTAGTTACAAGTCCATTTGGTGGTGCAGCAACAAGCACAATGAGGCCTACAACATCTAGTGGGAGCAACATGTAGCTTTTGTGCTCACATTTGATGTATTGAGACTTGATATGTTCACTTATTTAGTCAAGGAATTTATGATTTCCTACCATTTTCTTGATGTATCTCTCCACATTTTGCGATAAGGTATGTGCAAGATCATCATGGAAAAAATAGGCCCTTAAGTGGCAAAAAATTCAGAAAAATCAGAGTTAGGCAACTTCACAAAAAAATTTGAATAAGTTATCTATATTGTTTCAAAAATATGTAAAAATAAAATTTGTAGAAAATTGAATGTAGTTTCTAAACTACTAGGCTTTTTTAAAAAAACAAAAAATACATTTGGTGAAAATTTGAAATTTCAATGTAGTGGTACTTAAATTTAAGGGGAAAAATAAGAAGTAGGTGTCTATCTGACCACCCTAACCACAATAAAATGATAATATTTTTTCATAATATTTTAGATATAAGTAGAGGACTCATGCCCTGATGTGATACATATTTTTTTTAATTTTTATCCAAGTAAATAATTAATTATAAATTTTAATTACAACTTTTAAAAAATATAAAACTCATATGTTTGACCACCTTAACTTAGTCAAAAATTCATGAAATTCAATTTTTTTTTAATCCTATAGTATTCAAAGCATAGAATGTGACACATATTTTGGATTCAAAAATCTAATACCGCTTGAAAGCTATAGATTTTTCAATCACCTATCAATCAGACTTTAGTCATAATTTGAATAGAAAATGAATAATAATTACTTATTAAATTCAAAGTAAAGCATAATTTATATCAATGGAAAGCTGATAACCTCCTTTAAAAACCCTTTTTGTTTCATCAATTTTGGTTAAAAAAATATTCGTCAGCCACATACCCATCATATTGCCATTTTTTGGCCCATCATGATCCTGCACATACCCGATATCATTGTACACTTGAAATTGATTATTTTGAGATTATATGAGATGTAATGGAGACTATTGATCTATATGTTATCTACATGCTTTTATGATGAATGTGTATGATGAATGCATTTGATTTCTGCTCTATATGCTATGTGATGTTTATATGATTATTTCATGGTTGTGTATGGATGCAATAATGAAACGATGATGCATGGATGATGATTCTATATAACTTTATGGATGATGCTTTATGATATATGAGATGGATTTGATCATGCAAATAAGATGTGATGCACTTTTTTTTTTTGTATTTTCTAATGCAAATATATGATCTAATGCATGGATGGATGATCAATGATAATAGCTTCTAGTGTATGTATGATATGGTAATTATTATGTAACTACATGGGAATGATATTTTTTTTTATGTCAAATGTGCTCAATCCTTTAATGAGAGAGATAAAATCATTTGGAAATTTTCCAGCCTTGGAAAACTACAATGCACATGAAAAAATTTATATGGATGCAATCTATCTTAACCATTCAAATCTAAATATGCAATGGTGTCATCTTGTCAACCAATTTGTTGTGCTTGTTATCATCATTGAGCTTTTGATATGTTGAAAGTTAGTACAAACATTGGTGGTATAATTAAACCATGATGACCTGAGTACAACTTCCATGGATTTTGATATTGCAAGGTAATACAAGCATCTAGGTATAATTTAACTAATATGACCTGAGTATTGCTTGCATAAAATAGACAAGAGTTAATCCTTTTTCTATGCAAATCCAAAATATCATCAATGATACTTCGTATATCACATCCTACAACAAATTTAAATAGTAGTAATGATCAACTCACAAACAAAAAACAAAGAAAAAATATAATACTCCATCATAGCATCTCTAGTCCATGACATCCTTGATTTGCTCCAGAGAAATGATAACAAAAATCAAAATAGAATAGTTGAACATTTATGCTAAAGTGATTAAACCATGATTTAGAAGATCATCTAGTGAGATTTGGTTTACCAATCTTACTATTGATTTGGATGGTTGGTTTTCTAACAAATTGTCATTGATGTACAATGTTGAGTTTCACTATGATTGTTATGTTTGTTTTGTTGTTTGACTGTTGCTTATCTATTGTTTTAAGCTTAAAGTAGATTTCCCCCAGTGAGTTCAGGATTTTTCCCCCAATGAGAAACAAACCATTTATTGTGAAAGCATACAATGATTTCCAAGCCAGTGTGAGACACGACCACAATGCCTGGATATGTCATGAGGTTTAATGATGGATAGGAATAATAATGGAAAAAGGTGGATGGTTGACACACAGTCCAATAGATGGAAAAGCCAATCTATCACAAATAGCGCATGTTGTCAGGTTTTCACTACTTATTTTTATTGCACTTTTTCTAATTTTATGTTTTTTAATTATTATTATTTTTACTTTTTTTTGTATTTTTTCCTTTTTGGATTTTTTTGGATTTTTTGCTCTTTTTCTTTTTTGGATTTTTTTTGTTTTTTGCTTTTTTTTGGATTTTTCAACTTTTTCACTTTTGTTTGAATTTTTCTTCTTTTTGAACCATGCAGTGGTTGAGTTATGTATAAAACTTCTTGACATGAATGTTGTTGATAGGTTCTTGAAACAGGTCCCCTTCGGGTGTAGATAACTAATATGCTCTAGATCCATATACTGATACAATGATAAAAGGACGTAGCCAATTAGGTTCAAATTTTCCCTTCTTTTTTCCTGATCTTGTTGATTATGAGGAATCTCTTTTAGTATCAAGTCGCCAACTAGAAATTTTCTTGTATTTCCTTGTGATTATAGCTCCTTGAAATTCTTTTTTGATAAGCTTTCAGATGATCAACAACATGCTGATGGAGTTCATCTAACAATTCCAAATCCTGTAGTTTGGATACTCGATAGTCTTTGTCCAAAATGATTCCTTTCAATGATAGCTAGAGTGAACATAACTCAACCTCAATGGGTAAGATGGATTTTGATCCATACACAAGGGCATATGGTGTGGCTCCTGTAGGGGTATGGATGCTAGAACAGTATGCCCACAACTTGGCAGGGTTTAGTTGAACATGCCAGTCACGTCTAACATCATTGATGGTTTTCTTCAAGATTTTCAAAATGGTCTTATTTGAGGCTTCTACTTGGCCATTCCCTTGAGGGTAATAGGTTGTGGAAAATTGGTGTTGGATATGAAATTTTTCACAAATTTCTTGTACATATTAGTTTTTGAAGGGTCTACCATTGTCAGTGACAATGGAGCGAGGGATGCTATACTGACACACAATGTAGTTTAGGATGAAAGAGGCAATTTTTTTACCAGTGATCGTGGTTAGTGGGATAGCTTCAATCCACTTTGTGAAATACTCAGTGGTTGCGATTATGAATTTATGTCCATTAGAGGAAAATGGATGAATCTTAACCACAAGATCAAGTCCCCATTTACAGAAAGACTAGGTTTATGTGAATGGTTGTAGCTCCTACGCCGATGCATGTATGAGATTTCCATGGACTTGACAGTTCTTGCACTTCTTAAAAAATTGAAAAGATTATTTCTCCATGTTCGGCCAATAATATCCCAAGCGTAGGAGTTTCTTAGCTAGAGTAAGACCACTTGAATGAGTACCAAAAATACCTTCATGAACTTCTCATAAGGTAGTTTTAGATTTGTCACATTCAATACATCAAAGGAGAGTACCATCGAGACCTTGTCAATAAAGTGTATCAACTATCAGGGTGTGTCAGGATGCTTGACAGATAAAGTTGCATTTTTTGTTCTGGGATAGATCAAGTGGAATGATATTGTATGTTAGATAGGTATAAAACTTCCTATAGATTAAATAATTACCATCAACTAGATGACACACAACTTGGGATTTAGGATTGTCATATGTAGGATTAAACAATTTTTCCACCATGAATTCATATCCACTTCATTTTTCTAGTATTTGTAGAAGAGAAGCAATGGTTTCCATGGCATCTGTAGCTTTGTTGTCTACTCTTGGAATTTTTTCAAACTTGATCTCAACAAAGTATTTCTTGGAGTCATCTACCATTCTCTTGAATGGTATCAGCTTGTCATCTTTTGTCTGATAGTCATCATTAACCTGATTGATGACTAATTGAGAATCTCCATAAACTTGTAATTTTATGATTTTCCATTCCACTGCTACCTTGATACCAATGATTAGTGTTTCATATTCAGCCATGTTGTTTGTGTAAGGGAACATCAACCTGTAAGATACTAGGATAGTGTTTCCTTGAGGAGTAAAAAATAGGATTCTAGCACCCGGTCCATGTTGGGTGTAAGATCTATCAAAGTACAATATCCAATGTCGTGTTTACATTGTGAGGACATCTGCATATGGGAATTCAATGTGCATCAAATGGTCATCTTGCAATGGTGCTTCAGATAATTGATCTCCTATTACTTGAACCTTGATTGCTCTTCTATTCACATATTGGATGTCAGATTAACTCAATATCATCACCCACTTTGCTAAGTAGATATTTTAATGGATATATCTTGGCTATTAGTTTGACAGTATGTGTTAACATATAGTGTTACAATTTTTGAGTAGAAAACACCACTACCAAATAAGCTTTTTCAATGAATGTATAGTTAATTTCATAGCCACTCAGTATTCTACTAATGTAGTACATGGCTCTTTCTTTTCCTGTAGAGTCTTCTTGTACTAGCAAAGCTCCACAAAGATACCTTTGTAGTTACTATATAGAGTAGAAGTGGTTTCCCCTCTATTGGTGGTAGCAATATAGGTGGATTCATCAGATATTGTTTCAATTGATTAAAGGAAGCTTCAAAATTTTCATACCATAAAAAAAAAAACATTCTTGTGTAACAAATGAGTAAAAGGATAACTTTTGTCTACCACTTGCGCAATGAGTCTTCTAATGGATTGGAATCTTCCTTGTAGAGATCTTAGTTGGCTAATGTTCTTAGGAGGTGGCATTTCCATGATTTCTTTGACTTTTTCTATATATACTTTGATGTCCTTAGTTGAGACTATGTATCCTAAGAGTTTTGTTAATTTACTCTGAATACACACTTCTTTGGGTTTAAATGCACATTGAACTTTTCCAATAAATTAAATATTTTATCCAATATTTATATATGTCCTTCCTAGGTAAATGATTTTTCTAATAGGTCATCCACATAGTCCTCCATGAATGTGTGCATCATGTCATGAAAGATTGTTGTCATTGCACACTGATAGGTGGCTCCTACATTCTTTAATCTAGAAGGCATGACATTCCAACAAAATATACCCCATGGGCATGTGAAATTTGTTTGTCTTGATCTTTTGGTGCAATCTTTATCTAATTATAGCATGAAAATCGATCCATGAGTGATAGCATAGCATGTCCTGCTATTAAATCCACAATGATGTCTATATTGGGCAAAGGAAAGTCATCCTTCAAACAAGCCTTCTTAAGATCTCTAAAATTTGTGCATATCTTGATGTTGTTGTCTAGTTTGGAGACTGGTAAAGGGTATGTGTAGGATCATGATGGGCCAAAAAGTGGTGCTATGATGGGTATTTGTAGGGTATGTGGCTGATGACTTTTTTTTAATCCAAAATTGATGAAACGAAAAGGGTTTTTGAAGGAGATACTAAGCTTTCCACCAATATAAATTATGCCTTACTTTGAATTTAATAAATAATTATTATTCATTTTCTATTTGAATTACAACTAAAGTCCTAATTTATAGGCTGATTGAAAAACATCTATAGCTTTCAAACGGTATCACATTTTTTGAATCACATGCGTCACATTCTATGCTTTTCATACTATAGGATTAAAAAAATGAATTTCATGAAGTTTTGACCAAGTTAAGGTGGTCATACATAATGAGTTTTTATATTTTAAAAGTTGTAATAAAAATTCATAATTAATTATTTACTTGGAAAAAAATTACACAAAAAATATGCATCACATCGACATGAGTCCTCTACTTATATCTAAAATTTTATAAAAATATTATCATTTTATTGTGGTTAGGGTGGTCGTGACACCTACTTATTTTTCCGAAATTTAAGTACTAATGCATTGAAATTTCAAATTTTCACCAAATAGATTTTTTTCTTTTTTTAAATAAACCTAGCAGTTTAGAAACTACATTCAATTTGCTACAGATTCTATTCTTGCATATTTTTGAAATAATATAAATAACTTATTCAAATTTTTACGTAAAGTTGCCTAACTCTAATTTTTCTAATTTTTTTGCCACTTAAGGGCCTGTTTTTTCCATGATGATCTTGCACATACCCTAAAATGTTTGAAAACCATTTTGCATAGTTGATTGGTCGGATGAACCCTGCATCTAATAATTTTTTTAATCCTAATTTCATTAGTAGGGCAATGTATGGATGCATTTTTCTCAATTTTTGTTTTACTAGATTCACTCTAGTTGCTATGGATAAATGATGCATTATTAGATCCAGATCTATTCCTGACATTTCAGCATAGGACCAAGAAAAATTGATTTGTCTTTCTTTGAAGAATTTGGTGAAATTTGGTTTTCCTTGCTTTGTCATTAATGTTGCTAGGTGTAAGGTCTTTACTATTTCTATAGTAACGATATTTATGGATTGCATAGGCTCAACCAATATTGAAGATCTTTCTTGATAATGCTTAGGAAGAGTGTCAAATATCTCATTCTTCAATGCCTCAGAGAGGTTTTCATTGTTTGATATGCTCTTTCTTTTTACTTTTTCATGATCTAATACTGCCATTGCATGGTTTTCACCATTAGATCAATTTTTTGTATTCTTTATTTTTCAACTAAGAGATTTGGAACTCCCCTTATTTTTAGCTTCATTATGAAATTCATTGGTGGAACTTTTTTCTAGATTTTTGGAACAAAGGAAATTGACAATGGCATCATCATCTAAAAAAATAGGGATATCAAGCAACTCAGTTTGTTCCCATTCAATGAGTTTGAGATGTATCAAAGGTAAGGAATCATCAGATTGGTCAAGATCAAAGGTGGTGAGGGTCATGATGGAAACATTTTCAAGGTTTTCGATAGTAATGTCAAGGTCTAAAATGTTACTCTCCTCTGAAAAATCTTTCTCACTTGATGTTTGATCATCCTCATTAGAGTCATCGGTATGTAGTGAGCCAAATTAAAGTGGTATAGACCTGAACTTTGTTCCTCCATACGTATGGGTGCATACTTCGTTGTCACATCGATTTCTTTGTCTTCACAAGATTCTTCAGATAGTAAATCCCATTCATATTCATTTCATTCTATTTCAGAACTAGTTTGCAATTGGAGGATTCACTCACAAATATTTTGAGTGGCTTCTTCTTTTGTCTCTTCTTTGTATCCTAATCCTATCTTGTCTTTTTCATTGATTGTGATAGGCTGAGTTGGTTCCAAAATACCTTCTTTCGTTTTTCCAATAGAACCTTTTCCTTCATATCCCATGTTTTCTAAGATTGTGAAGCCTTTGCCATATTACTCTGTTGGTATATTTGAAGTTGTTGCTGTGGATTTTTGTTCATCTTTGTAAATCCAATTTAGAATGTCTTTTTCCTCAAATTCATCAACTAGAGTACCTTTTTTTATAAATGTACCATCAAAGATCATGATGGGTTGTGAAGATTGTTGTCTAGATGTTGATTGTTTTCCATATGATTTTGGAGAAGGCGGTAGTTGTGAGAGACATAAGGACTACTCAAAATAATAGTCACCCATGCATTTATCTCTCAACTAAATATTTTTCTCAATTTTTTTTGACAAAGAATTGATTTGGCCTTCATTACTTGAGGAAATAGAATCACCAATGCCTTTATCTTTCAACTGAACCTTTTTCTCAAACTATTTTGTCAAAGAACTGAGTTGGCCTTCATTTCCAAAACAAATAGAAGTGAGAGCTACTCTATTATGTGGTACAAAAACATCTCGTACTATCTTCAGAGTGTTATAGTATTAGGGATTATTAGAATCTACCAAAATTGTGATATCTTGTCTATTGTAAGGGAATTTCAAGAATTGATGGTATGTTTATGGAACTACTTGCATTTCATGGATCCAAGGTCGACCCAAGAGTATGTTGTAGGTCAAATCCTTGTCTAAAACTTGGTATATTATATCCTTTTGAACTAGTCCCACTTGAATTGGAAATACTAGGGTATGTGTAGGATCATAATGGGCCAAAAAGTGGCAATATGATGGGTATGTGGCTGATAACTTTTTTTTCCCCAAAATTGATATAACAAAAAGGGTTTTTAAAGGAGATTCTCAGCTTTCCATTGATATAAATTATTCTTTACTTTGAATTTAATAAGTAATTATTATTCATTTTCAATTCAAATTATGACTAAAGTCCTGATTAATAGGTTGATTGGAAAACATCTATAGCTTTCAAACGGTATCACATTTTTTGAATCCAAAACATGTGTCACATTCTATGCTCTGCATACTATAGGATTAAAAAAAAAAAAATGAATTTCATGAAGTTTTGATCAAGTTAAGGTGGTCAAACATAAGAGTTTTATATTTTTTCAAAGTTATAATAAAAAATTCATAATTAATTATTTATTTGGAAAAAAATTACAAAAAAATATGCATCACATCGGGGCATGAGTCCTCTACTTGTAGCTAAAATATTATAAAATAATATTATCATTTTATTGTGGTTAGGGTGGTCAAACAGACACCTACTTATTTTTTCCCTTAAATTTAAGTACCACTGCATTGAAATTTCAAATTTTCACCAAATAGATTTTTTTAACTTAGAAACTAAATTCAATTTTCTACAGATTCTATTCTTACATATTTTTGAAATAATATAGATAACTTATTAAAAAAATTATGTCAAGTTGCCTAACTCTGATTTTTCTAAATTTTTTGCCACTTACGGGCCTATTTTTTCCATGATGATCCTACACATACCCACTATTAGTCCTTGAGAGGATCTTTCTTCATCATCATAAGCTTTTATGGTGATCTTTCTTCTGGACTCTATTGCATTTTCTAAAAATCCCAATGCACAAATAAGCTTTAAGGTGCATATATTTAGACAAGCTCCTACATCTATTAAAACATGTTTGACTTGATGTTTATGGATTAAAACCTCAATATGGAGTGAAGCATTGTGTGGATGAGTGAGGGATGCACAATTGTTTTCCAAGAATGATAAACAATGGGGTGCAGTCAAATGTCCCACCATGGCCTGGAATTGAAAAACTTCCAAATTAGTTGGTACTGTGGTGTCCACTAGAGCTTTTCCCAAAATATCCTTATGGGCTACTGAAATTTTAAGAAGTTATAGTATGTATATCTACACTGGAATATTTATCAATTGATCTACTATATTGTATTGATTTGAAGGAGCAACAGGGGTTTTAGATGTACTTCCTTTCAATACTAATTTGGAATTCCCCCTTGTGGTCACATTTACTAGTAGGTTGTCTTGTTTATCATTTATTTTGATGACATTGATATGATTATCAACTACAACAATTTCTTTTTTATCCTCAATTTTGACGTCATTGATTTGATTATCAGCTATAGTAATTTCTTGTTTATCCTTGATGTTGATGTCATTGATTTTATTATCAACTACAACAATGTGAAGGATGGTATTATCATAGATATAATTCACATTCTTCCCTTTGTTTGTAGAAGAGGATTCTCCTTTTTCATAGTTGGATAGAGGGATTTTAAATACTCCATGATTAGCATTTATTTGAGGTCCTTCTATTGATATTTCATGTCTTTCTATCAAGTCTTGTACCAAATGTTTTAATTGCATACAATCATTTGTTTTATGACCTTTGCTTCTATGAAAATCACAGTAATATGCATCATTCCACCATGATGGTTTGACTCTTGGTTTAAAATCTTGTGCATCTAGTAATGTTTTGTGTTTGTGTGCAAGAAGTTCTTTTAATGTTGATTCAAGTGATTTCCCCAAAGGTGTAAATTTTCTTCGATGTGGTGGTGGAGCTGGTTTAGATTCACTGTTGTTTTGATTTTTTTTGGGCGCAGTACTTGATAAATTGAAGATTGATTTTACATTATGCATGTTAGCTACACTATCATTACCAACATTCTTGATTCTTTTCCAGAATTTGAATTTTTCATTGTTGTTATGATGGTTAGAAGAGTTAGCAGATTTTGGTCCTTCATTATAGATTTTTAATACTCCTCTTTTAACCAAGGCTTCCTCAATATTAAGTCCTCTTTCAATTAGCTTTTCAAAGATGGGTGGACACTACAATTGGAGTCTATAACTCATCTCACTGTTGAGATTGTCAATAAATATATCCATCTTTTCTTTCTCAGGTATGGGATGAACATATATAGCAGATAAACATCTCCATCTTTGTAAGAATGTAAGAAATGATTCACCATTTTTTTGTTTTGTGTTGCAAAGATCTTTCATGGTTATTTCAAGTTGAATGTTGTATGAATATTAGGAGATAAATTTATTTACCACCTCCTCAAATGATCTAATACTTGGTGGGAGTTTTGAAAACCATTCCATGCATTGACTACCCAAACTTCATGGAAATAATATCATTAGATAGGTTTCTTCATGTGCATATTCTAGACTCATGGTGTAGAATTATCTTACATGATCTTGAGGATCAATTTTTCCATTTTATTTGTCATATTTTGGAAATTTACAATTTGGTGGAAAAGGTATCATGTTCATATTTTGTCAAATGAATAAGGACATATGTCTTGCAGCAGTTATCTCTTTGTTGTTCCCCTTTACATGTCTTGGATTTTTTATTGAGATTTTGCATTTGTTGAGTTAAAGCATTCAATGGATCTGTGATTCATGAGTCAGCTTTTGTTTTCTTTAGAGCTCCCTTCAATTGGTTTACATCAAAATCATTGGGTAGTTTTACACCTTGATTGGCTAGCATCAGAAAGTATTTCTCTCCATCCCTTTGTAGAATTTTTTCCATGAACTTGTGGGATATAGGGTCTTGTTGAGCTTGTTGAATGTCCTCATTAGTTATCTCATCTGTTTCAAGTTGGTGAAATTTTTGGAAAGGATTTTCTTCTCCTTCTACCATGATGGTTTGAGTTTCTATGTCTTTTTCTTTGATTTTTTTTTTTGAGCTCTTGTTAAAATGGGCATGCAAGTGATAGAGTTTTTCTATACTTTGATATTTGTTTTAGGAGTGCCAATGAAATACCTAAGTCGAATAGGATGATGGATCCTATTGATGAGACTAGGGAAAAATCTGATATATAAAACATTTGTTTTGTGATGAAGGATGATAGATCCTGATGGTGAAACTCAGCTAATAATCAGAGATGAGATTGGTGATTAGGCACTTTAAGGTGTTTGAGCCAAGTTTAGTTAAAGGGATTACACTTTCAAAAGAAAATTTCTTCAATTTTAAACCAATTTTTTAATAAGGAAAAATCTCTACTTTAAAAAGGGTCTCTAAATATGATTCTAGTTGTCGTAAAAATGTTGAATTTAGCTCTTTATTTGAGTATCAGGGGAATGCACTAGAACAAACCATATATGCACTGAAAGATGTGATGAATGCATAATAACATACCATATATGCACTAGAATATGAACTCAATTCATTGAAATAGGAAATTTATGTGCTAAACTAGAAATGTCACCATTTTAAAAAGTTTTTCTGGTTTTTTCTTTTTTTGAATTAGTGAATTGAGTATTTTGGATGGATGATTTTTTGAATAGTGATTTCAAACATAGAAGCAAGTAGTAAAATAGTTGTTTCATCCTATGATCTAAACATCAAGTGTATGTTCTAGGATCTGGTCTGATCCCTTTGATTTCCATTGGTATTGAACAATAGCAAACAGATCAGTCAAACTCTTCTAATGTCAAGGGTCATTAATAACATCACAACCCACATATTAGAGGGTGCTACCACAATAGTGGTTTACACTTTTTGGGAGATCTTGATTTTTGCTGAAATCACATATTTTTAGAAAATATAATGATTTAAGCCTTGGAAAGTTCCATTTAAAGGATTCCAATTGAATATTGTTTGATCAAACCACCTTAGACCAAGCCCCCTTGGATAGAACCCCACTAGTTTTAAACCATACCTATAATGGAGTCTCCTTTACACCTATCAAACTACTGATAAAAAACCACTTTTGATTTACCTTTTGGGGGATCAAATGAATTCATTTGAAATTTATTTTTTTGTATGTATGTCATCCTTATTATAAGCTTCTATAAAAGTATAATTTTAATTAAATTTAATTTTATTATTATATTTATTTTTTATTTCTTGTGAATGTAGGTTTTTCACTGAAAATCAAGCTCTTTGTTCTGCACATGTGGAAAAATATCCAATTATAAAAAAAAATTAAAAAATATTAGTGCACCAGATATTGAAGTCCTTGATCCAAAAAAAAAAATTAAATTAAATTTTGACACATACAATAAAAGTTACATGCTATACAGTCTTCCTATAGCTGAATTATAATTGGTTTGACTTCAAAACTTGATTAAGGAAAAAATATTCAATAAAAAAATATGAAACCAATTGGAAGCACTAGATATCGTAGTTATAAAAGTAAATTTGAAAAAATTAGAATTTTATCCTTTATGGAAAAAAAATTATGTGTTATATGGTGAGCGTCACTCCTTAAAAATGTTTTTTTACTAAAAAAGACTAGTTTTCGAAGGAGATGGAAATAAAAGTGCAATCTGATTCAATTTAAAAAAAAAAAAACATATTTAGAATCTAAAGACAAAATGTCACAAATCACTAGTTTGCATCATCTTCAAATTCCTCATGGTTTAGCACTATAGGTGCTCAAAAGTGAAGATTTAGTTAGAAAAAATTATTTCAGTGTCCAGTTTGGCCAAAAATTGTAAACTAGTATTGTGGGATCACCCTAGAACTATGTCAACTCACACTGCCTTGTCACCCCCAAAAGGGCACCTGTGTTTTTTCCTTTTCCAAGTCTTAACCAAAAGTCAATTCCTTCACTTTTGGCCAAAAATCCCTAGTAGTTATATGGTGAGTATCTTAGGGGCATATTCTTCCGTCCCCTTGCACTGTGAATATTATAATATTTAGAAACTGACTTAGCTTGGCTACTACACTTAAAGTTCTTAGTAAGGGTTTCTGTTTGGTGCAAAAATGATATAAACTCCCTCAGGAGGCCTCCCATCCTTTATAACAAAGGCTTTTACATATCTCAAGGATACTGTGGAGGGCTATCAATGCACACTACCATTGAATGTGATTTTCATCACAATTCACATTGGATTGTAGTGGGTTGGAATGCTTGGCTTTATTTGTTCCTACTTCGGTTGTTCCCTTAGGGTGATTACTTTCTCCCACTAAGGTAGGCCTTCTAAAGTGTTATTGCAACAAAATGAGAGTGAGTCTGGCATTTTGGTCACCTAGTAAAGGGGAGAGCATGTTGGTTCCCAAATCAAAAAATGGAATGAGTCCTAAAGAGTGACCACTCTCTTATATTTAGACTCAATGGGTTGATATGGCCAACAAATAGGAGAGTGAAAAATATACCCCTTTCTCCCCTACACTTTAGGCTATGTTAAACTTGGGAGGGTGATCCCAATCAGCATACTTATAGGTACTTGTGTGCTGAAGTACCAAATACACTATCAACAAATGTTAGACTCCTTTAATTGTTTGAAAGACATAGTACTCTACAAGCTTGGTTGACCTTAATAGTAATTCCTCTTTTAAACATGAGAGATGTAACTCATTAAAATCTTCACACAAACAAACTGAGATTGATATTTGATTAAAAAGATGATCAACTATTGTATTAAATAATAAATGTAACATGAATAGCACACTTAGATCACTACCTCATCCTTGGAACGGAGTCAACTCAAACACATACATAATCTGATAACAATTTTCACTTGACAGTATACATATGAAGCTCTAAAATGTTGCATTACAACATTTCAGCATTGTGTCTTAGCCTTTACTTCTTACTAGCATCCTAGCACTCAATTTAGTACAAACTTACAACCATATTCAAGCACCTACATTAATTCTTTGAATTAATAAACAAGAATATAGCAACACATCTATCTGAAATTGATAGAGACAAATAAGACAACCTTGATTGTATCATTCATAATCTGTAAAACCAGTACATAGGAAAGTAAAATAGTCTCAAAATTGAAACATTTAGCATTATTTTTCTAGTATTGTAATAAAAATTACATAAATATTGATAGACTCAAATCCTAAAACTTAACTCTAAAAATGCTTTGTATTCACATTACAATGTTCTCTGTGTTTAATTACAAAACAACCTCTCTTTGAATGAGGCAGAAAGACAACACTTAAGGAAAAACAAAAACCCTAAATGCTCATCTGAAGAAGACACTTGGCATATTTAGGTTCGTTGATCTTCAACTGCCTTTACTTGCTCAAGAATCTTAAACCTACTCTCTATTTTCTTGCTCTTCACTCCACTGCCCTATAACAAAAAAATATTCCTCTTTGGAAGACACATCATTCCACTTCTATTTGCTATAAAAAATATTTGTTTATGAAAGAATAAAAATTCTTCTGTGAAATATTTTCACTCTTTGCTATAAAAATGAAAAATCTCACTTATGTAATTATTTTTTACCTTTAAATGGAATTTCATGCCTCTATTTTTACTTTGGAAGATATTTAAAATATTTTATCAGGCAATAAAATATTTCCTGTGCACCTTCCATTGAAAACATCTTGTTTTTACTATGAAAATATTTTTCATTTATCCTCATTCTACTATAGAAAATTCCACTCATTCGCAGCTGAAAATTCTTTTACCGTACGAAGGCCTTTTACTTGTGCATTTGCCATTTATTTTCCCAGTGAATATTGCATATCACTGATAAAATGTAAAAAATGGAGAAAAAACAATGATGGGCGAAATAAAACACATTTCACATTTTTATGTTTTAATACACAATAACCAAGGTTCTTTGTTTTATTTTCAAATGTTTTTATTGATTTATCGAGCCATGAATAATCTTTATTCCCGTGCAACTCCCATAATTCTTCGTTGTCCAAAAGAACTCATGAAAAAATGCCAAGATTAATCCTCGGGCCTTCCATTTCCTTACAAAAACTTTACCGGGCTACCATCATCACACATCATGAATGCATATGGAAAATTAAACATCAAATAGTGATGCACGATAAAGAGAGTGCGGCCATTGCACATCTCTAATGGAGGACAAAAAATAATATGAAATTAGTGATGGGAGATGAAAGATTTCTCCATCGCTGATTGAAAGTTGAAACAGTGGCATCCATTAGCGATGGACAATGGACACAATAGCCATCACTCATCGCTATTTTTTTTTTGCGTTCGGGACTCAAAACTTTGTGCAATGCACTATAGGAGAACTTTGAAAATTTATTAAAAAATTTCCTTTGCTAAAAAGTTTCAATTAACCTTCCCAAATGAAGACTCATCACTGTAAAACATTGCATCTCTAATTTTTTGCTTCATTTGAACTTCAAACTGGCGATGGATGATGAGTTTTGTTGTGCAACTGTGAAAGTCGTGAAAGCCACCTCTGGACCAATCAAAAGCAAGAATTAAACTTGCTTGTCCTCCAAAACATTTGAAATACATTTATGTTTTCCCTAAATGCATCTTTCACATTTGCACAATATTTAAAATATTCAAAATATTTGAAATATGAACATTTGAAACATTATGAAAATTTTACTTCTAATTACGCTTGCAACCCATTTAGAGAAAATTTACTGCATGAAATCTGAGACACCTGGAGCTGAAATTTTTTGTGTGCAAAAATAATCAATTATTTAGAGAAAAACCATATGCTCAAACTTTTCCCAACAATCAAAAATCAGGTACCTCCTTTGTAAACTTTCCCTCGGGACGTGTTTGCCACACCCAAAATGCATTAAAATAACTCATCATATGACCTCCATTTTTTATGAAAATGGATCTATAGAGGTTTTAGACCAAAAAAAAAATGGGTAGTCATTAGATTTTTAAAATTTGAAACTTTTCATAACACCATTTTTTGCCATGTTGTAGTCAGAAAAGGATTAGTTAGTCAATCAGATCTTATCTTGGGAGCCTGAAACTGAGAAGGAATGTTATCATTTCAATAAAAGATATGGAAAAATTATTCTTGAGGTGAAATATATTAATCGACAAAGTTACTCACTCAAGCATTTCTACAATTTCACCTGTTAAAAACCAATCAAGGCTCTAAAAGTCACCATTTTGAAAAAATATCAAAACAACTTCTGGGGGTCTGCCACTAGAAACAAAAGTTCATCTAGGTATAGCGAGTATGTGTGCAAGAGGGATTTCCTTGAATCATCATTCATCACAAGATATTAAAGGTTAAACTTGAAACATTTTGAAAATGTAGGTGCAAAACATAGCAAAATGCATTTGCTTTTGGCCTAGTAAAAATAGCAAATCTGACCATGGGGCTTTGAAATCAGACCAGGGAGTACATTAAAGAGAGGAGAATGGAAATTAATAGTCCTTTTAGCATGAAAATCAACTGGCTTTGAATTGTGACCCTCCAAAGCAGGTTACTTGGGCAGATTTTATAGGTGCACTTTTGAGTGTGCAAAGGCAAATTTTTCAACATAGGCCTTCAAAATTTTAAAATTTTGAAGGTTCCATCAAAGCATAGGCCTATCACTTTGCAAACACGGCATACATGTGTTCATTAACCTTGTAATTAAAATAGATGCCTAATTTAATCAAAGGAAAATAAATCCATCCCCTCCAAACATCGTTAGTAGTCTCATCTATATGTCTTTAACAACATATAAAGAATCTACAAAACAAAAAGATACCAATCAATCCCCAGAATTTTAAATTTCTGCAAATAAAGGTGTATGCACTAAAACATAGAGCATATGTGCTAGAATATTCAGTATATGTGCCATTAAACACATTCAATGCGCTATTCTAGAAAAGTAGAAAAGGAAAATCAAATCTTGTATATACATTAAAAGAGGAAGTAGATGTGTTGGTTTAGGCTGCTTATGTGCTATAACAGAGTTTGGATGCGCTGAAAGTCACCACCTATGCACTGAAACAGGCTACAAGTTTGCTACATCGAAATTCACGAATGAACATGTTGATGAGAACTTACCAAAAAATGTTTAAAATGGGGCTTGGCCCCACAGTAGGTTCCAATTTATTTGTGTATGAATAATGTGAATAATAAAGTAAAACTATGCAACACTAAAATGAAACATTATATCAAGGAATTCAAATAACAATCAAATTAAAAAAAAAAATTCCCCAATGGTGTCTCATTGTCCCCTATCTCCAAGGATTCTTTAAGTCATTTTTCTCTCAGATTGTTTGTGTACATGACTTTCCAAATGACAACCTGAAGAATGAGAGATACTAGAAATGCAAGAGATGTTTCCTACATTACATGATTGATGAACTAGTTGTAGATGATAGGCAAAGCTAATGATGTTGCTATGATATTGTTGTATGAAAATGATATGATCAAACCACTACAATTAAGATGCTGCTAATGAAAATGCCATGATTAAACTACTTAATGCTAAAATACTAATAATAGAATGACAATTCTAAGATGATATTGCTAATGAAAATTTTGTAGAGTGTAATTATGCTCAGCTCTCTCTCTTTTGTTGTAAATGAGGGTCTATTTATAGATTTTCCAAGGCATGAGCCTAGGTGGCAGAAATCAATGGTCTGGATTTGATCTAGAGAATGGACAATTGAAGATGAAGAGGTTAGAGATAAAAGAGGAAAGCGTGTTCCCTTCATAAGAAAAAACTACCAAGTGTGAAGAGGAATAAAATGGAGATGATGGCCAAGTGTCCCAAATTAGTTAGAATTTGTTGAGGATAAATGCTAAATTAAATATTAGGAATATTTAATTTCTTGAGACACATGATGAAGTGGAAGGTGGGAAGAAGTTAGTATAAATGTGCTTAAATTTGAATTTAGAATTCAAATTTAATGAGAGGAGGTTAATTAAATAAAGCAAACTAATTAAATTTTTTCATTTAATTAAGACATGAAGAAAATAATTTAGGATGGGAAGAATTAGAGAAAATGAACTATATAAATAAAATTTTCAATTTTTTTATAAGTAGAAGAATTAAATATTATTAATTAAATAACTTGTATTTAATTAATCCTCCAGACCAAATTTGAGTGTATAAAGGTTTTGTAAAAAAAAAGGAAAAACAACATTTGAAACATGTGTGAAATTAGATGTAGCCAACATTCGTATATAGTACTTCCTATCATGCATGCAATGAATGCAACGCATATATACATACAAAACAAAATCGATGCTCATATATATATTACAACTATCTCCACTACACAAAAAGCATACAACAATTAATGTTGATGCCAAATGGTGTTTAATTATAAAAACATTGATATCACCACTGATTACACTAGTGGAAAATGCATGTTAGTTTGCGACTATAATCAATCGTGAGACCAATGTTTCATCTCACACTTAATATACAGTCTGCCATTCTGAGAAATCCTTATTGAGGCCTAGAAAAATAAAAACTATCCTTTGAAAAGTATAAACATAGGACCTATTTAATTCCTTTACAACCATCACCATTATATGGGAACCACAAATGAAATAGTATTTCTAAATCCATAGGTCAACAATCACCAATGGCTTAAGGAAAATAGTGCAAACTATTACCGCAGGCCAAACAAAAGAAACTAGCAATGCCTTATTGAGAAGAACATGAACTATTTTATTACTTTTCAACTATCATCACAACACATAAACCATACAACAACTAATGTTGATGCCAATTGACATTTAATTTCATTGAACTTCTCTATTGACATGCCAAACACTTTTAATATAAAAAATGAAAAAACCCTCCACCTTTTTTCCGACCGGGGGCTAGACACCGAAAGGGTTAAAAACTGGGAAGGCTGATAAAAATTCTAGCCAAAGTGCACACAATAAGGGAAAACCACAAAACTAGAGGTTTCATAATTTTTTCATTTGATTTCTGTAGTTTTAATCTTCTAATGTTGGTTGAGTGTAGAGTATATTGTTGCTACATGTGAGCTCATAAAGTTATGTTGTATATATCTATATTTGATATTGCTACGGTTGCATAACTTAGAATGATAGGATCTATATTAAGTGCAATAAGAAACCCTTTGTAGATCATTTCGAAAATAGTCTATGTTCTTGCAAAAAAACCAACCAAGAACATACATTGTCCATCACTGTGATCAATGGTGGCATCAATGTTCCATATAACACTTAAAATACAGCTTATCATTCCAATAATGTCCCAAAAGAATAAACATAGGGATCAATATGTATCAATTTTGTTTGCATCTACTATGACATACATACATATTTGCACATAGGGAAAATACATTTTCCATTACTACAATCAATGGTGGCATCACCAATACTTTTATATTTCTTTTTCCACCATTTCCCCATGCAAAAAACACAAAATAACCTCCAACCACCTTCACAGAAGCTTGAAAATGGATGATCGAACTTTCACCTCCATAGAAACTCGCCATCCTAGAATCAACATTAATTGTTGTATGGTTTCCATGTAGTGGTGATGATTGTAATAACACCTACCATTTAAAACATCAGAAAACATAGAAAAATTCTATGTAATTTTTTATAAGGCATTGTTGGGTGTTGTTTTGTGGATTTACCTACTATAAAAGTTGTGAGCTAGGATGGCGAACTTCTTTGAAGGTGCAAGTTCGATCACCCTATTCCACACACGTATTAGTACGTACATGTATATAAGTTTCCATCAATCGATATATGTATATTGTCTACATCTAATGCCACATACATATATTTCTACACATATTTTTTGTGTGTATAGATTTCCAAGCAACAAATTCCTACATATGCATCCAATGCATGATGTCAGTTGCTAGGGCTTGGTGCTTCAAAATTAATTGTTATATGGTATGCGTATAGTGATGATGGCTGTAATAACACCTACCATTTAAAACTTGAGAAAACATATTCCATTTATTATTTTCCCTTTTATAACCATTGCAGATTATGGTTTATGTGATTATGGAGGGAAAATACACACTATTGTCATGTGCTTGTGAGAGGAAAAAAAAAAATTGGTTGCATCACATTGCTTATCCCTACAAGCACATGACAATGGTGTATGTTTCTCCATTCAACATAACCATTTTCAATATTCTAGTTGGCTTGGTTTTCATGTTGTACACATCTACATTTTTTTGCTTTTTAGATATGTAGGTGTCTGAAGTTAGATGCACCTTTTTTTATTATTATTTCTTTGAGCCTCAAAAAGGAATTGTTAGAATGATACACTCTATATTAGGTGTAATAAGGAACATTGGTTTCACCATTGATCATAGTGGTGGACAATGTATGTTCTTTCTCGGGGGTTTGGTGAGAGTCCATGAGGCTCCATGACCCAATATGGTAGGGTGGAGAGTAGGCCTTCTTTTGGTGTGTTTCATATTACTATGTCTATAATATTAGATGCACATAACATTAACATGTATGATAGGTTGTATATTAAGTGTAATATTAACATTGATCTTTGTATTCATTATAGTGGTAGATAGTATACCTATTGTCTACATGTAATTCCACATACATACATTTCCTCACATGATTTTTTGTGTATATATATATGAGCAACAAATCCTTACAAATTCATCTAAGGCATGCAATGCCTATATATGTGCTTGCAAAAAAAAAATCTATGTTGATATATAGGTATCTAAAGTTAAATGCACCTTTTTAGTTATTATTTCTTTCAACCTCAAAAAGGAGTTGTTAGAATGATAGGTTGCATATTAAGTGTAATAAGAAACATTGGTTTCACCATTGATCAAAGTGGTGGACAATGTATGTTCTTTCTTAGGGGTTTGGTGAGAGCCTGTGAGACTCCATGACCCAATATGGTAGGGTGGAGAGCAAGCCTTCTTTTGTTGTGTTTCATTTTATATTTCCTATGTGAAAATTTGTATGTTTGTGAGATTAGATGCAGACAACATTCATATGTATGATAGGCTATATATTAAGTGTAATATTAAACATTGATCTTAGCATTGATTATAGTTCTTGGAAATTTATGTTCTTTCTTGGGGGTTTGTTGGGAGCCCTCAAGGCTCCATGAGGCAATATGGTAGGGTGGAGAGCAAGCCTTTTTGTAGTGTGTTTGATTTTATTTTCCCTATGTGCAGATATCTATGAATGTGAAATTAGATGCAGTCAACATTTATATATAGTCTTGCCTATTATGCATGCAAGGCATGTAATACATATATATATCTACTTTTGAAACAAAATCTAACCAAATATATGTTTCTCAAGTTAGATGCATGTTTTTGGAGTTTTTGTTGGCTGGACATTTGTTTTCTTTTCCCCTTTTCCCAATGTATGTCCCATAAAAACAAATTTTGTTCCTGATCCTATTGTGTTGTTGCTTATAGAAGTGTTTATACATTGAGACAACATACTTTATTTTTTAATCTTTCACCAATTTCTTTTATATGTGGACATGTAAGTATGTGAAATTACTTACAAACAACATTCACATACATCTACATTTAAACTCAAGTTGATATATATATGTATATATACATATTTGCAACTTTTGTTTTCCTTGCTTCTTGTCCATCACACCCATATGTACCTGTGTTTAGAACTTCTCCTCTTGTTTTTTTTCCATCATGCTACTAAACAAATTGTGATGTTCTAAGTTGGATTAATCTCTTTAGCTACACCATTGTTCTTTAAGTTGGTGTTTATAGGAACTTTACTATTTTCCTCATATTATGGTTGTAGGCTCCTCAACCTTGTTCATGTTCAAGTTCTACATCAAGTGTGGACCAAAAAAAGGCAGAAAAATTCCAAAGAAATCAACTCTATTATGTGCAACATCGAGACCAAATTTGTGCAAGTCATCGAGCCAAATACTTGCAACAAAGAGCCACCATAGTTTGTCCTTGCTTGGCCCCACCTGATCAAGAGGCTACACTGCAATTGTTGTCGAGCTTATTGGAAACAAATGCTCACTTCTATAGTCCTACACCCTCCATCCCTTGGTAGTTTGCACACAACCTTCCCAGTGAAGGTTCCTCGACAATGGGTGGTTGTGGATCTCAACACAACTGTTCTAGACATGGTTGTCCATCCATTTCATCATCCCATCACCATTTTAACATGTTTGGAGATTCATTTTGTGTTGCAATATAGTCCTTCCCTTGGCACATTGATGTTTTATCCAATTTGAAAGTTTGTAGTGTTTGTAAGGAAAGCTACATTGGCATGAAAGTGCGGGCATCCAACACAGACATCGTTTGTCTGTGTTGTGCTTATGAAAAGGGAATTCATTGATTCAGTTCAATGAAAAAGATGGACCCAGGACCACAACCTCCTATCCTAGCAAAGTTGACTCAGGTTGAAGAAATGCTTATAGCTAGAGTTGCTCCAGTTTTGCAAGTAACCCATGCTAGAGGAGGCCAATACAAATATAGTGGCCATACTATAAGCTTCCATCAAGACATCATAGCCATTGCAACTTTTTTCCCATGTCACCTACATGATGTTGAAGTGGTGATTATTCAAAGAACTAGCATTCATGGAATGAACTATGATTGCTATGTTGACAAACATAATGTCATGGTTGCATTGATATACAAATTTAAAAATGATCTAGATACTAAGTGATGTTGTAATTGATTGTGATGCTTTAAATTTGTTTCATGCTACAAGTACTGACATCTCTAATCTTTTTATCACAATGAAAGAACCAGTATAGAACATAGTTGAACCAATGGAAACTTTGTAAATTGCTACTAATGAGGAAGCTTAGCTTGAGGACTCATCATCATTTATTCCATTGATGCCCAACCCTTCCCAGGAATTGCAGGAAATCAAAGATGCCTTGCAGATCAAAGACATTAGTCAAGATACTTTCCTTGGCCTAAGATAAATTCCAACACTATCAATGAATACAATACAAAAGGGTTATTAAGAATGGCTTTTCCAACATTGTTCCTCACTATAACAGTGATGCCCCTACAGTTGAGAAGCATGCATATTCACTTACATGAATATCTATTGCACTTGATGAGACACTATGATAATAGATTTGGGAGGCATGTCATATTTAGATATTACCTTTATAATTTAATAATGAGACATCGAAGCCAGCAGTCGGCTTCCATTTTCATGAAAATAAACTTGGAAGAAAGGATGCCAAAGTATGTAGTTGCACTATGACAACTACTTCAAGATGCACCGAACACCCAGAGAGAAAACTAGTTCATTTGATTTTGTGTATATTTGCGAAGGACGTACTCATATTGAGGTAAGTGTCGGAAAGATCTCATTGCAATGATCCACCAGCTTGGGACACTGGCTCTCTTTTTCACTTTGAACTCTGTAGGAACTAAATGGTTTGATTTGCACAAGGTACTTGATCCTAGCCACATATTCCATACTCCTGAAGATGCTTCATACACAATGTTTTCTAGAACCCACATATAACATCCTTGTACATGCACTTGCAGTTCACCATTTTGTGTGATGAGGTTATTGAGAGGATTTTCCATAGAAAGGATTACCGGTATAGGTATGAGTGGAAACACCTTAAATCAACACATTTTCATGGTTTCTTATGGCTTCTAGGTGCCCCAAATATGGACATGCTTGACTGGTCCAACCCACACGAAGTTCAGCAAGTAAAAAGCTTCTTTGATCGATGTGTTTCAACATGGAATCCTCATTCCCAGAACAACTAATATCAAGAGTCCACCAATCTTCTTTATAGGACTCGTTTTGGCTTGACACTTCACAAATTTCTTGCATGGAGCCAATGGTAGATTATGAATAGCTGGTGAACATGGTGTTGAGGCATACCAAATTTACTTAGTACACATACCTTAGGAAAAAAGGCCACCAATTATAATGTCACTATAAAGCTCCATGGAATGCACAACCATCATTGGCATTGGCAATTGATAATGAATCAAAAAAATCCTATAAGATAGCAATAAATGATGAGCGCCTTAATATCCACAACACTGAGATGCTTTTGATTTGGTGAGTAATCGTTGATTTCCAAGACAAATTGTGATAAACTACATTTCCAAATATGCATCAAAGTCTGAAAAAATGTTTGAAAGATATATTGATATCTTGTAGAGGCTTGCAAATACAAATTCATCAAGGGATAAAGTGTTGCTTTCCTATCAAAATTTCATGAACTTGGCTGCAAATTGTGACATTGGTGCACAAGAAACATGCCATATGCTACAAAAGTTTCCCCTTGTCATGTCAAGCCAGAATTTCCTATCTTTGAACGTGAGTAGGCAAACATTCCACCTTTTGAAAATAACTAATAATAGTGAAGATCTTGCAAGTAGTTATATTCATTGTTACATACAAAGACCAGCTGAGATGGACACTATATCCCTTATTCAATCTACACAATTGTATACACATCAAAAAAATCACAAAGGCAGGGGTTGGCGTTTGTGATCACACCCTGTTGTCATCATTATTTACCCGTTATTCAAGTTTTCCCCTCCTGAGAAATGTGATACCTTTGAAACATTTCGTTGGTTGGAATTGATGCTATACAAGTCTTTCCAAAATTTTGAAGGAGATATAGTCCTCACCAAAGATAGTATAACATAAAATTGGAGGCTATTTCATGTTGTTGGCTATCACCCTTGGCATGTTAATAGAGTTATTGCTCCCCACACCAGTCAAGAAGAAGGTGATAGTGATACCAGCAACACCCAGTCTCTGCCTCCAATAGATGAATATGAAAGGGAATTTCTTTCTCGCCTTTGTGCTACAAATATTGTCTACTTCAACCAAATACAACTATTAGGTAGATGATACTTCAATTTAAATCGCATGTGGGACACACACCACGTTCCTAAGAATCTACATAACGTTGTTGTAGAGTTCATCTCAACAATTAAATTGCATACAACTAAAGATAGTCTTTGCCCACCTATTGCAACTGCACTTTGTTATCATCTATCTCCTAAGCAAAAGTTTGCTCTAAATATCTTTGAGCATCACCATCTTGGCCCATCTTCATCATCACCATTACATATGATTATTCAAGGTATTTTAGGTACAGGTAAATCATTTCTTATAGAAAAAATATAGAGAACACTAAATACATCTCCAAATTAAAGAATGAATCCTTTGCTTGCTTTGGTGCCAATGAGGGTGGCTGCTTACAATAGACTTGCCTTTATAGTGCATGAAACTCTTTGGATACCAATTAGGGATATGAATCCATTGAAAGGATAGAAATTGATCATATTTCAAGAGGACTTCAAACATATTAAGTACATATTAATTGATGAAATGAGCTTCTTGAGACCCAAGTTGTTACTCAAAATAGATAGTCGATTGTGGCAAGCATTTCCTGCTAGGCATATGCAATGATTTGGTGGTACCTCTATTATACTTGTGGGGGACCTCATGCAATTTCCACCTATTTTGGACAGGCCTATCTACGCTTCTTTCTTCACAGCCTTGGCTCTTTGGCACACTTTTAATGTTGTCACGCTCGACACAGTCTTTTGCCAACATGGACAATCTAATGCACAAAAAGAGTTTCGTAGACTCCTTTTGAATATTAGAAATTCTCAGGCATCTCTATTTGATTGGAAAGCTCTTATGAATAAAAAAAACTCCATTTTTTTAGCTCAACAAAACCAAGAATTTGATCCAACTATTCACTTATTCCCAAAAAATAGGTTTTTCACCTTGCACAATAGAAAAATGCTTCAACAATTAAATGTTTCCATTGCAATTAGTATTGCTAAATATACTTAGTAAAACACACCTAAAAATGGTGATGATGAGCAACTTCAAGCAGAGATTTTACTTACAATTGGCAAGCAAGTAATGTTAACAACAAACCTTTTGGTGACAGCTAGCCTAGTCAATGGATCATTGGGTTTTTTCAAGTCTATAATATATGTTAGCAATGCTAAACCACCTCAACTTCCTAAATATTTTGTTGTGAACTTCCCAAACTACATTGGCCTAGCATGGGATCAAGACAACCCAAAATCCATCCCCATTCCCCCGATAACATGGGGCAGTTGAACATAGCTCCCCTTGACAATGGCTTGGGCAATAACAATACATAAATCTCAAGGCTTGACACAAGATAAAGCTACAATAGATATTGGAACTAAAGAAAGACAAGGGCTAATGTTCACAGCTCTTTCCCATATAAAATCAATTATAGGAATATGCATAAAACCACCTTTCTCTTTTGATAGATACTCCAGATTAGATGCCAACAAATACAGTGCACTCTAAATTAAAGAAGAGGATCACCTCCAACAACTATGTGCATTTCCATCATGACATGAAATATTTGTATTCTTTTCGGTAACTATAGTGCTTCTCCTTTCCCTCTTCATTTCAATGCATATAGAATTTCCACTATTTCTATTTTCAATTCCTTGTCGTTCCCTCCATAGTGCAGTGGCAATCACTCCTGCTAAGCTAGCAAAAGTTTTGCTTCTATGGTGATTACTAAGAGAAGTTGTTGTTCAATTCTTTCATTATGCTTCTCCTCTCCTCGAATGATAAACCTGAATTCCTTCTTCTTCTTTGGTTGACCATATAACATTTATATTTAATATTGCTATGAATTCCTTCCTCTTCTTTGGTCAATGATGCAACTACCAGTGCTCTAACCTTAGACTGCAAATGTTCTCAGTTGTAACTACAGATCTCCACAATGCTAAATAGCTTCATGATCGAATGTTTGGCATGGTGTACGAGCTGAAACTACATTCCATTTATATACAAGGTAAGGATATATATCCTTTATTCCATATCTTATTGTACAATTGCATCTCAAATTCTTTGTCATAAATGATACAACTATATATACTTTTAAAAATTTATAACACTAATTTGAACTCAACAAAATTCTCATGTGCGAAAATAGAATTATATAGGAGTTATAATCATAAACATATTGCATCCCGCTCTGTGCACAAGGTATGCCTACATCTTATTTATTTGATCTCTTCTATTACAAGTTCATTACATATTATTTGTTATAAATTATAGAACTATTTATATTTCCTAATTTAGATATTGTCTACTAATGGCACATGCTCATCGCACTAAAATTCACATTTTCCTTGTGTGTAACTATATCTAATTGAAACCATTTTAGATTGCAAATATTCTCAACTGTAATTATAGATCTCCACAATGCTAAATAACTTCACGATCACATGTTTGGCATGGCGTAAAGGCTGCAACTACATTCCATTTATATACTTGAGGTAAGGCTATGTGTCCTTTATTCCATATCTTATTTCACAACTACATCTCAAATTCTTTTTCATAAATGATACAACTATATATACTTTTAAAAATGTATAACAATGATTTCAACTCAACAAAATTCTTAGGTACCGAAATAGAATTATATGAGAGTTATAATCATAAATATACTACATCCCGCTACATGCACAAGGTATGCCTACATCTTATTTACTTGATCTCTTCTATTGCAAGTGCATTACATATTATTTGTTATAAATTATAGAATTGTTTATATTTCCTAATTTAGATATTGACTACCAATGACACAGGTTCATCGCACTAAACTTCACATTTTCCTTTGATTTTTGCATAACATACTCAAGACAAACGAATTCAGTGATAAGAAGAATATTATAATGGACATAATGATAATGATCATATCATCAAAAAAGTAGCCTACAACTAGTGATTTCCAATATGGGTTGTTTATATTTGTTAAATTCTTCATACTTCCATTTGATAGAGATTTTTCTCTTCATTTATAACATTAACTATGGTTGTTCTCGATTATCATGGAATATTTTTGGGATCTCATATAACTTCACAATATTCTTCTGTGTGTAGTTGTATTGAAAATATTAGTTCAAATTTATCTTCCCTCAATGGCTATTGTTTGCATTATTTTTATCTACTGACTATCAATAAACTACTCCTAAATTCTGTAAATTTCCCTTTTATGCACTAGTGTATTCTTTCAAAGCATTGTTTTCTTTCCCGCATATTGTTCTATATGGTTACAATAGCAATTCTACATTTTTATTCAACTCCTATGCTCTCTCCTAGATTGTTCTTAGCATCCCCCTCTTTAATTCCTCCTATGCATGTACAAATCCCTGCCATTTGGACTTCCCCTCTACCTATCGGCTCATCATTGCATGTCACTACGCGCAACTACTAGTGATAGTTGTTTGCATTATAAAATGAGATGATATATTGGTGATTATTTATATTTTGATATAATTTATAAAGTTTATAATATAGTATCTATATTTTACTAAATTACATAAAATTAAAACATTGTTCAATTATATTAGACATTTTTTAATAAATTATAATAATTTTAATTAAAGCAATAAATAAATCTATTTCATTTAGAAAAAGAATTACATTTTGAGACTTTCTAACATTATAAATTATGATTAATATTATCTAATATAGTATAATTGCATTTAAAAAACACTCAATATAATTGTGAGAGACATCAACCTCACTTTTTTATAAGTCAAGAATTTATAATATAACATATAAATAATTGGTAAATAGTGACTAGTGTTTTCCTTTGAAATATTGTAATAATTGTGTTTTTTTTTTTTGAGTAGGAAACACATATTGTTGTTGTTGAAGATTCTTTTTAATGTGTCTGAATTTTCATTATGTTTATTCATTGATATTGAAGATAGAAAAATTATCACATGATAATTAAAGTGTAGTTCAAGTAATACTTGATCAATAATGTTGATAATATATTATTATAGTGATCCCTCATATAGTATCTTTGTAGATTAATTATTTACTATAGTAAATGATAATTTTAATACCTTAAGGGAATTATGTTGTGTCACAAGGATACTTTCACTTAAATCAATTTCTAGAAATTGAACAATCATTGAATATGACAATCTCTAGTTTTGCAAATGCCTTCACAAATTGAAGTTTGTAAATTTGATTGGTAATCAGTTTTAGCTCTCAAATTATGGATAGTGGATAGTGTGTGTGTGGGAATACATGTGAGAATGAAAGTAATAAATAAGTACATAGGATGAATATATAATAATGTTTGAGCATGCAAAACAATATAAGTGATTAGTGTATACCATCTTTTCTTATCAAAAAAATGTGAGTTGAAGATCCACTCTCTTGTATAACTTCATAATCTAAATTGAAAAGAACTTCAAACTTACAAAATAGAAAGTGTTAGAAAATGAAAATAAAAACCTCACCAAAAAACTTTAATGAAACCAAATGAAAATAATAAGCAGATTTGAAAACCTTCCAACCTAACTTTATGAAAGAGCTTTACATTATTTTTTTCTCACTTACTCCTAGTGAGAAGAGATTCCATAGTCCATTTTGTACCATCATGCAAATAGTCTTGTTCTTCTATTCTTAAATTGTTACCCTAAATTTTTCTATCTCATCGCTTACGTAACTACGCAATTTCAGGGATTTGTATCTTCCAACGTGACATCAGGCGACCACAACTGAAGTCTCATTCAAGGTTCCAATCTGCCCTTTTGCACCATGAACGAATGTCAATAGATTGATTGTAAATTATTGGTGATGGCTTGGGAGACTTAGGGAAGATGTATAAGCGTAAGTGTAAGAAAGAAAAGGTGTGCAAAAATGCTTCCTACGCTAACCTTGAGAAGAAGATTATGAAAATCTCAAATAAAATATTACAGAGATTTGAAGAAATACATAATACCACAAAACAATGATTTGCGTGGGGAAAACCCTTTCGGGAGAAAAACCCCACACTCCAAAACCTACACAGTGTATTATCAAATCTTGAAACATATTACAACACACTTGCAATGCAAGTTCTTATAGGAGTCTTCACCTCAACTCAATTTAGAGGAATTTCAACAGCATTCTGGCAGCATACAAACTTGAAAACTAACTCTCACCTTTCTCTCACACAAATGACTATCTCAAAGTACCAATATATAGTATTACATTACATATGAGAATATTCTAGAGATAAAACTTTTCTTTTTAGAAAAATATAATAAAATATCTTAGCAATCTTATCTCTATCCCCATATAAAAGATACTTCTCAAAATAGTCACTTTTCACCTATCACAAAATCTTCTATTCTTGGCTTGCTTATTTTTTTTATTTCCATGCAAGGTTGGGACACTTTATTTTCTTTTCTTTTTCTTTCTTTTTTCGTTTTTATCTTTTTGTTTTAAAATGTTTTATTCATAACATTCTCCCACTTTTTGAACACCTTGCATGAGCCAATAGAAAATAGGTAGTTAATTGTTGGGGGCCGAAAGGCCTATTAATTTGGAACACCATCTAAACTTCTCTGTGCTCACGGGCTTTGTTAATGCATCTGTAACATTCACCACATTCTCTACCTTTTCCAACTTCACCCTGCCATCCTCGACCATATCTCTAACAAAGTGATACTAAACATCAATGTGTTTGGTCTTGGGTGCTACCACAATAGTGGTTTACACTTTTTGGGAGACCCTGATTTTTGCTAAAATCACATATTTTTAGAAAATATAATGATTTAAGCCTTGAAAAGTTCCATTTCAAGGATTCCAATTGAAGAGGGTTTGATCAAACCACCTTAGACCAAGCCCCCTTGTATAGAACCCCGCTAGTTTTAAGCCATACCTATAATGAAATCTCCTTTACACCTATCAAAATGCTGATAAAAAACCACTTTTGATTTACCTTTTGGCGGATTAAATGAATTCATTTAATTTTATTTTTTTAAAGTATGTAGTCCTTATTATAAGCTTCCATAAAAGTATAATTTTAATTAAATTTAATTTGATTATTATATTTATTTTTTATTTCTTGTGAATGTAGGTTTTTCAATGAAAATCAAACTCTTTGTTCTGCACATGGGAAAAATAGCAGATTATCAAAAAAAAGATTTGAAAAATATAATTGCACCATATATTGAAGTCCTTGATCCAACAAAAAAAGAAAAATTGAATTTTGATACATACAAAAAAGTTACATGTTATACCGTCTACTTATGTTTGAATTGTAATTGGTTTGACTTTGAAACTTGATTAAGGAAAAAATATTCAATAAAACACTATCTAACCAAGTGGAAGCACTAGATATCAGAGTTACAAATCTAAATTCGAAACAATTAGAATTTTTTCCTTCATGGAAAAAAAGTTGTGTTATACAGTGAGTGTCACTTTTTAAAAATGTTGTTTTATGAAAAAAACTAGTTTTTGAGGGAGATGGAAAAAGAAGTGCAATCTGATTCCAAAAATTTTGAAAAAAATATATTTAAAATCTACAGACAAAATTTCATGAAACTCTAGTTTGCATCATCTTCAAATTCCTCACAGTTTAGCTGCTATAGGTGCCTAAAAGTGAAGATTTAGTTAGAAAAATTTATTTCAGTGTCCAATTTGGCCAAAAACTATAAACCACTATTGTGAGATCACCGGACTGGCATGAAAAGTCAAGTTCTTCGCAAGGGAGATTGCATTATGACTGTCACAATAGAATATAATTGCTTTGTGTCTCAATCCAATATTTGAACACAAACGCTTCAGCCAAACGACTTCTTTACAAGCATGGGTAGCTTCCATATACTTTGCCTCAGTAGTGGACAAAGCAACTACAACCTGTCGCTTGATCATCCAACCGATTGCACCACCATTAAGACTAAACACATATGCATTGGTGGATCTTCTGCTATTGACATCACCAACCCAATATGAATCCACAAAACCATGAATACTCAGGGAATGTTGATCTCCTATACCATGAAAACATATACAGTACTTTGATGTACCCCACAAATATTTGAAGACCCTCTTAACTACATCCCAATGCACTCTTCCAAGATTAGACATCAAATGAGAAATAACTCCCACTGCTTGGGCAATGTCTAGTCTTGTACAAAACCATAGCATACATTAAGCTTCCAACTGCACTCTGGTGAGGTACTCTTCTCATGTATTCCATCTCCCATGGGGATGTAGGACATTGTGAAATAGAGATCTTTGTTCCCAATGCAACAGGAACACAAAGTGGTTTACAATCTTGCATGTTGAACCTTTACAAAAAAAGACAAACATACTTACTCCGACTAAGCCATAGCTTTTTGTTCTCACGATCTCTTCTTATCTCCATCCCAAGTATGTGTTTTGCTGCACCAAGATCTTTCATTTCAAATTTCACAAAGAGCTAAGATTTCAATTCTTCAATCAAACATTTGCATTTCCCAATAAACAACATGTTATCAACATATAAAGCAATTACCAAGAAATAATCACCATCAGATTTAAAATATACACAGTGATCAGATTTAGACCACATAAATCCCAAACTCAACACATATGTATCGAACTTCTGGTACCACATCCTAGGACTTTGTTTTAGGCCATACAAATATTTCTTTAACTTAGAAACCAACTTTATTTTACCTTTTACCACATACTGCTCTAGTTGTGTCATATAAATCTCTTCATCCAAATCACCATGAAGGAACACAGTTTTCACATCCATTTGTTCCACCTCTAGATCATAAGTTGCTGCAATAGATAATAAAAACCGAATGGATGTCATTTTAGCAACAGGAGAAAAGATCTCACTATAATCAATACCCTCAACCTGAGAGTATCCCTTCACAACCAACCATTCCTTATACTTTTCAACATTTCCATCTTAACCAATATTTTTCTTAAACACCCATTTAAATCCAACAAGTTTTTGACCTTCGAGCAATGGTACAAGATCCCATGTATCATTCCTTTTAAGAGTTGCCATATCTTCATCCATGTCTATTTTCTAGGACTCTGCATCATTCGTACCCAAAGCTTCTTGCATAGATCTCGGTTCATCAACGTTAGTTCTCAAAGAAAATATACACTTCCAATCATCAGGTTGATACCAATACCTTTGAGGTGGTTTCCTTTGCTTTGTAGACCTTCGAACAAGTTGAGGTGGAGGTTCTTCCACTTCTTCCTCCTCTTTTGAAGATTCATAGCTTGATGAGCTCTCCTCTACTTCTTGTCTATTTTGGGGTATCAATTCAACTTTCTTAGGCATAGAAGGAATTTGAACCACATCATTTTTTTGTTCAATTTCTTTATTCTATTCTGGCTGAAAATTAATAGGAGAAGATTTAGTCTCTTTAAAAATAACACTTTTGGAATAAATTACCTTCTGTGCAATAGGGTCCCAAAGCTTGTATCCATTCACACCATAGCTATAGCTGATGAAGATACATTTGATAGCCTTAGAATCCATTTTTTTCTCTTCTCCTTAGGCACATGTGCATATGCCGAGTCACAACCAAAAACTCTTAGATGTCTAAGTGAAGGATTTTTCCCCGACCACACCTCCATTGGTGTTTTATCAAAAAGCGCTGATGTAGGAGATCTATTTATTAAATAACAAGCAGTGGTAATAGCTTCAGCCAAAAATATTTTTTCTACACTAGCTCCATTCAACATACTGCTAGCCTTCTCCATCAATGTTTTGTTCATTCTTTCTGCAACTCCATTCTGCTATGGAGAATAGAGAGTTGTCTTTTGTATTTTAATCCCGCAATCTATACATAATCTATCAAAGTCTACAAAATAGTACTCACCGCCATTGTCACTCCTCAAATTTTTAATTTTCTTTCTATTCTAAGTTTCTACCATAGCCTTGAACTCCTTAAATTGACTAAAAACTTCAAATTTACTCTTTAAAAAATATACCCATGTTCTACTAAAATATCAATAAAAGTAACATAATAAATTGATTTACCAATAGAAGAAGCATCAACATGACCAAATACATCAGAATGAATCAGATCCAAGATACATGAATACTTATGAGAAGATGATTAAAACTGAATGCAGTTCTATTTTCCATAAATACAATGTTCACAGAAATCAAACTCTAGATTGCAATCATTCAAACCTTCAACGAGGTTCTTATTTTTTAGGGATTTTAAAACATTCTCTCCAATGTGGCCAAGCCTTTGGTGCCATAACATGGTCTTCTCTATAGGAAAATTTGATTCGATAGACAAAGTACCCTTGGGTACCCAAAAGCCACGAACATCCGCAGAATAGGAAACCATCTCTTTTTTCAATGAAGTAGTTTTTGGCTTAATCTTATCAGAAGTGCTATTGCATTCAACTGTGCATGCATTGATCTAGTATAATGTACCCAATCTACTTCCTCTTGCTATCACCATAGTACCTCTCACCATTTTCACACCTACTTTATAAAATTTTACATGCACACCCACATCTATTAACTTGCTAACATATAATAAATTTCTTGCTAGTCCTGGGATATGCAAGACACCATCAAATTGTCTAACTCTACCATATGAAAATTTCACATGAATACTACCACAACCAACAATATCAAGGAAATAATCATCACCCAAATACACCTTACCACCATCATAGTTTTCATACTTATTAAACCAGTTTTTGTTAGGAGTCATGTGAAAAGATGCACCTGATTGTATCAAACATACATTATCGCCTGCACGAGTGACCAAGGCTGCAATAAAGGCATCTCCATCTTCCTTTTCAGACTTGGCATTAGAATCTTGCTTCTTCTACTTCTTTTTCTTTTCTTCTTTATAGTCCTTTCAGAAGTGTCTAGGTTTGCCACAATTCAAACATATTTCCTTGGACTTACCAAGAGATTTTGATCTCCCCTTATTTTTGGACTTGGAACGGCCATGTTGCTGCTCATCTTTGCCTCGTTCTTTTGGTCTTCCTTGAACACTCAAAGCCTCTTTGGCACTCAAAGAGACCTTCCTTCTCATCTCTTCAAAGAGTAGAGAACCAAAAATTTATTCCATCTTCAAGATCACAGAAGTGCTCCCAATGGCCATGACTAGGCTATCCCATGAGTCTGGCAATGAACACAACAAATTTTGGCACCTTTCTTCTTCATCCGTCTTAACTCCAACTGAGGTCAACTAAGTCACTAGCATATTGAATGTTTCCAGATGCTCATAAATTCTTCCACCTTCTTCCATTCTCAATGAATATAACTTCTTCCTCAAGAAAATCTTATTTACTAGAGATTTGGCTTGGTATATCTCACCCAACTTCTTCCAAAGATTCTTCAAAGTGGGTTCTTCATGGAAATTTATTAGAATTGAATCTTCAATACAAAGTCTTATGAGAGCTTTAGCTTTTCTATCCATTACATCATATTTTGCAACCAAAGTTGGATCCATAGGCCTCTAGACATTTTCATCCACTACATCCCATAGATCTTGATCAATCAATAGATCTTCCATCTTCAGCTTCCCCATCTCAAATTTCATGCTAGAAAACTTCTCTACTTCAATCCTCCCAATTTTTCTTCCCATCTATATTATCCTGCAATACAAAATATGAAATACTCTACACAAGCTCCCACTCAAAATTGATTAGCTCAAAAAACCTTGTACCCAACAAATAGAACCAAAATTGGTCAGGCTCTGATACCACTTGTAAGGAAGCAAAGGTGTGTGGAAACTCTTCCTACACTAACCTTGAGGAGAGTATTATGCAAATTTCAAATAAAATATTATAGAGATTTGAAGAAACACATAATACCATAAACAATAAAACCATTAAAAGTGATTTACGTGGGGAAAACCCTTTCGGGAGAAAAACCCCACACTCCAAAACCTACACAATGTATTATCAAATCTTGAAACAAATTACAACACACTTGCAATGCAATTTCTTATAGGAGTCTTCACCTCAACTCAATTTAGAGGAATTTCACCATCATTTCGGTAGCATACAGACTTGCAAACTAACTCTCACCTTTCTCTCACAAAAATGACTATCTCAAAGTACTAATATATAGTATTACATTACATATGAGAATCTTCTAGAGATAAAACTTTTCTCTTTAGAAAACTATAATAAAATCTCTTAGCAATCTTATCTCTATCCCCATATAAAAGATACTTCTCAAAATAGTCATTTTTCACCTATCACAAAATCTTCTATTCTTGGCTTGCTTTATTTTTTTATTTCCATGCAAGGTTGAGACACTTTCTTTTTCTTTCTTTTTCTTTTTTTTTTTCATTTTTTATCTTTTTGTTTTAAAACACTTTATTCCTAACAATAAGAACTTGTCACCATCTGATGATAAAGTAAGACAACATCCATTTGTTGCTTATAGTTCTCATCAGAACCGGAAAAAACATCCCATAAAATAACAAATGGTTTTGTGAGTAGGAACAACGTTTTGTGTGTGTTTCTCAATGCACAAGTGATTGTCTTTCATTCATGTGTCACATACAGACACTGTCAATATTTATTTCTAATCTTACTATTTTGATAAATGTTTACCTTTTAATTTTCCATAAAAAAAAGTAGCCTATAAAAAGAAATTTTAAAGGTGATGGTGGCAGCCAAATTCCAGAAAAACCCTAGGAAAATTGGGGTGGGGAAAGTGTCAATGGAGGGAGGAACATCTCTGAGTGGTGACAAAAGAAAAACTAAAAGTTAAAGGTAAATTGTATGAGGCTATTATTTTGATTGAGAGGAATGAAATTCTAAAGGTTGATGCGTTATTCATTGGTGCTTTTAATTGACTAGATAGTGGACCTTCTCCTTCCTCACTTGAAGATATTGATTATGTGGTGGTATGCTAGTAGACAATACCAATGACTTCAAAAAGATGTTGGACATCTACCATAAGATTTGAAATAGTTTTTTTATTGAAATCAATATAATCAAAACAAATAATTTCTTATGAGGAATGGAATGTGAAGGAAGAAATAGTCAATCTTAAGGTGGAATGAGAAAATTGGTAAATTGGAATCAAAATTGATGATTATTAAATCTATTCTTAATAAGTTGGTGAAATTCAAGAAGTTAATCATTAACATTTCTATCAAGAACATCAAGGTGTTACAAGTATGGATCAAGTTTCATTATGTGCTAAGAGCAAGTTGTCTCTAGTACATGAACAAGAGGTGGAAAAATAAAAAATGGAGAAAGAGTTGTATAACACTACATCATTAGAGAATCATATGAAATTATTGTCGAATAAATGGGAGATTACTCTTTCTCTTAACAAGTTTTGAGTCTCTTTGTTTCTTGCTCTCTTTATTATTTTGTAACATTATTTTCATAATATTTCTTTAGCAATGTCAATCTTTAAACTTTTATCTAGTTCTCTCTTGTACAAAGGGTTGTGAATCTTTCAAGAAAACCCTTTTCTCTACATTAAAAAATGAGTTTTGGTTCTTCATTTCCTCATTTTATATTGGCTTGATATTATTACACTCTTAAAACAAACTTCAAATTAAGGTCTAATGACTATCACATAGTGGATTGTATCTACTTTTGTGGAATATTATAATAATAGAATTTATTTTATTTTATTGAGTAGGATATGTATTTAGTTGTTTTTGAAGAATATTCTTATTATGTTTGAATTTACACTGTATTGATTAAAAAATTTACTTTAGGTAAAAAAATGCAACATATAATAGGATAATAAATAAAGGAATTAATAACTTATTAAGTAGTTTTGGTTACAATAGTATTGCCAAAATACAACATGATTCCTATTTATGAATTGTTGGATTCTAGTTTAGTTAATTTTGGGGTTGATCATAAGGAGTTATTTTAATTAGGAAGATGAATTACTATAATATAAATATTTTAAATTTCTTTATTTAAAAAAATCAATGATATATTTATATATAGTCAATTATCCACTCATTATATTACAAATCTCTTGCTATCATTATAATTATACTCTTAAACATAATCAATATAATTAGCCGATAGGCTATTTTGTTTGAAGTTTCTACCAGGATTTTTGTCAACCTAGCCATGAATTGGATTTTACAACATCGGAGATGTTTTGGCTGGTGGCGACTTGACCAGGTTTTTTTTGTGGTGACGTGGAGCTTGGTAATTATGGGGGTTGGGGGTGGTGGAGTTGGTTCCTCAATACACGAAAGTTGAATCGTAAGTATTTGCTCGCGGGAGTGTTAATTCATTATGTCATTGTTGTACGATGGGGGTAGATGAAGTAAATGTGGGTGGATGAAGTAAATGCAATATTGAGTGTTGTAGTGTGGAAAAGTATACTTCTTTAAGTTGTATTGTCAAAACAGCCATTATGGTGTTGGTTTCATAGCAGACTATTGTAAAAAACATCACCTTCAGCTCCATCATTAGTTTCATAGCAGATTGGAGGGTTTTAAAAATTTTGTTCTCCACAATCTGTAAGTCATTTTACATGGGTGTTTTGCATAAATGATTTATTTATTGTTTATGTTAAAAAAAAAATTCTCTAAAATCTATAATTCATTTTACATGGGTGTTGCAATGTGGGAAAGTAAAGTCTGAAATGTGCGAGAAAATATATTGATTAAGTTGCATTATCGAAAGAGCCATTGTGGTGTTGGTTTGATAGCAGACTATTCTAAAAATTGTCGGCTTCAATTTTGTGGTTCCTTTGATAGGAGACTATTGTAAAAATTGACAGTTTCAGCTCCGTTTTATAGGAGGTTGGAGGGTTTTAAAACTGTTGTTCTGCGCAATCTATAAGTTGTTTTACATGCGTGTTTTGCATAAATGATTTATTTATTGTTTATTTTAAAACTATTTTTGTCATGAATCTGTAAGTCATTTTACATGGGCGGTTGGTGTTATGGTTTTGTATGGATGGAGAAATTGAACTTAAATCTTCTTTCTTTGGTCAAAAAATATGGTTAGGGTTAGTAATTTTTTCATCCCTCAGTTATTGTTTGTTGTTATCTCAGTGCATTTGGCCTTATACATGTTACCATAGGAGCAATTATAGTTAAATCTTGTTTCTTTGGTCAAAAAATATGGTTAGGGTTAGTAATTTTATCGCCCTCTATTTGTTGTTTTAGTTATCTCTATGCATCTTTGTCATTATAGCCATTAACATAGGACCGATTGCAAATTAAAATAGGAGTGATTTCATATATATATGGCCTTGTACTCATTACCATAGGAGCAATTGTAGTTAAATCTTGTTTCTTTGGTAAAAAAATATGGTTAGGGTTAGTAATTTTATTTCCCTTTGTTTATTGTTTTAGTTATCTCTATGCATCTTTGTTGTTACACCCATTAACATTGGACCAATTATAAATTAACATAGGAGTGATTGAATATATATATATGTGTGTGTGTGTGTGTGTGTGTGTGTGTGTGTGTGTGTGTGTGGAGGGTTAGTATGAAAGTAGAAACATGTTGGAGATAAAATTAGTTTGGTGGGTGTTAAGTGTTATTCTTTCTGATATTTCTTTTATCTATTCAATTTATTTGTTTGAAGTTTTGGACGGTATTTTCTGTTAGCCCAACCTTGAATAGGATTTTTCTTGTACTAGCTCTTTTAAAATTTCTCTTTTTTTCTAGAATATTTAGCGCCAGGAAATGTAGCTTGAATTTTTTATGAAGTCTATAGTATTATAGGCATTTTATACAGGTTATTGCTACTCATTGGCTTTATGAGTTGTATTTAATGTGGGTTTGGTGCCAAAGAATGTAGCTCTATTTTTTAATTGACAATCCAACTCTTACATAGAATACTTGTCTTGTATGAATATATTTAGTGTGGCTTTTCGATCATCTATGATTTATATATGATTCTTAAGTGTTTTTCTAATAGTTGTTTTACAATTTTCCTTTTTTATCTATAATATTTAGTGGAAAATTATGTAGCTTGAATTTTGAATTGAGAAGCCAACTATTACATAAAATTTGTTGTTACACCTTGTCTAGATAGTGATATAATTTTAGGTAAGCAGGAAAATGCTGCAAACTCAAATCCATACATGTATTTGACTTGAACTGGGTTCTTTACTTTGAATATTCTTTGTAAGTAATTTCACATACATAGATGTACATATCTAAACTTTTTTGATGAAGGGAAATTGGGAAAGACCTATTAGGAAAACATTTAAAAATCATAGGAAAATGACGGATGTTGGAAAACCTACATTAAATAAAACTTTAAATTATGGAGAATAGACCAGGAAAACTATGATAATGAAAATTTTCTTATGGGGAATTCGAAAAAAGAATATCATGAAGAACAATTTGTTATGGGGAAGTTCAAATATTTGAGAAAAAAGAATATCATGAAACATATTGGTACAAGACAAAAAGAGAAATTGAAAAAGAGCTATTAGGAAAGTTGTTACTTGATTTTTGCTTCTAGCCAAATCAGTTAACTTATTGTTGTGTTTGCATTTAAAAATTAAAAGATGCATCATTTTCTGCTAAATTCATTAAAGTGCACAAAGGAGATTGTCAAAATAGATTGCATTATTCTAGTTTTGCAATTTCATACAAATAAGAAAGAGAACCAACATGTATTGCAAATGTAATCTTTATTGATGATCATAAGTGTATAATGTCCCTCACAAGCCGAGGCACTAACTAGTTTAATGCTTATAAAGAAAAGACTATACGCTTATAGATAAAAGAAGGAAATGCACATAAAATGAAAAGGGACCTGTCATTGCCTAGTGGAATGATGAATCCCGTTGGCCTTGTCCTGCATCATCTCAGTCTTCCTCACTTGTCCTACTTCCATTTGACACTCTACTCGCTACTCCTAGGTTTCCTGCATCTGAAAAATGAGTGTTGTTAGAGCAATGAAAGGTCATTGATCAAAATATGTGCAAAACATCCATAAATGCGTAATTTGATGTCCATAAACATTAAAATAGAAAACATACCATAAGTTTCCAAGAAAATAAGAAAAGAGTAATCAAGCACACCTACGATATGCTTTGTTTATCTAACTTGTTTTTTCCTTGTGCATATTTAGGATAAGTCTTTGTTATTATTCTGATTTAGCTAATTATAGCATGCGAAGTAAAATGTGGCTCCCATGAGGGTTGAGCTTAGCATGTTTCCCTCTTGTGTTTTAGAGGGATAGGAAATTGAGCAACTTGATCAAATCAATTATAAACATATTCTTGATACATTAAATCAATATCGAATCACACTAGTTGACCAAATTTCATTATCAGATTAAAAAGATGCAACAAATAATGTAAACTTTCAAGAAAGTTACTAAAGTGCCCTAAATCTGCATGTAAGACCAACTTCAAATACTCATTAGAAGGGTTAGTCTAACATACAAATCTGCAAATGCCTCCATGAAATAAAATATCTATGCTAACGGAATGCCACAAGTAACAAAAACAACATCAAGAAAACATTTTAAAAGCAAGATAATCACCTATTCCATGTTGGATTGGTGTCACATGTGCTAGTGACCCTTTCCCAACCCTTGATCAATAGATAAAATGATGAAGTGCAATGGAGATAAAGAACAAGATTATTTCTCAAACCAAGAGAGTAACCTTGCATAAAAATTGTGGATCCAATGAATGAGGATTAAGCCTTCTTTTATAGATTTTCTTGATGAGAGATTGGAAAAGATGGTGAATGTGGGACTAAAGATGCTCCAATGAGAAGAAGACACTTGTCAAGTGGTGAGTGGTCAATGGTTGTGCAAGATTTGGGAAGAGTTCCCATGAGAGGGAGAATTTGAATTCAAATTTTGTAATAAATTTTGAGAGGGGGACAAGAAAAACAACAATAAATGCAATGTTGGACTTGTCATGTTGAGGGAAAATGAGGGTTTTTTAATAAATCAATAAAATTGATTTATTGTGCAAGTGGAGATATCTAGAGAATGCAAGTGGGTGAGATTAGTATTTAATCAGGGTTAGATTAAATAGATTATGATTATGTTAGTTTAATGATGATTAGGTGAGTTGACTTTTAGGACTTTGATATTTGATTTATTTGAATTAGAAAATGATGGAATATGATTTAGGATTTGATTTAAATGGATGTTTAGTTTATTAAAAGGTTGATGATAATGTTTATTTTATTTTAAATAAATGATCCTAGGAGATGAAATTACCTAATGAATGGATGAAAGTGCACCTAATTAATTGATGAATGGTCCTAATGTGAAATCTAAACGAATGAACCTAATCAAATGCAGAATGTTAATTTTGCATGTCTACATTTTTCCCCTCTTTGAAGCAATGTACTTGTTGCATTGGTTCAAAGAATAACTTGCCGCGATCAAAATTCAAAAAATTTCTAATTTTTCAGATGCCCCAGTGGAAAGAAGTACACTGGTACATTGCCCCCTTGAGAGATCGAGCGAAAAGATTCGATTGAGGGTTGATCTCGCGATAAAGAGGTTCAAAATGGGTGGTTATGGACGACGATGCAAATGAGATGATTTTAAGATGCTTAGAATAACAAATCTATATTATCCTAAATAACTTAAATGATGATATGATGCGATGATGGATGACATGGATGATGTGATATGCTGAATACTGATGATTTATGAATGCAAGATGAATGCATAATGGATGCATGATGAATGTATTGGTGATGATGATTAACTATTCATGCTATGATGATAGTGCAGAAAATGAAGAAATTAGATGATGACAAGAGGATTCAACAAGTCCATGATCTGACAATACTTTATTAGAGATGATGATGATGATGGATGATGATGATGATGATAAATAATGATGATTTGCTTATCAAGGATTGGGATTTTCAAAGGGTCTGTAGTACCCCTCCGTTTATGCTTATGCTTTTTGTTGTTAGGTTTTCATACTGTTAGACCTATGATACTTTGTTTGGCTATTTTGATCGCTGGTTTTGAGCGACAGTGGATTTATTCTATGACATGATGATACATTGTTTGGTGATTATTGATTTCAGACATGATTTGATATAGTTTAGATGTTTACTTTTAGATGACTATTGCTATGTATATGTTTATGATGGACTAACAACTATTTATTTCGTCAGTTTGTGGTGACGTGTATTGGTGTGGAGAATAGAATCGCATCACTCGCTTGCGAGTGCCCTGTGATATCCGTGATTTTCTCCGCATGGTGTGTCTATTTAATGCTTTATTTATATATATATATGCATGTTATTGCTTGGTTGCAGGAATTGCAGGTACATGACACCGACTCCACCTGTGTATTCAGGTCTGAGCGTGTCAAGACTCAATGAAAATGTTGATCAGGAGATAGTAGTTTGGTTCACCCTAGTCTAATCTATAATCCTGGTCTTAGTACATCGTTTGTTTTAGTTCAGATTCATAGGATTTTTTTGTATTCTTCTATTTGGATAAATTGTTTGAAAGGTAAATTTAGTTCATTTTTAATGATAGTTTATTGTGTTTTAAATTATTGTTAATTAAATTAAATTAATTAAGTGTGTGAATAGCTTTATTTGAAATTAAAAATTATTTGAGGAAATGGTATTGAATTGTAAATTTACAATTAAAAAAAATAAATGCATGCTATTTGAATTTTAATTTTTAAATTTAAATAAAATTATTTTGTGCATGCAATTTGAAAAGAAAAAGTTATCCAAGAAGTGGTTGAGATATTTTTGCATCTTCTCGACATGTGTGCAAGTTTCATTTATGGGGTTTGTTGAGAAATTTCTCGGAGGATATTTGGGATCTGGGAATTACGGTAGGGTTATCAGTTTTCTTCACAAGAAATAAAAAAAAATTAGCTGTGTAAGATTTATTCTTTCTTAGAAATTGTTATCTCTCTATATCTGGTTGTATTTTTTTGGAAGATCCCTTGGTGGGAAGATCTTGTGTGTTTGTTGAAGAAGCTTTGGAGGATTGTGTGCTACGGGCAACAGAGGATTTATTTTCTACAGTCAATCTCAAGCTACAGGTATTTTTCTTGTTATTTATATTGAATTTGTTTCTTTTGAAAGAGAATGGTTGAGAAAATATTTAGTTTGTGTTTCCTATATTTGTTCTCGAGAATTTTGTAAAAAAAAAAAAAAATCTTGTTTATACAGTAGGAAAATTTCAAAGAAGTAGGAAAGTTCTCTAAAGAACTCTAATAGAAGATTCCTGTTAAATTTTGTATATGTTTCTTGTGGGGTATAATTATTAAAATAACCCTGTTGATGAATTTTTATTAAGATTGGAATGTAGAGAATAAAATCATTTCTTCTATTCCATGTTGAATGTTTATAAGAAAAGAATTCGTCTGTATATGTTGAATCTATTTGACATATATATATATATAATTTAATTTATACAATTATTATTCCGAAATCGCCGAACTGGCAAATTACTTCATAGTTAATATTTCTTAACTTTTATTTACTGAATTCGTCAAAAGGCGTATTGAAGAATTCAGTTTTGTTTTAAAGAAAAATGGAAATAAATTCCGTAGGAAGAAATTATGTTAAACACAGAGGTTTTTATTTGTTTTAAATCTGTTTATGTTTAGATGGGCCGAGGGCTTTTCCCCATGGCCGACCCCCATAGGGAGTCGGTTGTGAGGGCAGTGCTCGGCACTGCCTTCACAGGCAGTGTCGGCGTTGCCGACACAGCTGAGCCCTCTCACGAGGGTTTCAGCTATGAGGAAGCCGAACCCTACTTTAAAAAAAAAAAAAAACTTATTTTATATGAACTTAAAATTTAGTTTCATTTTAGTTAATATTAAATTTACCTTTAGTTTTACATTTGTAATATTAAATATAATTTATATATGAGGTAGATTAACTATTATATATATATATATAGAAATTATATTTTTGTTTGATTTAAAAAAAAAAAAAATTAAATACATATTTTGATTAAAATATCAATGTGGGTTAGTGCATTATAGGTAAATAGGGAGTAAGTAAATATTTATTTACATTTAGATAAATATGTAAATAATGATTTGGTTGTGTAAATTTATTTAAATATATTGAATATTATTGTTAAGTATAAAATGATTAGAAATGGATATTTTCTTTTATATGCATTAAGAAGGGAGATTTTTAAAATGCTTGAACGAAATTATGTTTTAGTTGATTTATTTCGAGCTTATATTATTGTTTGTCTAGATTTAGTATATCCGAACAATAGATTTATACTTTTATTGATTTTATTTTAGTTATGTTCTTTTGGGAAAATTTGGGAAAGTTATAGTTGTATAAGTCTTCTAGAATGAATTGTGTAGAAAAGGGTGTATTACTGTTTAAATGTATTTCTTGAGATATCTTGGGATGTGCATGTGTTAAATATGGAGTTTTGATACCGATGAGTGTTATTTGTTAATTTGTGAATGAAATTTGTGCATCATACAAACCCTAGTCAAGAAAACTTAGAAACCTTTGTTATGTTTAGGGGAGTGGCTTTTTGTAAGGGCCAACACACAAAGTGGTGTCAGGGTAACTTACAAAGAGTTAGTAAGGCAGCGATAACTAAAGAACACAGTAGTTAGATTAAAACACTTAACAAGAAGTTTATGCCTCGCTTATGACTCTTGAGCTACTTCAGTCTTGAGTATAAGATGAGAAGGCCTGGAATGGAAAATCGATGTCTTGTTTCCTTAAGAGACATTCGATTCCACAATAGTATGCAATAGGGGTCAGGTTTCGTAAGAGGTTACCAGGGTAACCCATGTTGGGGGCCGGAACCTAGGAAGAAACACTAGGGTGACCTTTGCAATGTTGTGATGACACTCCACCTAAAGTAACAGTTAACCTTGTGTTTGTGATACATTCAATCGTCAAAATCTGGAAGCAATGTAACCAATAGTTTGTTATGTACTTGTGTCTAGGGTTAGTAGATTAGGTCTAGGTAACCTTATTACTATCTCCTAGCACGGGGGGTGGACCTACGGGTACCACATGGTTGGGTGGAATGTGCACCTTACTCCGTTGGGTCCCCAGTTTGATCATGGCATCAAGAGCTTCATGGATGGAAAGCTCGCACCTGGAAACTCATGTGTACATTTTAAATTGTAAATTTGTATTGAAAAACATCCCTCAATTGTATATGAGGTGAACACTTGTAAATGTAATTATTATTGAACTACGTCACCATGATGGATGAGTATTGTATAATCTATCAAATGCAATGTATGGAATCATGTTTGTACCTTATATTATTTTGAATGAAATTCAAAGTTATGCAATGTTTATCTTTATGTTATTAATTAATATGTGCAATTCAAAATACTTAAGTCACTTATGGAAACTCAAAGTAGTGTAACGTCGCATAGCTTAATGAATGTATGCAACTAATTAACTTAATAATTAAACTTAAAAAAAAAAAATTATTACACCATTATACACTATTGCAACATTCTTAGGTTATTAAGACGTGGCATTACAGGGTCACTTACTTTATGTTTGATAACACGCCTAAGCACGATGCATCAAGGTATAAAGGACCAGGATGTCATACCTAGTGTGATGGACTTTGACTCAAAAAATAGATAGGAGTATTCTTGTTCACACCTGACATACAGAAATCTTGCTAGGATGCACTTTAGAAGTTTCAAACATCTCGGACCAAAACATGGAGAGGTATAACCAATCAATGCAATAGTCAACAAACTGTCCAAAAAATCCTCTATACATATCTAACAAAGCAAGTATTCACCAAGTTATTTTACGAGAACGTCCAACAAGCACAGCAGAAAAAATAATAATGATCATTGCCCCATTCCTATCTCTCTAAATCCTTCATTTGGATATCATCGAGAGGTCCTTAGAATGAGCGCAATAAGATAAGTCAAGAAAAATACCAAGCACACAAACATGCCGATGTTCTTCAATACCACTAACCAAAAGGGAATGTGTTTTTAAGGATAAGAACCGAAACTTATTGCCAAAAGATAATGCCCATTGTAGGAAGGATACATCCTAGGACATGTTGGTGGATGGCTCATTTTAGTTGCTCAAAATGTTCTATAGATAAATAGAAATGCCCTGTAGGAAGGATTCATCCTACGACATGATGTTATCGGATGATTGATATGGAATGTTTGGATGATGGACTATCACACAGACTTGACCAACTTGTTTCACGTCTTGACTTAGACTTGAGACTTGGCAGCTTTTGAGATTTACTTTTTTAACTGTAGACTTGTTCCTAACTATTTCACCAAAGGTTGAGGATGATGATCAATTTATTATGAATAGTTTATTATTAGATTCGAGGTGGATGGATTTTTTCAAATATGTGGATGTTTTGGAGTTTTGCAATGTTTGAAATTTGTTTTTGGTATTTTTCAAGATTTTCAAATCTTTTGATTTTTCGGTTTCCAATGTTTTAGGATTTTCTAAGATTTTTTGGTGAGACTAACCTAAAGACCTATCCTAGGGCCTCGAGGGCTGATCAGCAGATGTACTTGCCTACGTTATACGAGACCACATAGTTCATTGGCTTGACTTAATGGAATTTATAGATGATGATATACATGATCAGATGTCAGTTTATTATGACGAACTCCTATAGGACTGACCTAAATGTCTCGGGGGATGATCAAAGATCAACCTTGCCTACGTTTAAGCTCAGAGATGACGTAGTTCGACAAGATGACCTTGTTTTTGACTTTTTGAATGACTTTTTGACCTATTTTTGGATTTTCTGATGTTTTGATGTTTTTGGATTTTCTGATTTTCTGATGTTTTTGGATTTTTTGATTTTGAGGACTTTAAGACCATACACGAATCTGATCTGATGAGAACATGCCCCCAGCGTGATGCAATGGACTACTCCGATAAAGGCAGTACAAACTGACCTTGAGGATGGGCCGAGTAGTACTAAGAGGGATCATGATACGAACACAAGACCAAGCTATGATGTAGATGTGAATGGATGTGTAATGTATGGAGATATGGATGTGATGGATCATGGAAGCGAGATGGATGGATGATGCAGATCAAGCCATAAAGATCCTAGTGGATGGACAGTGCTTATTTACGCAAGGTGCCTGTTTGCCATGTTTTCACCTAGGTACTTGCCCAAAGTGCCACCGAAGTGGCTTTCACTAGAGGACAATTTTTTTGATCCTTTTTTTGATTTTTTTGGATTTTTGGATTTTTGGATTTTTTTGTTGTTACCAAGACGCCTGTTTGCTAGGTTTTCGCCGAAGTAACCATGTTTTCAAGACTTTTTCTAATTTTTTGGATTTTTTGGTTCTATACCTTGAAAGAATTAGGCATAAAACTTTTTGAGATGGGAGCTATTCATGGGTTCCTGCAGAGGTTCCCCTTCAGGTGTTGATAGCTGATATGCCCCTGATTTGTAGCTTGCTGTGACAATGAAAGGTCCTAACCAATTAGGTTCGAACTTGCCTTTGTTGTTGGGATTTGGGACATTCTTCTGATTTTCTTTTAAGACAAGTTCTCTGACTTGGAAAGTCTTGCTTCTGATCTTCTTGTTGTAGCTTCATTTGAGTCTATTTTGATAGACTTGCAAGTGATTCAAAGCATCAATCCTTCTCTCATCCAGTAACTCCAGCTCGTTTAGTCTTGAAACCCGATATTCTTCATCAGTGATGAGATTTTGCAGTGATATTCTGAGGGATGGGAGCTCGATCTCAATAGGTAGTATAGCTTCTGATCCATAGACCAGGAAGAATAGGGTGGTGCCAGTGGGTGTGCGGATGCTAGTTCGATAAGCCCAGAGGGCGAGATTAAGTTGTAAGTGCTAGTCACGACCTGCGTCATTGACTATTTTCTTGAGGATTTTGAGGATGGTTTTGTTCGTGGCTTTTGCTTGGCCATTGCCTTGGGGATAGTATAGGGTGGAGAAGTGATGCTGGATTTTGATTTTCTCACACAAGCTGTGAACCTCCTGGTTCTTGAATGGTGTGCCATTATCTGAGATAATGGCTTGTGGGACACCATAACGACAGATGAGATAGTTCAGGATAAATTTTGAGATTTGCTTCCCAGTGATATAGGTCATGGGTATGGCTTCCACCCACTTTGTGAAGTACTCAATTGCAGTTATGATAAATTTATGGCCATTGGATGAGGTGGGTGTGATTTTACCAATGAGGTCGAGTCCCCATTGTGAGAAAGGCCATGGTGTGACAATCAGATGGAGCTCTTGAGCTGGAGCATGGATGAGATCCCCATGCTGCTGACATTGTAAACACCTTTTAGCATGATCATGCGCTTCTCTTTCCATCATGGGCTAGTAATACCCCAGCCTCAGCAGTTTCTTGGTGATGGTTACCCCACTCGAGTGTGAGCCACAAATACCGTTATGAACCTCGGTTAGAGTGGTTAATGCCTCCTCATCATTTAGACAGCGCAATAAGGTACCTTCTATGCTTCTACGGTATAAGGTATCACCTAGGATGACAAATCTAGATTCCTTTTTGATAAAGGTTCATTTTAGGCTCGATGGTATGTCAGTGGGTAAGACTCCTATTCGAATATATGTATAGATGTCATGATACCAAGGATCGCCAGGACCAATGATTTCACACACATATTCTGATCCTGGTACCTCGAATGTGGGAACGAGAAGCTGCTCGATCAGAAATTCATATTTCGGCATGTTGTGAGGGATGTCTACTAGAGACCCAATTGTAGCCATGGCGTTAGCGACTCTGTTGTTGGTTCTTGGAATCTGCTCAAATGTTATGTCAATAAAGGATTCCTTGAGAGTCTCCACCAATTTCTTGTATGGAGTTAGTTTGTCATCCTTAGTCTGATATTCATCATTGACTTGATTTATGATCAACTGAGAGTCTCCGTAGACTTTGAGGGCTATGATATTCCATTGCACTGCTATCCTGAGACCTATAGTCAAAGCCTCGTATTCTGCTATGTTGTTCGTGCAAGGGAATGCTAGTTTGTATGACTGTGGTATGCAGTCCCCTTGGGGGGTGATAAAGAAGATACCAACTCCTGATCCGTGTTGTGTGTATGAGCCGTCGAAGTATAATTTCCAATGATCAGCTACATTGAGGTTAAAGATGCATTCATCTGGAAATTTAGATACAAGAGGATTCTCATAATATATGGGTGCTTCTACTAGTTGATCTACAATAACTTGACCTTTAATGGCTTTTCTTTCCACATACTCGATGTCATACTCTGACAGTATCATCACCCATTTTGCCATTATGTCTGTGAGAATTGCCTTGGATAAGAGATATTTGAGGGGATCAATTTTCGCAATGAGCTTGATCTTGTGTGCCAACATGTAGTGTCTGAATTTTTGGGATGCAAATACTACTATGAGGCAAGCTTTTTCAATGAAGGAGTAATTTAGCTCGTGACCGACCATTGTCCTGCTGATATAGTAGATGGCCCTCTCTATTCTGTTTTCATCATGTTGAGCTAGGAGAGATTCAAGGGCTGTTGTTGTTGCTGAAACATATAGGATCAATGGCTTCTTTGGGATAGGTGGCATTAAGACTGGCGGTGTCAGTAGATATTCCTTTATTTTGTTGAATGCCTCTTTGCACTTGGTATCCCATTTGTATACAACCCCCTTGTGGAGTAGGTGTGAATATGGATTCTACTTGTCTACCAGTTGTGTTATGAACCTTCTAATGGATTGGAGCCTTCCTTGGAGGCCTCTCAATTGTTTTAGATTCCTTGGTGCTTCCATCTAAAAGGATTGCTTTCACTTTTGTAGGATCCACCTCGATACCCCTCATGGAGACTATGTATCCTAGTAATTTTCCTGATTGCACGCCGAAGACGCACTTCTTGGGATTTAGTTTGACCTTGTATTCCTCTAATCTGTCAAAAATAGCACTTAGGGTTGCTATATGATCTTGTCTTTTTCTTGACTTTGCTAGGATGTCATCGACATAGTCTTCGACTATTTTGTGAATCATATCATGGAATATTAGTGTCATGGCCCTTTGATAGGTTGCTCCTACATTCTTTAGACCAAATGGCATCATGTTCCAGCAGTAAGTCCCCCATGAACAAGTGAAAGCCGTCTTGTGTTGGTCTTCTTTCGCTATCATGATCTGGTTATATCCTGAAAATTCATCCATTAATGATAGCATCTCATGCCCTGCTGTCATGTCTACTATCATGTCAATGTTGGGAAGTGGGAAATCATCCTTGGGACATGCCTTGTTCAAATCTCTAAAGTCCATACAGATTATGATGGCTCTGTCAGGCTTTGATATGGGTACCAAGTTCGATTCCCATTCTGGATAATCAATTGGTTGGATGAATCCAACATCTAATAACTTTTTGAGCTCCATTTTGACTAACAAATCAATTTGAGGATGCATTTTTCAAAGCTTTTGTCTAACAGGTTTTGCATCTGGATACACAGCTAGGTGGTGGACCACAGTATTTGGATCAAGTCTTGGCATATCAGCATAACTCCATGCAAAGTTTATTTGTCTTTCCCTTAGGAATGCTGCTAGGAGTTCTTGCTCTTCTGATAATAGTGATTCCGCATAGCATGTGATATGTGGGGTCTCCTCTGTTCCTAGGTTGACTGGGTTGCATTTTTCAGCCAAGACTATTGACTTCTCTTGATGAATAGCTCTTAGGGAAAGATTGAATCCTTCATCCTCAGGCACCTCAGAGAGGTTTTCACCGTTGGATACGTCCTTTCTTTTTACTATTTTCTTGTCAGAGAGTGCCACAATGTGGTTTTCACTTAAGGACTTGGATATGATTCTTAGTTTCTCACTTTTGCGACTGAAGGATTCGATTGTTTCCCCATAATAGGCATGTGTGTCTAACTCCATTATGAATCTTGCCTTATGATCTCCATCTGGAATGTTATCCCTCAACCCCATGAATTCTGAGAGCACTTCATCATTTTTGAATATATCGAGAACTGGTGGTCCTCGTTGGTCATAGTCGATCAATTAGGGATAGACTAAGCGGATCTCATGATTTTGATGATCGGATTCGAAAGATAAGGTACTAATCATGCAAAGGGTAGTATCCTCAAATAACCTAGGTAGACTGGTCAAGTGATCTTCGTCATCGCTACTAATATAGGGCTCGTGATAAAGTTATGCATGTTTGTCCCTATGGGTATTAGGGAGTGCACTTGTACTAGGACTAGCTGAGGAGAAACATTAGCGGCTCTAACCGGAGGACTTCGGCCACGTATGGTTATTCTTGGAGGGGTACATCCAAGACCAAGATTTGTTATAGGTCGCATCTCAGGCATGATTGGTATTAAGAGCCCATTGTCATTTTCCCCCAATCTTTGGTTTCGGTCATAGCCCATCGCAAGCATCATGTGTAGGCCTTTGCTTCTTTCATCCATTGGTAATTCAGGTGTCGATCTTTCATCTCGGTACAACATGTGAGATGGATCTGCTTCAATAACCTCTTGCCAAGGTCTCCCCAGCTTGTGAATTCAGGATAATCCTTCAGGATACGTTTGTGATGTGGAAGCTTGATTTTCTTGTGGGCATCCTCATGATCTAGGAGATTGTGGTAACTCTCCTATCACAAAAGCATTGTTAGGGAGCCTATAACTTCCACAACCATCTCCTGGATGATGAGCTTGATATTGGATATGGTGGGAATGGCAAGTGTCTCTGCACAAAGTGGACGTGAGAGTGGCAGGATCGATGTATGATGTGGATGGGCCCTCATCATTTTTTGGCACTTGGGGGATTTTGTAATATTTGGCTTCAAGGTTCTTGCGTATGATAAACGGCTTAGGATCTCCATGGACAGTAACCTCTTGTCCATTATGTGTAAATTTTACACATTGGTGGAAGGTTGATGCTACAGCTTTCATTGCATGGATCCATGGGCATCCCAGGAGAATGTTGTATGGTAAGTCGAGGTCCAGGACCTGACAGTTGGTTTCCATAAGCATTGGCCCTACTTGGATAGGGAGCTTAATTGTGCCCTGAGACACTCTTTCTTGGTCATCATATGCTCTGATTGTGATGCCTTTACCTTTGTCAATGGTATCCTCTGATATTTTCAATTGTTGATTAGGTTGAGAGAGCAGATGTTCAAACCTGCACCCCCATCCACCAAGACCCTTTTGATTTTGATCTTGTTTACAATGACCTCCAAGTGAAGTGTGTGATTGTGAGATGGTTGGGTGGAAAAATCTTGGTCAGAAAACGTAAGGAGATTAGGTGTTATGATGTTTTCGACCATAGCTTGGAATTGTTCCTCATCGAGGTCTGCAGGGACAGTGGATGAGGCTAATGCTTCCTCAAGGATCTTTTTATGTGCTGATGAGATTTTTAACAACTCCATGATGGAGATGTGTGCTAGCGTTCTTTTGAGTTGGTCTACAACATTGTAGCTATATCGAACGACTCTTGATGTAGGGACTCTATTTGGTTGGGATGTTCCTGCAATGGTGACTTTTCTGCCTCTTGCGGTGACTCCACAATCTTTGGCATGGGCGCCCTTAATGGTGATGGCCATGTAGTTTTCATTGAGGTTGGCAACAACTATTTCATATACATGATTTACACTGCCCTTTCCTTTATCCTTGTTATTCCCTTTGTTGCCATGATTCAACATCAGATTCATGTAGATTTTAAGATCCTGATTCCTAGTAGGTGTTTCCACATTTATCATTCTTTTGTCAATGAGATCTTGGATGATGTTCTTGAGTCTCATACAATTGTTTGTGGTGTGGCCTTTGATTTTGTTGAACTCACATAGTTGATTTTCATTGTACCAAGGAGGTTTGACATCAGGTTCTTGGTAGTTCTCAAATGTAGGAGCTTGGATGAGTTTTTCGTTGATTAGCTTTTTCATGATGTCCTTAAGTGGTTCTCCCAAAGTAGTGTATTTTCATTTGGGATAAGTCTTGCATTGAGGTGGTCCTCTTTGGTCATTGAGGTTATTGATGGTGGGATTATTGTTGGATTGATGCGTTGTGTGATGAATGTTTTGATTTGGTGTTTGGATTTGTTGTGTGGATGTGTTTTGGCGTGGACCACTAATGACCACCTTGGCATCTATGACACCATCATTAGTGATGTTTTTGTTTCTTTCCCATGTGTGAGGTTTATCATTGTAGTTTGATGACGGGCGATTGTTTTGCAGTTCGTGATATGATGTTGATTTGATGGGTTGAGTCACAAGGGCTCTTTCGATGCTAAGCACCTTGGAGATCAATCGATCGTATGTGGTGATACCCTAAACTTTGAGATGGAATGATAGGCGACTTTCAAGGTTGGCTATGATTGTGTAGACTTGTTGTTCTTTTGGCATGGTCCATTTTCTCCAATTGGCCTTGGATCGCCATTGTTGAAGGAATGAAGTGAAAGATTCATTCTTTCCTTGTTTCAAAGCATATAGTTCTTCGAGACTAACATCCATTGCAATGTTACATGCATAATTCTTAATGAATGCATCTCTAATTTCTTTGAATGTCCTAATGCCTGAAGGTAAGTGAGAGAACCATTCTATAGCATTGCCTGTTAAGCTCCTAGGGAATAGTCGCATCAGATAAGTATCGTCATATGCGACCTCCATATAATGAACCTGGAATTCCTTGATATGATCTTCAGGGTTTCTCATCCATCGATACTTGTCAAATTTGGGGATTTCAAATCCCTTAGGGAATGGTTTCATGTCTAGGCTCCTATCAAATGGATAGGGACACAAGTTGCTTTGCGTTTTGGTTGTCCACCCCAATTGAAGGTCAAGCACTTGTTGCGAGAGCAACCTAAGTTGTGTCATTACATTATTTTGAGGATCAGGGAATGGGATGAATGTGTTTTGAGGTGTTGCAATCGTTGTTTGGATGGATGGGTTGGTTGGTGCATTGTTCAATGGTATCGGTATGTTGTGGCAGGTGAAGTAGGCTTCTACTTGCTTTTGGATGAACAATGCTTGTTGTTGCTCTTGTTGTTGTTGCGCTAGGATTTTTGCTTGTTGTTGCGCTTGCTATTGTTCCAACAACACTTGTTATTGTTCTAACAATGCTTGTTGTTCTGCTTGTTGTTGTTCCCACAACGCTTGTTGTTGGGCTACCAATTCTTCTGCTTCTTGTTGCTCTTGGTATTGCTTTAGTGCTTGTTGATATGCTTGCATTTGCGCTGCTTGTGCAAGAAGTTGTGCTTGAGCTTGTGCTTGTTGTGCTCGAGCTTGCACTTGCACTTGCACTACTTGTTGCTGTAATAAAATTTATGCTTGAGCGACCCTTTGTGCTTGTAATGCTTGTGCGGCTTGGGCGTCTTATTGTTGTTGCAATAATGTCTATGCTTGTTGTGCTTGTTGCACTTGTATTACGGCTTGTTGCACAGCTTTTTGTTTTTGTACTTGTTGGTATCCTCTTTGAAAAGCTGCTTGTAATGCGGTGTCGAATTGGTTTGATGTTGTGAATGTTGGTGGTGGTGGGGGTGGTGGTGGGTTTGGAATGGTGGTAGATGATGATGTTGTGTTGATTATTTGGTTGGTGGATGGTGTTGTCATGTTGATTGTGTGATTGGTGGATGGTGTTGTTGATGTGGTAAGTACCATCATTGATGTGATTGGCCCTTGAGAGACCATGCTTTGCAATGTTGTGGGGGTGTTTGATGGTGTTGCCATTGCTTGTGTGTTTGTCATTTGTTGTTGTGATGTCAACAATAAGTTTTGAGCATTTGGAAATATGTTTTGATTGATGGTTGGAATGTTGTTTTGATGGATACTCGGTAGAGGGGGAAGCCCTAAACCAAGGAGTGGTGTAGATGACAATGGTGATGGTGGGAGAGGTGGAAATGTAAGTGGGGTGAATCCTTGCGAGAGTGTTGTGGTGTTGAAAATTCCCCCTGGTACGAACATGTCTCCCTCCTCTTGTGGATTTGTGAGAAGAGGTGTTTGTGGTGCTCCGTGAAAAGATGTTAATGATGGGTCATAATGTAAAGTGAGAGGAACATTTTGGTGTAATGGATTATGGAGGATGTTTTGTTCCACTGTGGTGTTTGCATCCAAGTTTTGGTTATTCACAAGGGGATGTGATTGAAGTGCATTCAGGAATGTGTTTCCCTTGTTAACATTGGGTTGAGTTGGAGCAAATGATGTTGTGATTTGCGGGATATTTTCTATGACGTTTTGAGATGGGGGTGTGGATGAAATGGGGATGGTGGATGAGATTGGTGGAAAAGATGTCTCTATTATAGTGCTCACATCAAAATCCGAAGGCAACTTGGCCCCTTGTTTTGCTAGTTCAATCATCTACAACGAAGGGTTGAGTCTCATCATGATGTTGATGATTCTATGGTTGTCCAGATTTTGGAGCATTTCCGCTATTTCTTCGTGAGACATTCCAAAGGTATGATCCTCTCCATGGGTTTCCTCTTGTGGGTTTTGCGATGATGTTGGAAGGCTAATTGTGAGATTTCCATCCCCAATGGGATTCATTTCAGGAGTGGTTTGGCTAAGATCACTTGAAGCAGGTGTTTCTTTGTTGGCTTCCATACTCTTCTTGTATTGAGATCTAGTTAGAACCATAAAACGGGGATCAATCTTCGAGAATATGGGAGATGAATCTCTTAATTCTTTGGATTAATCTCTATTTTATGTCCCAAAGTGAAAGTTTTTAGGATGATTTTTTAGGATCAAAAGTGATGATGATATGATGATGATGTTTAAAGATGGATGTTATGGATGTTTTTGGATTTTGATAGATCTTGAATGAAATACTAGGCTTTGGATTTTTGATTGGTTTGATTTTTGGATTTTGAGATTTTGTCCTTGATCTTGATTTGGATTTTGATTTTGATTTTGAACAAAAATACCCTAAGATGTTTGACAATGATCTAAAGGATAGTTGTGTTCAAAGGATGATGATTTGGATATGTGTGAGGAGAAGGATGCATCTACCCACACCTACCCAAACAAGATGATTGTTTCACTAAGTATATGGAGAAGGATTCATCTACATACACTAAGCTAGACAAGATGATTTTTGATAACTTTGACTAAGTATATGCAAAAGGATGCATCTACACATGCCTAGCCAAAGGTATTTTGATAAATGTTTTCAAGGGCTTGGTCTCAATGATTTTGGTGTTTGCTTGATTTTGTCATAAAGCCTAGTACTTCAAGGATGATTTCAAGGTTTTTCAAAAGATGATTTGTGAGATGGATTTGATGTTTTGAAAGATGGATGAAAGAGGTTTGATTTGTTTTGATCCTTAGGTGAACCTAAAAAGACACTTTGTTTTCCTAGACCTAGGTATTGAAGAGCATGCAAATGCTTCCTAAAGACCTTTGTAACCAAGAAATGATTTGAACATTTTGGATTTCCAATCAATGATTTGTGCTTTTGGGATTGAGTCTTCAACACACATGAAATTTCATTTTGCTTATCTTTGCTTAATGGCTTTATTTTACCAAAAACACTCTCTTTGATTAAAGTTTCAAACTAATATGTCCAATGTCTTAATTTCTTTAAACCCCACAAGATATTTTATGTGGAAATTCAATGAACTTAAGGCAAGGGTTTTCCTATTGTTTACTCAAGAAGACAAATTGAGGTATAATCAATGCTTAGGAACCTCTAGGGACGTGAATCCCAAGGAAAGCAATAATATATGGATTGAGTCAATGATATTTGTCTTCAAAGGGTTTGAAATTTTGAGAATCATGTTGAATGTTTGTTTGCAAAATGTTTTTGAATACAACACTGTGTTTTCAAACGAAGAACAAGTACAAGCCCTATGGATGTGTAAGACAATATTTGTTGGATTCCCACTTGGACAAGTCTAGCTACACTTATCTCTAGTGGATGGTTAGATGCTTGACCCCACTGGCTCCCCTCCACGGCTCATTATTGTCAATTGGGGCAGCCAAACATCAACACCCATGAAACTCTCATGGCATGTTTTCCATCTCTACTAGAAGACCGTAAAAGTGTGGGGTGGCTTCAAAATGACCGTTCTTGCACCAACAAATAGATTAAGGATTTTGGCATATTCTAGCACATGGGTTCTAGTAAGGACTTTCCGTTCGTGGAGATTGACCCATTCGGCAAGAGTCCCCTTTCAGATCCATCTTGTCGGAGCCAACCGCGTGATAATGGAATTTAACCAATACCCACATTTATATCCCAGATGGAAATACTCTTGGCCTTAGAGTGTTACCGGTTGAGTCATTCCCTTGGGTGAGTACTTTTTCCCCAAGGAAGGCCCTCTAAGATAAACAAAAGCAAGCAAAGACACAATCCGTAACTCGATCAATCTTTGATGGCACAAAGAAAGAGAATGTACATGAAAATGCCCCTACTCACACTCGCACAAGATGTTCAATTTTAAACCCAAATCGAAGTGTTTCAAAGCAATAAAATGCTTTTTGAGTGTTTCTCTTGCACCCTAGATCACACGAAGCGCAAGGGGAGAGGATACGCACTCAAAATGCACCAAAGACAAAATCATGCAATTCAAGCACTTGTTCATTTTATAGCCTTCAAAGCAATTGTGTGATTTGTTTTAAGCACCAAATGAAATATGAAGATTGCTTGTCCAATTTTTAACCCAAAACAAAATCTAGTAAGTGTCTAAGCTTGAATTTTAACCTTTTGCAAATGGAAAAAAAAATCAATTTGTTCTTTTTAGACCCAAACGAAAATTAGTGCCCTAGGAGCAAAAAGGTAACAATTTCATAAATAAGTGTTGAACAAACACTTAAAGCGTTAAAAAACACTTTGAGTTTTCAAAAAAAAAAAATCATCCTCCTTTCGTTTTCGTTTGCTAGCCTTCTCCTTCGCTTTGTACCTTTTCCTTTCACTTTTCCTTTGTACCTATCAAACATCATAAATAAGGGTTATGCATTCATTGAAAAAAAACATACATATGATATGTGAACCATTCTTTAAAGAAAGAAAATAAAACTAACAAGGCACATGAGTTCTTGGCGTAGTTTCACAAAGTGTAGTATTTGCAAGGTAAGCACAAAATGCATTTTTTCAAAAGTCATGCCATAAATTTCATTAAATGCAAATGGTAGCTATAAAGCTAATGACTGTAGCTCTCTCCCAGAAATGTGGTCATATGGAATACCAAACTTGTTGCACCATAATCTTACTTGGGATTTGAAAATTGTATCTATGTTAAGAAAAATAGCAATATCAGAGAAGTCCAGCAATATTAATGACAAAAGACAATGATATTAATGAAAATTTCTAAGACACACGCCTCTGGTAAATATTACTCAAGGACAATCAGAAATTACAAAATAAAGTGCGCTAAAACAAAATCTGTATGCCCTCCCTGTGCTTAAAAACAAATCATGCAATAAATTCACTGGGGCGAACTGCGAGGTGTGGATAAAAGAGAAAAGCTTGAGCTGGTTGTTGGATGCCTTCAATGACAATTACAATATTTTTGTTACTATTGACTGCTATCTACAGCCAGCTATGTGCACTAGGCTTCAAGAATAAATTTTAAACAATCTTTCTGATTTGTTTTTTTTTTAAGATTGTTCAAGGCGCAAGAAAATGCGTAATACTTCCTCTGATTAGGGACGCCTTTCAATAAATATTCATGCAGAGAGTCACAAATGAAAAATGATTTATAATGCTTCGGTTGCTCTGTACAATGGGGGTTGTGTTTTGAACATTGCAATGTGGGTAGGTGATGCGGACTTCTGCAGGCAACACTAGATGGGTTGGGTGAAAGAGGTACTAGTGTTCGCACGCAATGAATGCATTAACCATGAATTCTTAGATGGTGTAAATTTTGACGCATTAACATTTTTGAGGCAAGGAATCTGACACCTATTTTGTTGGTGGATGTGTAAGGGATCTTTTAAAGATGCTACCTAAAGACTTTGACATTGTCACCAATGCAGATTTTGCGCAGATTTCAGAGAACTAGTGATGATTTGAAATTATTTCCATATGTTTGGCTCAAACAACATCGATTTCAATGCTAAGAAAACTTTCAAGTATTTGAATACACTTAATTCAAATAAAAGCCATTTACACTAGGCACGTGAACTACTGTACAAGAGACTTCAAAAGGCACAAATTACTCCCTAAGCTCGCGCCCCTTTTACTGGCTTTTCAACTCATCTGTACAGACCACAACCAACAGAGTAGTAAGCTAAGTGCTTGTAAATAATACTTGCACCATAAAATAAGGAGTAGCCATTCAAAACAGTGAATACTTCTAACAGAATCATAGAGAGAGATGTTAGCTCCTAGATTGCAGTAATAGCAGGATATACACAAAACACATTTGTTAAAAGGCTGTAGTAATTTTCAAGCAAGTGTAATTGATAGGCTGTTGTGAAAAATCAAATCAATATTAGGTGCAATTCTTTGAAGTCATTGTCAGTCCCTCCTTGTCACATTAAAAGAAAACATTGAACCTGCAGCAATCCAAGTCAAGTTTAGAAACAGTAGAGATAAAATGTGAGTTTTCCTACAGCTTTCTATTTATCAAAATAGATCATTTGTAAGCAACAAATCTGCACCCTTTTAGAAATGTGCATCCAACTGTGAACTTTTTCCAGCATGAATTTCTCTCCTTCCACTTTATATGAGGATTTTAACTGTGAGCCTAACAGTGGTGTCAATAGCCCTTAAGTATAACTTGACAGTTCTCTCATATGGTAGCGCAGGTATGTCATCACTTATTCCTGCGTACATAACAACTGAATGCCCTTTTTCTTTTGATGTTTCTTTACTCTCCTCCTGTTCTAACTTCTATTGTCATTTCAAAAAGAAGGTTGTTTGAAAAAAAATAGCAATGGAAAGAAAAATAAACCGTTTACACAAGAAAGTTGGGTGGAAAAATGATCAAAAATTTTAAAACGCAGCCAGGACCCAGTGAAAAGAAATATAGATGACAATATAGCTTATTGGAAAACTAAAGCAGATGTTGACGAACTAGCTCAAGAAAATGGAAGCTTTAGATGATAGAATTGCTAGAATTGGTGAACCTTCTACTGTGGAAGCATATTTAAAGAGATATTTGTAGGAAAAAGAAAAAAAACTTCTATCTGAGTTGAACCAATACCAAGGAACAATAGGAGTATATCAGAGCAATATATCAAAGAACAAACTTGATCTGAAGCAAGCGCAATATAAAGACACTCACCAACGGTACTGTGATCAGCTTATTGAGTTAAAGACCACAAAAATGGCTAACAAGGGCTTTGGATAAATACTATAATGCATTTGACAAGGAATTGATGCGTTTCCATTCCATGAAAATGGAAGAAGAAAAACAAGATTATAAAATAGTTGTGGAGAATTTAATTTCCATCTTATCAAACCTGTGATATCAAATTGCTTGGTCCAGACAATAAATCATTTAAAGGAAAATGCCACCTTACTGTCACGCATAAGAGGCTTGAGTGTGGCAAATGGACTGCAAATGGCAGATACATAGCTGCACCATAAATGTCAAAGAGGAAATTTTTCAAGCCAATGCAAATGGCAAATGTAAAAACACATCACAAAATCATTTGAAAATCTTTCCAAGTGAATTCAAAAGGCAGGCAAAGGAAAAGTTCATGTTATTTAATATACTTCATCGCAAATGATATTCATATTCAAAAGCAAAGTGATTTGAAAGATTTAGTTTTCACAAACAGTGATTCTAATCAAATTTAGATTCAAGACATAAATCATTTGAACCAGTTGGGTATCAATACCCTCCTTCTAGTGCCACAATGAAGTACCCTAAATTTACATGTAAGACCAACTTCAAATACTCATTAGAAGGGTTAGTCTAAACATACAATCTGCAAATACCTCCATGAAATAAAATATCTATGCTAACGAAATGCCACAAGTAACAAAAACAACATCAAGAAAACATTTCAAAAGCAAGATAATCACCTATTCCATGTTGGATTGGTGTCACATGTGCTAGTGACCCTTTCCCAACCCTTGATCAATAACTAAAATGATGAAGTGCAATGGAGATGAAGAACAAGATTATTTCTCAAACCAAGAGAGTAACCTTACATAAAAATTGTGGATTCAATGAATGAGGATTAAGCCTTCTTTTATAGATTTTCTTGATGAGAGATTGGCCAAGATGGTGAATGTGGGACTAAAGATCCTCCAATGAGAAGAAGACACTTGTCAAGTGGTGAGTGGTCAATGGTTGTGCAAGATTTGAGAAGAGTTCCCATGAGAGGGAGAATTTGAATTCAAATTTTGTAATAAATTTTGAGAGGGGGACAAGAAAAACAACAATAAATGCAATGTTGGACTTGTCATGTTGAGGGAAAATGAGGGTTTTTTAATAAATCAATAAAATTGATTTATTGTGCAAGTGGAGATATCTAGAGAATGCAAGTGGGTGAGATTAGTATTTAATTAGGGTTAAATTAAATAGATGATGATTATTTTAGTTTAATGATGATTAGGTGAGTTGACTTTTAGGACTTTGATATTTGATTTATTTGAATTAGAAAATGATGGAATATGATTTAGGACTTGATTTAAATGGATGTTTGATTTATTAAAAGGTTGATGATAATGTTTATTTGATTTTAAATAAATGATCCTAGGAGATGAAATTACCTAATGAATGGATGAAAGTGCACCTGATTAATTGATGAATGGTCCTAATGTGAAATCTAAACGAATGAACCTAATCAAATGCAGAATGTTAATTTTGCATGTCTATAGTTACCCTTCATCTTTTCATAATGAATCAATCCATAGGCTGTCATCATGCCAAAAGGGGAAATATTTTGTTGGATATGTCTTTCAATCTTCTTAAGTGGATCCAAGATCCATTTTATTAAAGAAGAAAATGATTTATGTGATGCATCAAGTTTAACTATAGATGAATCAATTTCAATTACGCATCCATTAATATAATGAAGGAGATATCAAGTCATCTCTAAACCATCATAAGTCATACGGAGTAGCAAGAAGGAACAAGTACAGTCATGAAGCTATAGGGAAAAATAGTTGATGCATGCATATAGTCTTAGCAACATGAGTATGAAAGAGACAAAGGGTCCATCATCTTTTAGGAATATTGCAATGTTTGCAAGTAGATATAGTGAGAGTCAAGATCAAAGGGGCAACATTCGATGAAGTTATGTGATGGTAAAATGACACAGTTTATGCAAAAGGATAGAGTGGAGACTTTTGTTTTTGTAGGAAATACTATTGTAGACCATGTTTCTAGGAAAAAATTAAGACATTTGATGAGGGTCTCCCCAATATAGAGCCTAGGAACAGTGTTAGGTGGTAGTCATGCATGTGAAATCAATGAAGGAAGCCAAAATAGGTCTAAAATTTCTATGCAACACCAAAAGACAATGATATTTCTTAGTCATGTAGGGACAATCATACAAAATTTAGTATGACTGGGTGTTTATGAAGATATGATAACTTTTCAAAATAAGTGTGAGTACCATCATGACAAGGGGATATTGCAATCCAAATTTGGAGTCATAAAGAAAGGCAGTAGAACTCTAGTTGTAGCATGCACAATGTAGTGAGATAATAGTATGAAAGAAACCTTTTAAGTACCATCCAAATGCATGGGGGGGAATCCTTTGATATCATCATACAAAGATAAATAATTCACATGGTAGTTTCAAAACTGAGTAAGACTGTCATTGAACAAGTCTTCATTACCTTTTGGTAGTTTAAGGTTGAGAACAGTACCCTTTAAGTGAAAACCCTATGGAGTGTTTACAGTATCTTTCTCAAGCAGTGTTGGTAATCATGTCAAGGGAAATAAAGTGTAGAGAAATAAAGGATTGCAAGTGAAAAGCACAATGATAGGGAAAATCACTTCAGATGAGTTGCCTTGGATGAAGGAATGCTCATTCAAATTAGGGACACATCATGTATGAAAGTGATTAGAACCAATACAAGGTGGCAAGGTTCAATGAATAATGGAATACAATCTTACAGTAAGTCCACAGTGGCTCTTGAAGAGATTCTTGGATGATAATATCAATAACCAGTTGCAAGATGGAAGTGTGCTAACACTTCAAATGACAATGGGTCCTTGATGGTCCTTTTCCATGACAAGACTATTTTCTATTGCATGGTCTATGATGTTAGAAACCAAGATCTGAAATGCAAGCCAAAAAATTACCTTCCACAGAAGAGAAAAAAAAAGGCAGAGATTGCATAAAGATGTGCAAATTGATATATTTGAAGTACAATAATTACAAGATAATGATTTTCTTTATAAAAGAAAAGATACATAAACCTAATCTTATCTTGATAAAAAAGATAGCTCAGCAAGATAAGGATAAAACCTATAACTTAGGAATTAAATATGCCTAAGTAAACTTATGCTAAAGTGTAATTAAATAATTAATTACACCAACACCCCTGATCATTGCAACTTAGGGAGAAGTAGATTATTATGCAAATGATGTGAGATGGGTCCCAAAAACAAAGACCTAATCAGGTACCCATGTAAAAATGCAAAGAGAGAGAAAACCTAGTGGGAAAAACCCCCCCTCAGTGAGATGAACTGTTGTGAAGAATCACTGGAAGAACTCTAATGAAGCAACATTAGAACCCCAAATCTAGCAAGCAAGGAAAGATACTTTTGTTTGAAAAATACTGTATCAAAATCACAAATGCAACAACAGACCCGATGCCAAGGAACACTGGAAACTCACATACTGGATCAACCCTAGAATCTGTAAGCAACAATAGATGAAAGAATTAATGAAGCCCATAATGATGACAAAATCTAGAAGTTTTGTCTCTCGAAGCCAATGCTAAACTAAAACTAAAATTGTCCATAAGACGAGTACCATCAAGATTCTGGAACATTAACCATAAAAACACAGCCTTCAAACTGAGAAGGATCTGAACCAATGTGGATCAAGAACCATAAAATCCCAATGTGAAGTGTGAACCGATGCAAACCAAAGATGTGTCCAACTAAGCAAGAAATAAGCTAAAGGAAACAACAGGAAACCAAACAAACTCATGCAAGTTGTCACCAATACGAAGAAAGAATGCAATAACCCCCCTTAATGGAACTTTATATCAGTTCGTTATTACAATACCCAATGATTGCAAAAGGAGAGAATGTAAAAACTATAGAAACATAAGAGAAAATGCAAACCTAGTGCACGAAATGAAAATGAATGCATGCATAAAATAAGGTACACATCTTATATAAATTACCTCAAATCTACATAGAGGCCAAAACCAACTTTCTAATGCTGCTTGAATGGAAAAAAGTGGATAAGCGAGTCAAAAGATGTCTCCTAGAGTGAAAACAACATCTAACTTTTGAGGCCAAAAAAAGCATCAAAAAAGAAAAACTAGAAAATCACACCTATATCATTGCATAGAGCATCGAAACAGCTTTCCGAAAATATCTCATTTGCAAAAAATGACGTCGTATGCCCAACTTACGCTTGTTTCAGTGAAAGTGCTCCAAAAAAGTCCAATTTGGCTGTCAGAAGCCCTCAGGGGCTAAAACAATAGAGCCCCTGATCACCTGGGCAGACTAGGGGGCTGACTGTTTGGCTCCTAGGGTGGAACCCCTGGTCACCCACATGACTGGGGATGGGGCTGGAGGTTGTCGGTGGAGCCCTTGATCACCAATGTGACAGGGGCAAGGCTTATGAACCCAGCGAGGGCTAGCGCGTGGGTGCTGGTCACCCAAATGACCTCGGCCGAGCCTGCGGGGTCCGAAGGTGTGTGGCACAATGTGGTGGTGGTGTTGGCCCGGTGGTGTGGTGGTGACCGTTGCGTAGTGCAGTGGCGGTGCTGCATTTTTTAACTAGCAGTGCAAAAATCCCACGCAAATTTTGATTTTTTTATTATTTTTTTGATTTTTTCTCGATTTCTGAGCCTCGAGAATCGTTCCTAGTGGCCATATGACCCTTTGGTAAAAACATTTTCCTCCCTAGTCAACAGTGTCCAAATTGGACAAATTTTATATGAAAATAGGGGTTTTTAGGCACTGCGAATCCAACGGTGAGGTCCATTTTGGCCCAAAGTGCCCAGAAAATTAGGCGACCCCTAGATCTATCAAAAAAATCACCAACCTTGAAACCCTCACATATCTGGCAAACAGTGACCAAAATGAATGAAATAAAAGTCATTTCTGACTTTTTCCAACACTCTAAATCCAATGGAAAACCCCGATATGATCCAAGATGCTCCATAAATTTACTCAAGGAATGAAACCCTCGAGGGACCCTGAACGAGCTCTGCAATGTATTCCTCCAAAAAAGTTGAGAAGGGGCTACAAATCGAGGCTCTGATACCATGTTAGAAATCAATATCTGAAATGCAAGCCAAAAAATCACCTTCCACATAAGAGAAAAAAAAGGCAGAGATTGCATAAAGATGTGCAAATTGATATATTCAAAGTACAATAATTACAAGATAATGATTTTCTTTATAAAAGAAAAGATGGACAAACCTAATCTTATCTTGAGAAAAAGGATAGCTCAGCAAGATAAGGATAAAACCTATAACTTTAAAGGAATTAAATATGCATAAGTAAACTTATGCTAAAGTGTAATTAAATAATTAATTACACCAACATATGAGAGTCATGTGGAGATGAGGTAGCTGGTAACAACTCATAGGTTCATCATTCTAGAATTTAAAATGCATGGCTATAGAGATTTACAAATGATGTAGATTTGTAAGATTGGCTTATAAACCTTAGTGGCAGCAATCCTCTTGTCATGGTTCCTTTCATTTAATCTTCTTGCTTATGCTACTCACAAATGACAAGCACAAATAAGAATAAGTACAACATCATTGTCTTTTATGATAAGTTATTAACATGACAGTCACCTTCAAAAGGACTTAAAAAATTATAGATGCATCCAAGGGTAGTGCCATTGTATGATAGCAACATGCACGTGGGGGGGTGGGGAGGCAGTCCCAAATCTAATCAAAATAGTGGTAGCCATTACTTGCACTAGAAGGACAGTAAATGGTGAAAGAACAATCATCTTTGACTGCAAGGTAAAAAGGAAATTCATAGAAAAAACATTGAACATGAGACTTCATTCATAACAATGTGACATTGAATCTAACTATGGAGGGCTCAAACACATCATGCTTCATAAACAAACAAGATATTACCAAGTTTCAAGAAACCTTGGAATCCAAATATTGAACCATGTTGAATGATTTACAGTCAAAGTGTTTTTCAAAAGATGCAAAGCTACCTTTGGTAGCATTGAAATAATGAAATTCAAAAGGGAAATTCAACATAATCTATAGACCATGATAAAAGGATGCTAATGCATAAACAGTGAAAAGAGTTATGGAGAAAACAAAGAGTGGTCAAGAGATAGTGTTCAACATAGGTTAGAGCATTAACAAAAGATAGTGTTGAATAGATGGTAGATAATGATCAAACTCATGTGAAGGCTAGTATCTTCATAGTGGGACAGTCATACAGTGATGGAGTCAATAGTATGATAGGTCTATGAAAGAGAAAGCAAAAATATGGCGATTTGACAATGAATGAGTTGAGTAGATGAAGTATTATTCAAGTTCAATCTTGATTTTACATCAATCACAATAGCATATCATATTACAGTCATGAAAGTGTGAAGAGTTAACAAATGGTATAGCCATCATAGGGGATATAGATAGGGATGCACAAAGTAAAAACCATTGAGCTTCATAGAATAGAGGATTATTGTTTCCTTCTTCAAAATAGAAAGAGTATCAAGCATTTGAAAGGGAACAGGTTTTGACAATCCAAAACAGTCACAACAAATAAAGCTTGTAAACCATTTAGATAGGGTTTCATGATCAAAATGAAACTATATTTCCTGCAAAGAATGAAACCCATAGGCCGAGCATAAGGATAATTATTCATGAAAGAATGGAAAAGATGTGTAAGTATTTGATATGCATGTACTATGCAATGACATTGAATCTTTTGCAAACTATTTTTCCTTCACATGGCAATGTTATTTTGTGGAATAGTTAACTATGATAGCTTCATTTCAACTGATAAACTCTCATAAAGTCTCATTTATATTGTGATCTTACACGATCATACCATGGTAAGGGTGATTATCATAGTGCAATAAAGAATTCTACATAAACACATGGCTACGGCCATTAAAATGTAGAAATGCTTAAAAAGACAAAAAAAAAATCATTGTGCACTTACAGAGGCTCGAATTGAGTTTCATTCACAGAAGTAAAAATGAAAGGCATGGGGAAAATCAATTATTTTCATCGTTTGTTAAGCTTGGTTTTATCAAGAAACACATTGGGAGGAAAAAACACAAAGATCTAAAAGCATCCTCATCATTTCAATAGCTACAAGGCTCATAATGAGCATTTGTATCTACAATATATGAGAAGAGATTGCAAGTTTTTTGTAGTGAAATCTTACCTTTCTCATTTATGAAGGAATTTCACACAGAATCTGCCATGAATCATTCACATAACCTCCAAATGCATCTCCAATCATAGTAACCATGGTAGCTGAGTGAAACCCTAGTAGAACAATTTCCAGAAGGTTGAATATGCAAAATGAAATGCTTTTTCAAATGATTTGCATTGTTTTACTTTTAGGGTTTTTACCCTAATTATGGTGGTCGTCTAACTTAAGCATTTTTTGCTTATGTTTTAAATTTTTACTCATCGAATTAATACCTTGCATTGAGTCATGCTTAGTAACTAAGGGTACCCTCTTTAAGTCTTGTTATTTAATTGTAAAGGATAAGAGCATGTGTTTTCAAAGAGTAATTTAGGGGGTTTGAGCCCAAGTTTTTCATTTTTGCATTTTACTTTCAAATATAAAATATTTAGTTAAATGGTGTGATTATAAACCATTTAATTAAATGTTTTTTAAATGCAAAATGAAAAGAAACATGTGTTGATAAGAATAAGTCATGGGTCAAAGAAGTTGGAGATAGATTTGGAGATGCTTAACCAACATGTGAAAGGCATGAGGGTTGCGTTTGACTGTTTTGGAGGATATGGGACCATTTTGGAGGAATTTTTGTCATACTTTTGGTATGGTTGGGTTAGAGCTTGACTTTTCTGCATTTTGGAGGCATTTTGGAGCAGTTTTAGAAGGTTCTTTTTTGGCCTTTATGCTGCATCCGACTAGAGGTTTTAAGACTTGTGTGGGAAGTTGGTTTCAAAATGGCTGAAGTATCTTCAAACTTAAGTTTTAGGGAGTTCTTTCTTTCTTTCTGCAGGACATGGTAGCTTATTTTGGAGCTCTTTCAACATGAGACAACATTGCAACTCAATATCAGACATATACAACAGTATATAACACTATTTTTATTAATGAAATTCAATGTTTTACCTTCTTAGAAGCTACTTTATTGGGTACATTGTGGTGATTGATGAATGCTATTGTGATTTTTGATAACTCCTTCAATGCTTGTCTCATTTTAGCACCTTTAGGTAGAATAGATATATATTTATGTAAGGTTGTAAGTTGTGTGATGGATCAAATAACTATTTTAGTTGTGAAAGAATTCATTTCCTTCAAAAGTGATAAGAGAACCAAGCCTCCTTGCAAAACACTTATGTGTTAATATATTAAAATATCTGAGTTGTGTCAAGTTAAGCTCAACTTTCGATAAAATTGTGTGTGAAAGAAGCTATATAGGCCTGAGAAATAACATTAGGTGCATCACCATAGGGGTTTAGTTTTTCTTTTCATGTTTCTTTCTCCCCCTTTCCCAGCAAGGAATAGTTTAGGTGACACCAAAAAAGGGGGCCAACCCATAATCTAGAGGTATACTTTCACAATAGGATACCCACAGCCGAAAAGTAGTCCCATGTTAGTCCAAATTTGTTGAGTTCTTTGAAAACTTGGCAGAGGGGTGCAGATTTGGATCTCTAACAGTTTTGGCACACCCGATGGGATTGTGAACTGCTTCTCAATTCATTTTATGCATTTTGTTACTACTGTTTGGTGTGTACAGTAACTTAGTTTCAGCCTTTTGGAGGAAATTTTTCAACATGTCTGGTGACTCTGAAAGGATGACAACTAGTTTCAAGCAAACAAAGTGCTGGTATGTACTTATTTTCAAAAAAAATAGACCTAGTTTTCTTGCTTTAGAAGAAATTTCAATGAATTTCCAACTTCTATAAATGCCCCAATATGTCTACATTTTATGAAGACATGTTCTATCACCATTCATTTCATTAAAATGCTACTCATATACCTAATTATTAGCCATATCAAAATGAGAATGGGATTTTTTAGTCCAAGTACCTTTTCTACAAGAGATTATCAATATTCTCCACATGTTTACCACCCTCCCACCCCTGCTCAACCATCATGGAAGCTAGTGTATGCTCAAGATCAATCCCAAGGCCACCATTTTTCTAGCAATCAATAGATCAATCCCTATGATCAGCTTCAAGAGTTTAAAATTTGGGAGGAAAAGCTCAAACAAATTCATAATCTTGATTTAAGGTTGAGGATAAGAAACATGTTTCTTCAAGAGGAGTTTAGAAAAAATGAATTAAATGTGCAACACGAATAGTTGGTTTATCCAGCCTATGATTGCTTATAGGATTATAGCCTTGAATGTCAACAAGAATGTGATTTGCAACAGGAATAGGAAGCTTACCAAGCCCATATCCATGAGCAAGAATGGGAGAAAAAAAAAAAAGGCAGTTTGAGGAGAATCCTGCTTAACAACTTGCTACAAATGATGCATAAATGAGGCTAAAATTTGTCAAATAGGAGGTTTCCAAGTTCAATGTTCCAAGCTTCAAACAAGGTGAACCTCTTAAGCCTAAAAAAATTGCATTTCCAAGTTTTAGAAATCCTTTTTCAATTCATCTTGAACCTATCCTTGAGCAAGCTCAACCTATAGAGGAGCCTCAAAAAATTTATTTCCCAAGTTTTAGGAGCCCTCCTACTATTCAAGAACTTGTTATTGAACAAGTGCATCCTTGTGAAGAACCCATTAAGGAGGCTCAATCAGCCCTTATGTTCTAGAATAGCCTAAAAAAGAGGTATTTGTAGAGGAAGAGCCTTTTTTTGTAGATACACTTGTGCATGGGGTCCAAAATGAAAAATCAGAGTTGTTACATATGATTGATGAACAAAACTAGTTGGGACAATAGGGTAGTAAACAAGAAATGAGTGTTGAACATAAGGTTCTAAATGATTGGTTTGTTGAGCTGCCTAGTTTCATTGAACAGAGTGAAGATAAGAAAGAAGAATGTGATGAAGTTTCATTTTGGGACGAGTTGAAAGATTTTTGCTCAAACTTGGATTGTGTAAAGAGGGTCCCAACTATTGTACTTGAAGAGTTTACTACCTTGGTGGAGGAGAATGAGGATAACACATGAATACTAACATCAATGTGTAGTTTTGAGCTGAGTGATGAGATAGTGACTAATATGTTTAATGAACTTCCATTGTATGTTGATGATGATGAGGAAAACGTGCTTGTACTAACATCATTATCAAGTTTTGGACAGCAAGAGGATGAGGTTCACTTTGACAAGGTGTTGATCCATCAAGAAGCAAATGGGGATAGCCTTGTCTCAGAAAGTAAAAAGATTGGTATGCCTGAGCATGTTGGTCAAATGGAGCAAAATGTGAAGTAAGACATTGATTTCAAAGATATGAGTCTTGAGAATTGTCATAAAGTTGAAGAAGAGCCTGTTTGGTATGAGATAACTAGTTATGAGCTAGATGAAAATATGTTCTCAAGTGTAGTAGAGGAATTCTGCTCAAAGCTTGATGCCAAGCCATCACTAACTAAATCTGAGGAGTGTGAGAAGAATAACCAAATGGATAGAGCATTCATAGTTTCATTTGAATCATATGAGGTAGCTCATTCCAATCATCATGAGGTTGTGGTTGTAGAAGCAGTTGATCAAAGTAAACCCAACAAGATTGGCTTGAAGGTTATTCTTTCATGAGGATGACCTATAAAGCATTTAGCCAGTTTGGAGGCCACTAAAGTACCAAAGGTCATGCTTTCACCCAAGTATGAAGATGCAATTGAAGAAGAAGCTAATTTTGGAGTTGTTGTTAGTGATCAGATTCAGCTCACTTGTCTAGTCCAGGACAGCAATAGGCATGATCATTATCAAGGTGCAAGTGAGTTTATTTACATTTTTCATGAAACATTGAAACAGTCTATTGAATATCTACATGTTTTTCATGTTATTTCAGCAATACATGATCATGTAATGCATCCGTTGTTGATTAAAAAGGGGTGTTATTTCACAAATCCTGTCAATGGTTTTTTTTACTAGCTCCTTTGTTGGTTAGGGTAGATGGGTAAGTGCACAAAGTTGAGTCCATGAAGCATGGAAGTTTTTGCCTTAGGCAAAAAAATGAATTCGACTTGCAAAAAATGGGATCCCGCTTTTTAATAAACGGGATCCCATTTTTAAAAAGCGGGATCTCGAGCCTAAGTATAAAAAATGGGATCCCGTTTTTGGAAACGGGATCTTGTTTTCAGAAATTTTCAAAAGCGGAAATTTCAAAATGGAAAGTTTAAAAGCGGGATCCCATTTTGAAAAATTTCCAAAATGCAAACTTCAATTTTGAAAAATTTCCATTTTGGAAGTTTTCAAAGCGGGATCTATTTGAAAACTTTCCATTTTTGTTTTGGAAAATTTCAAAGCGGATCGTTCCATAGAACCATTAAAAATGGTTTTTTTATGAAACGAGATCCCGTTTTTTAAATTATGAATTTTTGAGCGGGTTTTTTGGCTTATTTTTTGGTTTAGAAAATGGCTTGGGGACCCAAACTTAAGCTTTGGACCTAGTTTGACCTGTAACTTGAAGGTCCTATTAATGTCACAAGAAAATAATGACTTTGGACATATGTTTGAAGACCTATTTTGCAGAATTTTTATACGAAATTAAAACCCATTGTAGATGAGACAATGCAGATTCCAAATATGTAATTTTTTTAATAATTTGATTATTTTTTCTATTTTTCAATTAATTTCTAATGAAACTAGTCCATAAACTTGAATTATCAAGTTTTTTTAGTATTTTAATAACTTTTGATCAACATAACATTTTGACGAACAGATTGCACAAGAGCAAACTTTAGACAATTCTTTTCAGTTTAAAAAAAAAATAAAAAATCAAAAAATGATAAGTTTAGGTCATCTTATGCGTGTCGTACACGACGATTTTTCAAAATGACAAATATGCCTAATAAATATTTAATAAAAAAAATGTTCAATAAAAAATTATAAAAAAGTATTAAAAGCAAGCTTTAGTGAGTCACAAATCTTTTCCCAAAAGGATTTAGAAAAATATGATAATTTAGGTCAAAATATGGATGTTGTACACGTGCATGGTATGGTATAAAAAAGTGACTTTTAAACAGTGGTTTTTAGAAATGCCTATTGAAACTCAATTTTTACAATCTGGGTATTGAAATAAATTACATATTTGGAAACTAGATTTCAAGTACTACATTTTATGATTATTGACTTTTTTGAAGATTCCATCTCTAAGTGCTTCAAATTTTAAGGTCAAATGTGTCAAATTCTGAAAATTAGGGAAAACACTTCCACTTTTTGGCCAAAAAGTGGACTCAACTTCTTGCACACACCCAGATTAGAATAGGTTTTTAGATGCAGCTTTCAATTCCCTAAGTGTTGTTCTAGTGTGTTTTGAATAAGTTTCATGGTGTCTCATGCTAGTCTAGTAAGTTACAAAAACATACAAGGTTGTTCTTAGGTTGTGTTAGCTTTTAGATGACTCAGTACACAATGGATAAGCTTCAAGCAACTAGTCAAGATGTTTAGCAGGAAAACATATAACAAATGTTGCCAAAAATGTTGATTTTTGCTTCCAGCTAAATCGAGTAACTTATTGTTGTGTTTGCATTTAAAAATTAAAAGATACATCATTTTCTGCTAAATTTCATTAATGTGCATAAAGGATATTTTCAAAATGGATTGCATTATTCTAGTTTTGCAATTGCATACAAATAAGAAAGAGAACCATGTATTACAGATGTACAATCTTTATTGATGATCATAAGTGTATAATGTCCCTCACAAGCCAAGGTACTATCTAGTCTAATGCTTATAAAGAAAAGACTATATGGTTATAGATAAAAGAATGAAATACACATTAAATGAAAAGGGACACTTTCATTTTGTAGTGGAATAACGAATCTCATCGACTTTTTCCTGCATCACTCGATCTTCCCCGCCTGTCCTACTTTTGTTGTATGCTCTCCTCATTGTTCCTAGGCTTCTTTAATTTAGAAAAAGAGTGTTGTTAGAGAAATGAAAGGTCGCTGATCAAAATATGTACAAAACATCCATAAATGTGTAATCTGGTGTCCATAAGCATTAAAATAGATAGCATACCATAAGTTTCCAAGAAAACAAGAAAAGAGTAATCAAACACACCTGTGATATGCTTTCTTTATCTAACTTGTTTGTTCCTTGTGCAGATTTAGGATAAGTTTTTGTTACTATTCTTATTCAACTAATTACAACATGTGAAGTAAAATGTGGCTCCCACAAGGGTTGAGCCCATCATGCTTCCCTCTTGTTTTTTGGAGGGATAGGAAATTGAGCAACTTAATCAAATCAATGATAAACATATTCTTTATGCACTAAATTAATATAGAATCACACTAGTTGATCAACTTTCATTATCAAATTCAAAAGATGCAACAAATAATGTGACCTATCAAGAAAGTTACCCTTCATCTTTTCACAATGAATTAATCAATAAGCTTCCATCATGCCAAAAGGGGTAATATTTTGCTAGATTTCTTTCAATCTTCTTAAGTGGATCCAAGATCCATTTTGTTAAAGAAGTAAATGATTTATGTGATGCATCAAGTTAAATTATAGATGAATTAAGTTCAATTATGCATCCATTAATATAATGAAGGAGATGTCAAGTCATCTCTAAAAACATCATAAGTCATATGGAGCAGCAAGAAGGAACAAGTACAGTCATGAAGCTACAAGGGGAAAATAGTTGATGCATGCATACAGTCTTAGCAGCATGACTATTAATAAGACAAAGGGATCCATCCTCTTTTAGGACTATTGCAATTATTATAAGTAGATATAGTGAGAGTCAAGATTAAAAGGGCAACATTCGATAAAGTTATGTGATGGTAAAATGACAGTTTATGCAAAAGGATAGAGTGTAGAATTTTGTTTCTGTAGGAAATACTACTGCAGACCATGTTATTTCCAAGAAAAAATTAAGACATTTGATGAGGGTCTCCCCAATAGAGAGCCCAGGAATAGTGTTGGATGGTAGTCATGAATGTGAAATTCAATGAAGGTAGCCAAAAGAGGTCTAAAATTTCTATGCAACACCAAAAGACAATGATATTTCTCAGTCATGCAAGGACAGTCATAGAAATTTAGTATGACTGAGTGTTTATGAAGATAAGATAACTTTGCAAAATATGTGTGAGTACCATCATGAAAAGGGGATATTGCAATCCAGAGGATTTGGAGTCATAAAGAAAGGGAGTAGAACTCTAGTTGTAGCATGCACAATGTAGTGAGATAATAGTATGAAAGAAACCTTTTAGGTGCCATCCAAATGCATGGGGGTATTCCTTTGACATCATCATATAGAGATAAAGAATGCACATGTTAGTTTCAAAACTAAGTAGGACCGTCATCGAACAAGTCTTCATTTCCTTGTGGTAGTTTAAGGTTGCGAACAATCCCCTTTAAGTGACAACCCTATGGAGTGTTTACATTATCTTTCTCAAACAGTGTTGGTAATCATGTCAAGGGTAGTAAAGTGCAGAGCAATAAAGGATTTCAAGTGAAAAGCATGGCAATAGGGTAGATCACTTCAGATGAATTGCCTTGGATGAAGGAATGTTCATTCATAATAGGGAAACATCATGTATGATGGTGATTAGAACCAATACAAGGTGGAAGGATTCAATGAATAATGGAATACAATCTTACAATAAGTCCACAATGGTTCTTGAAGAGAGTGTTGCATTATAATATCAATTACCAGTTCCAAGATGGAAGTGTGCTAACACTTCAAATGGCAATGGGTCCTTGATGGTCCTTTTCCATGACAACACTATTTTCTATTACACAGCCTATGGCAGTCATGTGGAGATGAGGTGGTTGGTAAAAACTCATAGGTTCATCATTCTAGCATTTAAAAGGAATTGTTGTGATTTATAAATGATGCAAATTTGTAAGATTGGCTTATAAACCTTAGTGGAAGCAATCCTCTTGTCATGGTTCCTTTCATTTAATCTGCTTTCTTATGCTACTCACAAATGACAAGAACAAATATGAATAAGTGCAACATCATTGTCTTTTATGATAAGTTATTAACATGGCAGTCACCTTCAGGAGGACTTAAAAAATTGCAGATGCATCCAAGGGCAGTGCCATTGTATGACAATAGCATGCACATGGAGGGGCCAGTCCCAAATCTAATCAAAATAGTGGTAGCCATTACTTCCACCAAAAGGACAACAAATGGTTAAAGAACAATCATCTTTGATTGCCAGGTAAAAAGGAAATTGATAGACAAAACATTGAACATGAGACTTCATTCATAACAATGTGACATTGAATCCGACTATGGAGGGATCAAGCACATCTTGCTTCATAAAAAAGCAAGTTGTTACCAAGTTTCAAGAAATATTGAAGGAGCTATTGAAGCATGTTGAATGATTTACAGTCAAATTTTTTTTCCATAGATGCAGAACTACCATTTGTAGCGTTGAAACAATGATCTTCAAAAGGGAAATTCAAAATAATTTACAGACCATGATAAAAGGATGCCAATGCATAAACAATGAAAAGGGTTATAGAGAAAATAAAGAGTGGTCAAGAGACAGTGTTCAACATAGTTCAGAGCATTCACAAAAGATAGTGTTGAATAGATGGTAGATAATGATCAAAATCATGTGAAGGCCAGTATCTTCATTGTGGCACAGTCATACAGTGATGGAGTCAATAGTATGATAGGTCTATGAAAGAGAAAGCAACAAGATGGAAATTTGACAATGAATGAGTTGAGCAAAGGAAGTATTATTCAAGTTCAATCTTGATTTTACATCAATCACAGTAGCATATCATATTACAGCCATGAAAGTGTGAAGAGTTAACAAATGATATAGCCATCATAGGGGATATCGATAGGGATGCACAAAGTAAAAAACCTTGAGCTTCATAGAATAGAGGATTATTGTTTCCTTCTTCAAAATAGAAAGAGTATCGAGCATTTGAAAGGGCACAGGTTTTGACAATCCAAAACAGTCACAACAAATAAAGCTTGTAAACCCTTTAGATAGGGTTTCATGATCAAAATGAAACTATTATTCCTACTAATAATGAAACCCATAGGCCGATCATAAGGATAAGTATTCATGAAAGAATGGAAAAGATGTGTAAGTCTTTGATATGCCCGTACTGTGCAATGGCATTGAATCTTTTGCAAACTATTTTTTCTTCACATGGCAACATTGTTTTATGGAATAGTTGACTATGATAACTTCGTTTGAACTGATAAACTCTCTTAAAGTATCATTTATATTATGTTCTTACAAAATCATACCATGGTAAGGGTGATTATCGTAATGTAATAATGAATGCTATAGAAGCAGATGGTTGTGGCCATTAAAATGCAGAAACACCAACAAGAAATGCTTAAAAAGACAGAAACAACAAGTTTTTTTTCATTTTTCACTTATAGAGGCTCAAATTGAGTTTCATTCACAAAAGTAAAAATGAAAGGCATAGGGAAAATCAAGAATTTTCATCATTTGTTAGGCTCAGGTTTCTCAAGAAATGCATTGGGAGTAAAAATCACAAAGATATGAAAGAATCCTCATCATTTCAATAGCTACAATGCTCATAACGAGCATTTGTATCTGCAATATATGAGAAGAGATTGTGAGTTTTCTACAAGAAAAGCTTACCTTTGTCAATTACGAAGGACTTTCACATAGAATCTGCCATGAAATAATTCACATAACCTCTGGATGTATCTCCAATCACAGTGACCATGGTGGCTGAGTGAAACTGTAGTAGAGCAATTTCTAGAAGGTCTAATATGCAAAATGAAATGCCTTTGTAAATGATTTGCATTGTTTTTCTTTTAGGGTTTTTACCCTAACTATGGTGGCCATCTAACTTAAGCACTTTTTCTTTATGTTTAAAATTTGTACACATCAAATTAATACCTTGCATTCAATCATGCTTAGTAACTAAGGGTGCCCCCTTTAAGAATTTTATTTTTTACAAAGTCTTGTTTTCAAAAAAAGAGGCTCAAACTCATTTTTCTCCTTTTTGCATAATTTTGTAACTTTTGAAATGTTAAAAAACATTATGAAGTGATAATTTATAAATTACTTGAATAATGTTATTTAATTGCAAAGTATAAGAGCATGTGTTTTCAAAGAGTAAGTCAAGGGGTTTGAGCCCAAGTTTTTCATTTTTGTATTTTACTTTCAAATGTAAAACATTTAGTTAAATGGTGTGATTATAAACCATTTAATTAATTGTTGTTTTTTAAATGCAAAATGAAAAGAAACATGTGTTGATAAGAATAAGTTATGGGTCAAAGCAGTTGGAGACAAATTTGGAGATGCTTGACCAATATGTGAAAGGCATGAGGGATTGTGTTTGACTATTTTGGGTGAAATGAGACCAATTTGGAAGTATTTTTGTCATGCTTTTGGTATAGTTGAGTTAGAGCTTGAATTTTTTGCATTTTGGAGGAGTTTTAGAAGGTTCTTTTTTGGCCTTTATGCTACATTTGACCAGAGGTTCTAGAAGGACTTGTGTGGGCAGTTGGTTTCAAAATGACTTAAGTATCTTCAAACTTAATTTTTAGGGAGTTCTTTCTTTCTTTCTGCAAGGTATGGTAGCTTATTTTTTAGCTCTTTCAGCAGGAGGCAACACTATGAATCAGTATCAAACATATACAGTAGTATGTAACACCATTTTTATTAATGAACTTCAATGTTCTACCTTCTTAGAAGCTACTTTATTAAGCACAGTGTGGTGATTGATGAATGTTATTGTGATTTTTGATAACTCCTTCAATGCTTGTCTCATTTTGGCACCTTTAGGTAGAATAGATATATATTTATGTAGGTTGTAAGTTGTGTGATAGGTCAAATAACTATTTTAGTTTTGAAATAATTCCTTTCCTTCAAAAGTGTTAAGAGAACCAAGCATCCTTGAAAAACACTTATGCATTAATATATTAAAATATCTGAGTTATGTAAAGTTAAATTGAGCTTTTTATAAAATTGTGTGTGAAAGTAGTTGTATAGGCCTGGGAAATAACATTAGGTGAATCACAATAAGGGTTTAGTTTTTATTTTCATGTTTCTTTTGCCCCTTTTCCCAACAAGGAATAGTTTAGATGACACCAAAAAAGGGAGCCAACCCATAATCTAGAGGTCTACTTTCACAATAGGATACCCACAGCCTAAAAGTAGTCCCATGTTATTCCAAAATTGCTGAGTTCTTTCACAACTTGGAAAAGAGGTGTAGATTTGGATCTCTAACAAAAACACTTAAGAATCATAGGAAAATGATAGATGTTCTAAAACCCACATTAAATAGAACTTTAAAATATGGAGAATAGAAGAGGCAAACTACAATAATGAATAGTTTGTTATGGGGAATTGAATAAAATAATATCATGAGGAATAGTTTATTATGGGGAAGTTGAAACGGATGAGGAAGAAAGAATATAATGAAACATATTGATATAAGACACTGCCATCCCATGTAATTAACAAGCTTGACCACTTACATAAACAAACCTAGGCAGTTTGTTCCAAGGAGCTTCAAGCAGATAAGGAAAAAAAGAATATCATGAAATATATTGATACAATATTCAAGCTATGTTCTTTGTTAATAAATATTGAAGAAAAATATAGAAATTGTATAAGAGGTGTTAGAATAACAATTATTTTCTACAAGTCATTTTACATGGTTATTTTGCATAAATGATTTTTCTATAGTATTTAATGCCAAGCAATGTAGCTTGAATTTATAATTAAGCCTGTGGCACTATACGCATTTTCCAGAGATTGTTGCATCATATAATTGTTGTCATAGCCTAAAGAAAATAGGTATCGTGATAAAGAACTAGGTTTAAATAATTGATTTGGCAAGTTGAAAAGATATATGTTTAAGTGGAGAAAAAATAGTTTGGTGGCTTTTATGTGTTATTCTAATAGCTCTTTTATCTATTCAACTTTATATTTTTAATTTGAGAAAAAAAGAATATAATGAAACATATTGGTACAAGACAATAGTGAAATTGGAAAAGAGCTATTAGGAAAACACTTAAGAATCATAGGAAAATGATAGATGTTCTAGAAGCCACATTAAATCGAAGTTTAAAATATGAAGAATATAATAGGCAAACAATGATAATGAACAATTTGTTATGGAGAACTAAAAAGAAGAATATCATGAAGAGTAGTTTGTTGTGGGGAAGTTGAAATAGACGAGGAACAAAGAATATAATGAAACATATTGATATAAGACACTGCCATCCCACATAATTACCAAGCTCCACCCCTTACATAAATAAACCCGGGCGGTTTGTTTTAGGGAGTTTCAAGCAGATCAGGAAAAAAAGAATATCATGAAACATATTGATACGAGATTCAAGCTATGTTATTTGTTAATAAATATTGAAGAGAAATAGAGAAATTGTATAAGAGGACATTAGAATGACAATTATTTGCTACAAGTCATTTTACATGGGTATTTTGCATAAATGATTTCTCTATAATATTTAATAGCAAGCAATGTAGCTCAAATTTACAATTAAGCCCGTGGCGTTATACACATTTTGCAGATATTTTTGCATCATATGATTTTTGTCATGGCCTAAATAAAATAGGTATCATCATAAAGAACTAGGTTTAACTAATTGATTTGGCAAGTTGAAAAGATATCTTTATAAGCATAGAGAAAAAAATAGTTTCATGGAATTTAAGTGTTATTCTAATAGTTCTTTTATCTATTCAACTTTATATTTTTAGTTGATAGCCTACAATATATGTATAAGTGTGGAGAAAAAAATAGTTTCATGGCTTTTAAGTGTTATTCTAATAGCTCTTTTATTTATTCAACTTTATAGTTTTAGATAATAGGCTATTTGTTTGAAGTTTCCATTGGGGTTTTCATCAAGCCAGTGGTGAATAGCATTTTTCCTCTAATAGCTCTTTTACAATTTCTCTATTTTTTATAATATTTAGTGCCAAGAAATGTAGCTTGAATTTACCTCTATATATATGTATTGAATTCCCTATATCATATTTAAAAAAATATATATAGGCAGAAATATATATTGATATATACAGACCAAGACCACTGTGGCTCATTTGATAATGCAACAAAAATTTATATATGTACATGTATATCTAAACAAATGTGTATTCTATCTTTATTTGTATTTAAGTAGACTTTGATTTAAAAAGAGTTAAAAATAGCATATGTAACTATTATTTAGGTTCTGAGAAATTTCCTACAATACAACCATAGCATTAAATGATATAGCATTGAGATGTTAATAACAGAGCATTTAATGGTGTAGTATGTGTAACCTGTTCATAAGAAATATGTAAAATTGATTGCACCTTGGCAGTGAATGTCCCTATTGAAACTAAATACATTGAAAAACATTGAAAACCATGTAGATTGCATTTGCTTGGGCTCACCATCTTTATTTCCATTTTCCAACACCATGAGCAACCATTTCCCATTTCAATTTTGTGTTTGAAGATGGCTAGGAGTCCCCCTATGGCATATATATTTTAATAAGCTCTAAATTTAAGAACATGTTGGTTTGCATAACTTTTTCCCTTTGCTTGCTCTTCATTTGGCACGTTGTGCAACTCTCACATAATGTTGATACTATGAATCTTTGGCATTATACACATTACAATAGGAGAAATTGTAGATTAATATCTCCTCCCCTTGAAATTTATGAAGACAACAAACATCCAGACTGGATTTTCCCTCAATTGACTAGCTGAGAAGGCTACAAATTCAAACCTTTTATTCCCTATAGTAATGCCTTACTTCAAAGTGGACAATATACTATAGGCAACAAAAGGTTTGAATTTGTACCCTTCTTAACTAGAAAATTGATGGAAAATTCAATCTCGATGTTTTCTCTCTTCATAAATTTCAAGGGAAGGAGTTACATAGTGAGGAAAAAGTATGGTATACACATCTATTTAGATATAGCAATGTGTATATAAATAGATATATACATTTGTATATATGGATATATATATCTAGTTATATGTGTGTGTTTTTAAATGTGCAGACAAAGGGGAGATTCAATATATATATATACTTAATCATTTCTATTTTTATTGTTGTATAGCCTATTGTTTTGATAAGAAAGGGTGAAAGGACCAACTAGCAACATATACAAATATTTGCATATAGCTAGATATGTAAAAATATAGTAAAATAATAAAAAAACTACATGGATGCATATATAAGCAACCTCAAAGATAAATAGATACACATAGGGGTATATCCATATGCATTTATCATTTTTATTCTTGTTGATGTATCCCCTTGTGTTTTGATAGTATTAAAAGTACATTTCTATTCTTGTTCTTGTATCCTATGTTGTTTGATCATTTTTAGAATTGGAATAATTATAGATCGATATTTCTAAGTTATCTACCATTTTCCACTAGGATGTTGCAATACATTAATATTTTATTTTTATTGTGAAATAGAGCTTCCAATTAGTCAACTCAAATTGTAACATTTTGTCCTTGGAAAAAGTTCCCAGAACTATGTCTATGCAATCGGGTTTTGTGGATGGGTCTCCAGAGCCCCCCAATATTGATTTGTTGACATCTCCCACTGTTCCCATTGTAGAGTCTGAATCTGAGGGCATGAACCACCAACCTTTAGATCCTGATTCCATAAGTATAAATTTCCTTTTTGTTATACCTGTTGCAAATTTGGTGTTACTGTTTCTAGTTTTCCTTCGCTTTAAGGTGTATACACACATGGGTGAACTTGACAAAGCATATAGATGTACAAGGAGATACACATTGATATTTTTTAGAATATAAAAACATCCCTTTCATGTATATGTATGCATATATATATGTATACGTATGTATATATATAGATGTATATGTGTATGTGTATGTATATGTATGTATATATGTATATGTATATGTATATGTATATGTATATGTATATGTATATGTAGATGTCCTAGACGGCAGCAACTTCACCTGGTTTTTAATGGCAACGTGGAGCTTCATAGTTACATGGGTTGGTGGTGGTGGAGTTGGTGGCCTTGATACACAAAAGCTTAATGGTGAGCATTTGCTCACGCGTTAGTTAATGCATCTTGTTGTTGTTGTATGTGTATATATATGTATATGTATATGTATATGTATATGTATATGTATATGTATATGTATATGTATATGTATATGTATATGTCTATGTGTATGTGTATGCATATGTATATGTATACATATGTATATCTATATGTATATGTATATTTATATGTATATGTATATGTATATGTATATGTATATGTATATGTATGTGTATGTATATGCATATGTATATGCAAAAGTTGAATGGTAAGTGTTTGCTCGCATGAGGGTTAATGCAGCTTGTCATTTTTGCGCAATGGTAGTGGTTAAAGTAAATACAATATTCAATGTTGTAGTGTGGGAAAGTATACTTTGATTAAGTTGTATTATCAAAAGAGTAGAATATGATAGATCAAATATGAAAACAATAGATTCCCCCTACTTTTTTATTGTGTGATGTGTGATGGAATTCCATGAAATTCTACGTGGGAATTTCATAATGTTCTTGGTCAGGGGTTTTGCTAGAGTTTGCAAGCCTCCATGGCAAAAAAAAAAAGGTGGGGAGGACATTGAACATGGGTTGTGTGGTTTTGGTTTTAATGCCATATATTTGTTCTTGTGTAGATACATGGCTACAAAAATCCTTATATACACTTGGCTTCCACAAAAAATCTTACGGTCGGTTGCATACATCCAATATTGTATTCTTCTAAATAGGGGATATAACAATAGTGAAATAGTGAAAATGGTTAACACAAACAACTATAAAATCCTTTTGTATATTTTTTTTATCTATTCCAATGTTCAAACTATGTTATTCATTTTGTGATCATCCATAGATATACATTTATTTAGACATGGATACACATATACATTTTGTTACATGTTTATGTGTAATTACTACTTTAAATATATCTATGGTTATATATGTATATTCATTAATGCTAATATGGTTGAGCTTGTATTTATACACCTAGGCTATGCGAGTACATTCAAGTTCCACAGCCCAAACAATTGTTGAATTTAAAAAGGCTAAAAAACAACAACATAACCATTTGTACTATAGTAAACATAGAGAGGAAATTTGTGTGAATTACCAAAAAAAATACATGGAACAAAGGCTAACTACACCATGCACAGCTATAGGTCTTCCTGCTATCAATCTTCCCTCACAATGCCCATTGGCAATGGTAGATGCCACCCCTTATATACAATCTTAGAGCAATCCCCCTGCTGCACAAACACATCAACAACACTTGAAAGAAATATTCAATAATTGCTACCTTTCTACGATAAAGTGGTTTTGGCACCACATAGGTGCACTTTTGAACCTTTCTATTTGTTAGGTATGTAGAGAAAGCTACATAGGGATGCACAATCATATGTCAGGGTCAACAATGGCATGTGTAAGATGTTATTCTAAAAAAGGGACCCACCGCTTTAGCTCTGCAAATGGCATGGACCCAGGCCCACAACCATTGTTACTAAAAAAGCTAACACATGTTGAAGAAATTCTTATTACTAGGGTGGTTCCGGTTTTACAAGTGTCCCATGATAGAGGAGGTAAATTTAAATATAGTGGTCACACGATAAGATTTCCTCAAGATATCTCGAGCATAGCAAAACTTTTGTCGTGTTGATTGCAAGACCTTGAGGTTATGATCGTATGATGAACCACTATTGAAGGTGGTAATTATGATTGCTACGTTAATAAACATCATCTCATGGATGCATTGAAATACAAAATTCAATATGACAAATACTACAATGATGTTGAGATTGATCTTGAGGCTTTTAATATGTTACCTAATGTTGTTGTTGATGTCTCCAATTTCTTGCATACAATAGAGAAAGTTTCTAATGAAGACCTAATGCCATCAACTAGCTCAACAAATGTTGCTCAAGATGAAAATGGCTCTTCAAACTTTTCATCATTTGTCCCTTCCTTGCCAAATGCTAGACGAGAGCTCCAAGAAATCAAATAGGTATTACAAATTGAAAAAAAAGAGTAGAATATTTTGTGTTGGCCTGAAATTAGCTCTTCTCCTATTAGTGAATACAACACTGAAGGTTTATTTACAATGGCCTTTCCAACATTTTTTTCCCACTGGAGCAACACTTCCCCTCTAACCAAGGAATGTTTAATTCACTTGCATGAATATGCCCTCCAATTAATGAGATATTTGACCACAAATTTGGAAAACATGTCAGGTTTAGGTATTTCCTCTACAACTTGATAATGAACAGTAGCCAATAAACTATTTTTATCTTTGTTAGAGTGGATTTGGAAGACAAAATCCCCATGTTGTTTTCTGCATTGTGTGAACATCTTCAAGCTACCCCTGATGGCTAGATAGTTGAGTAGCTAATGTGTTTCAGTGCATCGTTACGTGGGACTCGTTCTTTTTGGAACTCTTGTCAGGCCCATCTATCTACAATGATTGAACAACTTGGCATACCTACCCTCTTTCTCACTTTAAGCTGTGCAGACACAAAATGGGATGATATTCAAAATGTTTTCTCTTCTATGGCTTGTTTGGTGAAGGATCCCTCAAAAAAGACACTAATAGATAGTGTTTTTCATAATCCACATATAACATATTTATATCTACATCATAGATTCTCTATTTTCCAAGAAGAGGTGATTGAAAAGATTTTGCATGCAAAATATTATTGATATAGATATTAATGGTAGCATCACGGCTTTGCACATGTGCATGGTTTTTTATGGCTTCCAAAAGCCCCCAACATGGACACTCTTGATTGGTCCAATCACCATGATGTTACCATGGCAAGGAACTTTTTTGATAGATATGTTTCAACTTGGAATCCATGTTGCCTTGCATAGAGATTGCTTAGAATGTATCATCATTCTGAAGAAAATATGTGCTTTTTTTCTAAAAGATAGATTCTTTCGAGTGATCCAATCATATATTATGAAGAGTTGCTAAATACAGTTCAAAGGCACACAAAATGCTCTGAATATACTTGTTTAAGGAAAAAAGGAGAGCAATTACAATGTCGGTATAAAGCACCTTGGCAACAACAACTTACCTCTACATTGACATTGGATGTTGATTCTAACAAATCCTACAAGCCAACAAGAAATTATGATCACCTAGATATTCATAGCCCACCCATGCTTGCAATCTGGTGTGCTAATGTTAACTGCCAACCAACTATTTCTAGGCAAATCATTTTAAATTATATTTCTAAATATGTAGCTAAATCTGAGAAGAAATTAGACAATTATCTTGATATGTTGAAAAGACTTGCAAATACAAATATAGTTGAGGATATAGCACTACTTTCATATCAAAAATTCATGATGAATATTCTTGTGGAGCGTGACATTTCTGCACAAGAGACAAGTCATATGTTACAAAATTTGCCTCTTCTCACTTCAAGCCAACATTATGTTTGTTTGAATGTTGGAAAAAAAGCATGGTTATGTATAAATAAAGGTGATGTTGATGAAGACCTACCAAAAAATTCTATTCATTGCTATATGCAAAGACCTCATGAGATAGGTGGTGAAACATATATTTTTGGGACCCTATGGACTACTCTTGCACTTCTAGGTTTTTTCACCTAAAAGGAGAGAGATAGGGCCAAAAAATATAATGTATCACTCAAATAAGAATTTACACAATTTTTTTTAATGTAAATGAACTTAACTGATGCAATTGACTAATTTGAATGACTAAAAATGAATGCAAAACTAAGATTTATGCTTTGTTTGAAAACATAGTGTTGTTTGAAAAAAGGTTAAAATAATAAAAAAATGCAACTTTTAACCAAAAAGAAAGTTGTAGAGGACTGGATAACAATCTGAAATTGGGTTGACTAGGACTCATTCGCCACCTTGGGCGAATCAGTCCCAGATCAGGACTTTTCTGCACAAAACCTATTTTCTAATAGCTAGGGATCTAAAACTACATCCGACTCAAATCTCATCTTAGGGTGGACTCATTCACCATGCATGGTGAATCAGTCCTCTTTTTTATTTCTGTAATCTCAAAACTTAGATCTGTATCTTGACACCTACACAACAATTTCTAATAGAAACTTGATTCTGGATCTCAAAAAATTCTTGCAAAACATCTTAAAAGAGTTGATCTAATGGGGGATTGCCTTATTCAAACCCCTATATACGTAATTAAACCTTGGATAGAGAAAAATATGCATAAACCCTAACCTTAAAAGACTAGGAAAAGATGAAATGTAAGAAGGGCCCTATTCTCTTGCTCTAGAACAAGACATGCAAGAACTTGATTGAAATGATGCAAGATCTCAACCCTAGAAATCTTACAACACATGAAACATAGGAATGAAATGACATGCAAATGCTAAACAAACATAATGCAAACCTTAATATGAAGATAGAGTGAAAATGGAAGATGGAATCAATAGGAAACCAAGTCCTTAGGCATTATTTGGTGGCTAGTTGCACCTCTTCACCCTATATTTTTTCATGAATCACCATAGGAATCCATTATCAACCCTTTGAAATGTTGGATCTTGACAAGAAAAGTGAGCTTCAAGACCTGCAAAAACCATAGTTTGCTGCCCTAAAACTTCAACTTTTTCTAATGAAACTTATTGTGGAAGACTTTACCCTAAAAATTACTCTTAAGAGATGATAAAAAGATGATAAAATATGATATATGTTTTGTAAAATGACTTGAAATGTGTATTTATAAGAAAAAAAAACTTATTTTCCCATTAATTAGACCTAAGAGGCTAACATTCATTGGAAATAAAAGTTAAAGTGATTAAATTCTCGCTTAATTTTGAATTTTCCCTCAAAGGGGACTCATTCACCACCCTTGGTGAATGTGTACCACCAGAGGGGACTCATTCGCCCAAGGTGGTGAATGGATCCCACTACTGTTGTTTAAAGGTGGGTTATCGAGGTATGATGTCATTAAATGTTGTTTTTCAGGTTTGATATGATTTCTCAGGTGAAACGGGCCACTAGATCAAAATTAATAGGTTTAAGGGGCCTATAAATGTTGTTTTGAAGGATAAATGATGTGAGGGGACTCAAAAGTGGGTCCAATTATGCATGAAATTGTCTCTTTTCTCAAGAGGGTCCAATTTTATGACACATTTAGCCCCCACTTTAGCACCCTTATGACCCTATGTGCATATGTAAGCTAAATGACTCTAAACGATGCACCTTACTACATAAAAAGGATACATATTCAAAAGGATGGGAGAACAAATCCCCCAATGTAGTTATCTGCGCAACCACAACATTAGGAACCACATCCTCCAACACACATTCATTAATTTCTCAAAAAAAAATTATGTAACTCTTAGGAATCCAATTTGAGGGTAGATGTATGCCCCACCTTGATTGCACTTGCTTTATAGTGGTGGAATCAAGGTAGCAATCTAGCCACATCAAACAATAAACATCATATCATAGGGAATTTCCAAGTACCATGCCACATAACCATTAAAAAATGATGATTTCGAGTGCAAAATCACGATTCCAATGCATCAAACGACATCGAAAATGGACTATCCTAGCACCTGTTATGATGATTTTAAGGAGATATATGTTATGAAGCCTTTAAGAGACAATAACCCTATGATAATGTGTAAAAATAAGAAGAGGTGAAAAGTGATTAAAGAAAGGGGAGAAAGTAATTTGTCACTTACTATTCATTTTACCTTTGTTTAACTTGAAAGCAATGAGTGAGAGAAGAACATGTCAAGTAGATGGGATTACACACCTTCGCAGCTAGATGATCTTCATGAGCAAGTGGCATGTGGATTTGTATCATGAAATGATTCAATTCTGTAACTTTCACATTTTGATTTGATGGTATTTTAATTATTTTTATGCATGGGTAGGTTAATTTAGGGTTCTTGGAAAAAAGGTAACAAATTATCCCCTTTTTTCCCAAAGTGTCCCATTTGTTCGCAAAGTGTCCCTTTTGTTCACAAAGTGTCACGTTTCTTTGCAAAGTGTCTCGTTTCTTTGTGAAGTTTCCCTATTTCTTTGCAAAATGTCTAAAAAGGTTATAAAGTGTCTAGGGCCATTAGCAGGAAGCACACTAGATCAGCATTAGCACACTTGCATGATGAAAATTATCAAAACTGAAAATAGTAGATGAAATTTAGAGCATTTTGTGATGATTTTGATAGGTTCCCACCGATCGTGACAAAGGCTAGGGGAAGATAGTTGACATTTTTGAGAGATCATGCACCAGTGCTATCAGTGGTAGAGGTAGAGTATTTATAGTCAATGGGTATCTATTGGGCATATCTTATTCCACCCATGAGATACCATGATACCATGTTGATGGATCTGTGTGAACATTAGGATGTAGATACATGTACCTTTCATCTTCCCATCGAGGAAATGACTACCACACTTGAGGACATACACTACATTCTCTGAGTTCCCATTCGGGGAGCATGAGTGTATTTCCAAGGGAATTGGTCATTCAGGCAGAAGAAGAGGGATATGTAGTATTGTTTGGATGGACCTGTACATGATGAGAGGGTTAGAGCACAAATTGAGCTTCCCATTTTGTTGTACTCATGAGCTCCTATGGTTAGACAGATTATGATGCACTCAATGGCACTAGTACACCTAATACAAGGGATGTACGAGCAGAGGATAGTCTATGCATGGGATCGCTGCATTCTAGCACACTTGTATTATGATCTTAGCCAGCTTGTATTTCGAGAGATCAACAATATGGTCCATTGTACACTTCTATAGGTGTGGTGCCTTCAACATATCACATGTACTAGGCTTGTCAGATACCCTATTAAATTAAAAGAGTTGATGTTAGATTTATTTATTTAAATCAAATATGAGAAGATTGTGATAATGACTTTTGATTTATTTAATTAAAAGAGATGATGCTAGATTAAACAAAATAAGGTTTAATTTATTTAATTTAATAGATAGACTTTAGAGATTTAATCAAATAAAATTAATTATTCAATTAAATAGGATAATTAGATCAAACTGGTTAATTTAATTATCGCGGAAGGATGACTTAATTAGATAGTTGATTTATTTAATTAAGAGAGGAATATTGATGAATTTAATCACATAAAGATATTTGATTAAATGGTTAGACCGAAGGATGATTCAGGATGAAATGATATTAGTTGTAAGGATCAGATGTCCAATGTCAATCAATACATTTTACATGTCTACAATTTTCCCCTCTTTGAAGCAATGTACTTGTTGCGTTGGTTCAAAGAATAAACAGTCTCGATCAAAGCCAAAAAAAATTGTTTTCAAATTCTTGCCCCACTGCTGCCCGGCGAGAGAAAACATGCCAGCATACTGCCCCCTCAACAGATTGGACGAAAAAAAATTATTTTTGGGTGATCTCGTGAAAAAAAGAGGACAAGGTGCCCAACAGGTCCAAAAAGGCTCCAGGATGCCAAAAATGTGTCTAAACATAATAAAATGATGTAAAACAGGCCTCAACCAGACAAAAATAGGTTCAAGAGTCCAAAGTCCTAATAGGATAGCCAATCAGGGTGAAAAAACCCTAATTTTTAAGCTTAAAAAGGCTTCGAGGGGTCACTTTCGATTCATTTTCACACACAACCCTTTAGCAATTTTGAGATTTGAGCTCTGACATTCTGACGAGATGGTTCAATGAAAACTCCTGATGCACATTTATGATCGGGTCTGGACTTACCAGCAACCACCCGACATTGGGGCACCGGTAAGTGATCCTTACTTGAGCTTCATTTTTCATTTTTCACATTCATTTAATACTTTTAAACTTAGTTCTTCTGCAACAGTGCTATATAGCGCCACTCAAAAAATAAACTACACCTCTCAGTGTTCCAAACTAGCTCGCCATCACTGAATGCACCACGCTGGTAGAGTTTAGAGTTTGGAAACAAAATACAAACTTCGACACTGATGCCATGGCCAGCCCCGGGGTCAGTTTTAAGTGTGACGCAATGGTTCTCTTTTAAACATGAATATTCCCAAACTACGTTGCTTGGTAGAAAAGTTCACTGTGACAGTGCTCTTTCGAAGTTTAGCCCTCCAGTGTCAGATTTTGAAATTTTCAAACTATGACACCTTCACAGATAGTGATGCTAGGATGGTTTTTTGGACGCTCGGAATAAAAAATTTCAAAAAATTTAACATGGTGACCTTTCCTGATGTAGTACATGGTGAGGGAGCTCTATTCTCGGGAGCACAGATCACGAGAGATTTTCAGTTACCTGTGAGACCTTATCAACAAGGAGCAAGATCAACTGTGGGACATGGGCCTGTGGTACATTACATACGCAGCGCCCATGTGGACCCACCTTGGGATGATGTCAGTGCTTGCCAAGAGATGGCACAATGAGACCTTGTCCTTCCACCTTCCTACTGGTGAGGCCACCGTCACCTTAGAGGACATGTGGTGCATCCTTAGATTGTTGATTCATGGTTAGCGAGTTATATTTGATATGGATGTCGGACGAGATGCTTATCACTCAATCCTTGCCACATATGAGGTTATGTTCTGTGAGGGCTAGATAGAGCTAGAGTGGCATAGGATGCTCACATCACCATTTCTTCTAGTGGTTGCAGTGATCATCTCATGTCTTATTGCCTTGGATCAATGAGACCGATATTTTAGTCCCGGTTGGGGACTCTGCTAGGAGCAGATGGTTCGTGACAGGATAGTTTGTTTTGCTTGGGGGCCTATTCTTCTTGTGTCACTCTATAGGGACTTACACAAGTACGTCTACCTCAACGACAGAGCACTCAGAGTAGGCGTTAGACTTCTCCACATGTGGGCATGGGAGCACATCATTGTTCTTCGGTCATAAGTCATTGCAATACTGATGGGGCCTGATGATCCCCTAGTGTGGCATTACATAGGTTGTGTGTCCTTTACGCACATGAGCGAGTACATGATTCCTCATTGGAGAAGGGTCCTAAATGAGATGCAAGTTTTTACATGGCGCCCATACCTTGGTCACCCCGGATGGGACGATGATGCAAAGAATATTTTCTTTACTTGCCAGGACCACTTTATGTAGGGTTGGGAGCATACTATCATGGAGAGATACATGTCCAAGTGCGTTCAACATCAGTTCGGTGAGGCATAGGACCAGCCAAAAAATGCCTATGTGGCCATATTTTCTTGAACTATAGACAGTTGCAAACAGCTAGTGGCCCGACCTTGGGCATATGATCAAGGACCCATAGATCCAAGCATGACACAGGCCTATAGAGATTGGTTTCAGCCACCCTTGCAGTTAACAGTTCTAGGAGTACACTTTGATTGGTGGAGAATAAGGGGTAGAGGGGGAGGACAAGGATGGAGAGATGGTACGTGACAGGATCAGCCAGTTGGGGCTCCAGTTTAGTTAGTCCAAGGTGATGTTCAGATGCAGGACCAGGAGCAGGATTAGGCAGATGCACCACCATGAGCTAAGCATGAGGATCACCCTCACGTGCAGCCTGCACGAGCATAGCCAACAAGGCAACTAGATTCTAGAGATGCACTGATTGCATAGCTACATGCCCAAGTTCAGACTTTGACAAGGGAGAGGGATGGGGCCAGGGTGGAGAGAGACCAGGCCATTTCGCAAAGGTAGATTGCAGAGCTACAAGTGGCCACAGAGATGGGCCAGAGACAGTAGTTAGAGAGCATGGTAGCCTCCTCCTCTTAGAGCATAGTGTCCCTTCGCTCTTATAGGGAGGTCGTTCCAGAGGCGAACTATTATCGTATGCATTATCATCAGGTTGTACCTAGAGTAGAGTGGGCCCCAGATTACTCACAATGGACCAGCCACAGACCAGTAGAGGGTAACGGTGACAGGGGCGAGGGCGGCAGATAGGACGGGTAGACTTCACTTTGATCGAGATGATATATATTTTTTGTGCCATATGGGCTCATTTTTTATAGCCCGTTGGGCCTTTTTGTACTCATTGACACACATGTACAATGATCCAATTATTTTTTACTATGACAGTTACCCGATGATGATATATATATGAGATGATGATTTTGATATGATGTGATGTGTATCATTTATTTATGCATTTATGGATGGTTCTATTTCTATATGCTATGCAATCATGTTATGGTGTGAAGCGGTGCATTTCTTTCTAATGATGTATGCATTATGAATAGATCTTATATTATGTTGTTTATGCATGATATCCAGATGGATTTATATGATATGTAATATAGATGGATGGTGATGTAATCTATATGATGATTTATTTATGTTGATGTAAATGATATGATATGTGATATGAAATAGACAATGTAATATGCAAAATGATATGGAGATGATCTATGGTGTATATGTGAAATGATATGTGAACCATGCTTATATAAAATGATTATGGATGGATGTACACTTTCAATGTAATGGATTTTTATGTTCCTATTATGCTTTGAATTTTTATAATGGTATGGAATTATTTATGCAATGAAATGCAAAAATGGTTGCGATGTGGTTATTTATGAGATATTCTATATGGTATGGATGACTAATGGATGATATAATGCAATGTAAATGCAATGGTCATCCTTTATATGATATATCTTGATGTAAATGAGATGCTTTTAAGATGCTTAGAATAACAAATATATATTATCCTAAACACATTAAATGGTAATGCAATGTATGTGATGCATTTAATGCAAAGTGGTATGGTGATGCTTTATGAAAAATGTGTTAGAGTAAAGTAATTAATTAACTTTACTCTCCTCTTAAGATTTCTCTTTATGCATATATTAGTCATTTAATAATTAATATTTAATTATTAAATGCTCTCTCCTTAGGGTTAGGTTTTCCTTTCGGTGTTGATCTCCTTTATAAGGATTGATCTTTTATATTGTATTCAATTCTTGATTCATTTTTTCCTCTGATAATACATCTTTCACTTTGTCAGAGCCAAAACCCTCGTCTTCGTTCTCTCTCTTTCTCTGTGACAGGTTTCTTGCATGTAGATTATTTGGGTTATGTGGATTTGTATTTCTCAAATCCTACATGGTATCAGAGCCAGATCTGCTGCAGCTTGTTCAGTCTTTTGAAAGTTTGAGATCCAGGTTTTGGAAGCTTCAGATCTGCGTTTGTCTTCTGTGTTTTATTTTGGAATAGGGGGGTACATTTTTTTGGTACATTTTGAGCCCAAACGGACCTCACCGTTGAGCTCGCAGCGCCCAAAAACCCCTATTTTCATATAAAATATGTCCGATTCGGACACAGTTGCTCTAGAAGGCAAAATTTTTTGCCCCAAGGCCGTACGGCCCCGGGCACGAGGATCGGGCGAAAAATCAAAAAAATTATTAAAAATGCGCTTTTTAAAAAAATGTGCCGCCGCCCAATCGCTCGGTTAAACCAGCTTGCACACGCGTAGCTCTCGCCAAGGCCCCCGGCCGACATGGCGTAGGGCATGAAACATCGTAGGGCCGCTATTCGCAATGAAAGGTGATAACCTTGAATGCACGCCACCGGCCAGCGGGAACGCATAGCAGCCACCGGCCAATGATTAATAATCGCCAGAGTGCCGGCAACCGCCACCGCCAGTCGGGTGCCGCCACCGTGCGCTACTGTGCCCCATTTTTATTTTTTACCTATTCTGGTAAATTGGACATAAATCGGGCGTCCGAGCTCCGTTTTTTGAAAAAAAATAGGCGTTGGAAAGCTGGCACCGAGCCCATTCTAATGGTACAGGAATTTTTTCAGATCTTTTCAGTTTGATTGCTTTTTTTCACAGTCAAAGTCCGATGAGCCTTTTTGCACTCCGAGGGGCATAACTTGCTCGTTTTTGCTCCGTTTTTCAAAAGCGAATAGGCGTCGGAAAGGTGGTTCTGTGCTCTTTCCAGATCTATAGTCTATTTCATCAGTAAACTTCTCAGGTACTCAAAAATTTGTCTCAACCAGTTACTACTTTCTATCATTTTCTAGCTTTCAGTATTGTACTGGGGATTGGATTTTGCATTGTGGGGGGGTGTTTTTATTTCTTGATTTCTGTTATTTACATCAGAAAACCAGAATCTTCAAACACCAAAACAAAACAAACAAACCCCTTCTGCATCTTCTGTCTAGTTCTGAAAGACCACTTAATAATAATTAAAAAATTCAAAGCAGTTGAGGCACAGTTCACAGGATGGCCGACAGACCTTTTGAACCTCTCACACCACATAATTACCACACTTGGAAGGGTCGTATGATGACTCTTCTCCAGTCTCGAGGGTTATGGTCCTGTTTAGATGAGGTTCAGCCTCAGTTGACACGTGCCTTTGAGGTTATGCAGCACAGGAACAATATGGATCAGGCTATGGGATTGATGGCTTTACACATTTCCGACAGTCTCCTATTTCATCTTGAGGGTTGTCTCACTCCTCGAGCCATTTGGACCAAGTTTGATGGACTTTTTGGTACTGTCAACGAGTTCAGAGCTTTGCAGCTTGAGGCAGAGTTAACTTCCTTGGTACCTGATTCATTTCCCTCTATTGAGGACTTTCTGATGAAGTTCAAACAGCAAAGATCTATCTTACAGGGTTGTGGTAAGACTAAGACTGATACAGAGTGCATTTTCCTGATCCTCTCCAAGCTTCGGGGTCCATTTCAGATTTTCTCTTCGACCTTCTATTCCACCATGGATGCCTTGGGTGCTCGACATGTCATGCCTTCCTTTGAGGTCTTTTGTGATCGTTTGACTCGTGAGCAAGCTAAGCTTAAGCAGTTGGATTCACTTTCAGGTTCACAGAACCAAGCGTTGGTAGCCCAGTCCTCCACAGGAAAACAAAATCATAAACCAAAGACCACAGAGCATTGGAAGGATTCCAGTTCACAGCACATCTCTGATTCACCTTCTCCTAAGGGGGAATCATCGAAGAAAGATAGACCTAAGTGTGCTTATTGTAATAAGCCAGGACATTCTGAGTCCAAGTGTTATGAGAAGAAGATAGATGGATATGCCAAACAGGTTTCAGATTTGACAGCTCTTCTTGAGAGGAACAATATTCATCACTCTTCTTCATCTACATTAGGTGAGTCTTCTTCTTCATCTTCATTCCAGTTAGATGGACAGGCCCCACATAAGGGTCATGCATTATGTGCAACCACTAGTTCACATTCATCTAGATGGCTATTGGATTCAGGTGCTTCACACCATATGGCATCTTCTCAGGACATGTTCTCATCCTTCGAGGCTACATCCTCACCACACATATTGATGGGTAATAACACTTATATGAGTGTATGTGGGAAAGGTTCTATCAACATTGATGATGGTACATTCAATGATGTACTATGTGTTCCATCTTTGTCCACTAACCTTCTCTCCATCTATCAGATTGCTCACAGTGGGACAGGGAAGACAGTTGAGTTTACACCTGATTCAGTGCACATCAGAGACATTCAGACTGGCAACATTGTTGCAACAGGGACAGTTGATCACTCTTCCTGATTGTATGCATTCACACACTTTGGTCCACCATCTCCATTGTCTGAGTTTTCCTCTCTTTCTACAAGAGAGCATGCAGTATCTGAGGTGAAGTTTGGTCACTTGAACTTATGTGTTCTTCCATCTATTCATGAGACTAGTGTTGAGACTTCTACACCTCTACCTCCTGTTGAGATCACATCTATTCAACAGGATTCCTCTTCAGCTATGACTAACATTGTTGCTCCTCTCATCGAGCCATCAAGTGTAGTTGTTGAGGCCATATCAGAGGAAATTCCTTTCCTCACAGATGACAGTTTCAGCACACCTGTTATCCCATCTTCATTGGAGATTCCATTTCAGGATCATCTTGAGTTGTTTGATTCACCATCTTGTTATTCAGACACTCATACTGCAGTTCCATTCTTTAGTGAGCATCATCCAGGATTTCCATTTTCACCTCACATTCAGGGATTTCCTCTTCCTCGACCGTTGGATCTGTTTCTTCCTCCGAGGAGACGCATTGTTTTGATCATTGGCACAGGGGTTCTCTCATTCTGGGGGGGTTTTGGAGCCTCTTCTCTCTCCTATGGGGGAACATATTTTGTACTTGCGTGATAGAAGCAGTTCTTGGGGGGTCATGTTGACTCCTCTATCTCTCTTCTTCTTTCACTCTTGTTCATCTCTTTTTGGAGAGGAGTTTTTTCCCACTGGGTTTTCTCCTTTACTCCGCTTTATAGAGATTTTCTTGTATTCGGGTACCTGATCAGGCCATGTTGTCGGGACCCTCTGTTGCATTGTAGTTCCTTTGCTTTCTTCTGCATTGTTTGTAGCTGCATTGTAGCTCATCTTAAGGGGGGGTGTTAGAGTAAAGTAATTAATTAACTTTACTCTCCTCTTAAGATTTCTCTTTATGCATATATTAGTCATTTAATAATTAATATTTAATTATTAAATGCTCTCTCCTTAGGGTTAGGTTTTCCTTTCGGTGTTGATCTCCTTTATAAGGATTGATCTTTTGTATTGTATTCAATTCTTGATTCATTTTTTCCTCTGATAATACATCTTTCACTTTGTCAGAGCCAAAACCCTCGTCTTCGTTCTCTCTCTTTCTCTGTGACAGGTTTCTTGCATGCAGATTATTTGGGTTCTGTGGATTTGTATTTCTTAAGATTTCTCTTTATGCATATATTAGTCATTTAATAATTAATATTTAATTATTAAATGCTCTCTCCTTAGGGTTAGGTTTTCCTTTCGGTGTTGATCTCCTTTATAAGGATTGATCTTTTGTATTGTATTCAATTCTTGATTCATTTTTTCCTCAGATAATACATCTTTCACTTTGTCAGAGCCAAAACCCTCGTCTTCGTTCTCTCTCTTTCTCTGTGACAGGTTTCTTGCATGCAGATTATTTGGGTTCTGTGGATTTGTATTTCTCAAATCCTACAAAATGAATGTAATGTGGGAGATGAATTTATGATATTTATATGATGTGAATATGTATGCTTATAATGCGATGGATTACCTATAATGTTCTTGTACCTATTATATTTTATTATGCGGTAGATGGTAATATGAAATGATTACGAAATGTTTATGCAAATGAATGTTATGCGATGGTTTATGTGATGAATGCAATGTGATGGAAAAAGTGGATGTAATGTGATGAGAAAGGGATGTAATGTGGTGAAAAAATGGATGTGCTTATTTATGGAAAATGCTTATATAACATGTTTATATGATGATGAAAATGCAATGCATATGTTTCCTATATGATATGTTTATGCAATATGCTAATGATTTGTGGATCCAGGATCGATGATGATGATGATGATGATTAAATGTCATAGTACCTTGTTAGCGTTATGAGCAAGAAGGGATGAGAGAGAAGAAGACATTTCAACAAGACAACAAATGATGAATATGCAAATGGTGATGACTACCTGCCGAGGAGTTAGGATTTTCAAAGGGCCAATTTTCTTATGTTTGATAACACACGTCATACGATGCATCAAGGTATAGAAAACCAGGATGGCATTGTACCTAGTGTGATGGACTTTGACTTGAAAAATAGATAGGAGTATTCATGTTCACACCTGACATAAAAAAACCTTGCTAGGATGAACTTTAGAAGTTTTAAACATCTCAGACCAAAGCACAGAAAGGTATAACCTATCAATGCAATAGTCAAGAAGCTGTCCAAAAAACCCTCCATACATATCTAACAAAGCAAGTATTTGCTAAGGTTATTTTACAAGAACGTCCTACAAGCACAACAAACAAAAGATAATGATCCTTGCCCCATTCCTATCTCTCTAAATCCATTTTTTTGGACATCATCGAGAGGTTATTGGAATGAGAACAAAGAGATAATTCAAAAAGACCAAGATAAAGTAAACAAACAAGCTGATGTTCTTCAATACCGCTAACCAAAAGGAAATGTGTTTTCAAGGATAAGAACAGAAAATATTGCCAAAAGATAATTCCCATTGCAAGAAGGATACATCCTAGGACATGTTAGTGGATGGCGGCACATCATTTATTTTATCCAAAGTGTTCTTTCAAATGATTGATATGGGACCAATTGGATTATGGGCTATCGACACCAAGAGTTGACCAACTTGCTTATGTATTGACTTAGACTTAAGACTTGACGTTTTGAGTTTTCATTTTTAACCTGCTAGACTTGTTTCCAATTGTTTATTATAAGTGTTGTTATTGTGGGTGCAAGCGAGATGAGACAAATGAATTTTTTCAAATATTTGGATGTTTTTGGAGTTTTGCAATGTTTTGAGGTTATTTTTCATATTTTTTGAGATTTTCAAATGTTTTGATTTTTCAATTTTTCAATATTTTGGGATTTTCCAAAATTTTGACCAAGAGACTAACTGAAAGACCTATCCTAGGGGCCTTAGGGTCTGATCAACAGATTATCCTTTCCTACGTTATACACATAGATACCACATAGTTTGACTGATAACTTGGCCGATTTACAGATGAAGATATACATGATGAGATGTCAGTTTATTATGACGGACTCCTAAAGGACTGACCTAAGTGTCTTGAGGGATGATCAAAGATCAACCTTGCCTACATTCAGGGCTCAGAGACCCGTAGTTTGACAAGATGACTCTGTTTTTGACTTTTTTGACCTATTTTGAGATTTTGATATGTTTTGATGTTTTTTGGATTTTGGTGATTTTTTGATGTTTTTGGATTTGCTGATGTTTTGATATTTTTTTTGGTATTTTCTAAGATTTTAGGATTTCAAGAATATACACGAATCTAATCCGATGAGAACATTCCCCTAGCATGATGCAATAGACTACTCCAATAAAGGCAGGACAAACTGACCTTGAGGATGGACCGAGTAGTACTAGGAGGGATTATGATACAAACACAGGACCAAGCTATGGTGCGGATGTGGGTGGATGAGTGATGGATGATGGAAATGTAATGGATGAATTTTTTTGGACAAGTCATAAAGGTCCTGGTGGATGTAAAGTGCTTATTTATACAAGGCACATGTTTGCCAAGTTTTCACCAAGGCACTTGTCCAAAGTGCCACCGAAGTGGTTTTCACTAGAAGATGACTTTTTCTCTTTACTGTTTTTAATCCTTTTTCTGATTTTTTTGGATTTTTTTCTTTTTGATTTTTTTGTTGTCACCAAGATGCCTATTTGCCAAGTTTTCACCAAAGTAACCATTTTTTTAGGACATTTTCTGATTTTTATTTTATTTTTTGGTTCTATACCTTGAAAGATTAGGAATAAAAAATTTTGAGATGAGAGTTATTCATGGGCTCTTGCAGGGGTTCCCCTTCGGGTGTTGATAACTAATATGCCCCTAACTTATAGCTTGCTATGATAAAAAAATGGTCCCAACTAGTTGGGTTCAAATTTTCCTTTACTGTTTGGATTTGGGACATTCTTCTGATTCTCCTTTAGTACCAGTTCTCTGACTTGGAATGTTTTGCTTCTTATTTTCTTGTTATAGCTCCTCTTGAGTCTATTCTGATAGACTTGCAAATGATTTAAAGCATCTATACACCACTCATCCAATAGCTCTAGCTCATTCAATCTTGATACTCGGTACTCCTCATCCGTGATGAGGTTTTGCAATGATATTCTTAGTGATGGGAGCTCGATCTCAATGGGAAGTACTGCTTCTAATCTGTAGACCAAGGAGAAGGGGGTGGTGCCGGTGGGTGTGTGGATGCTGGTTTGGTAGGCCCAGAGGGTGGGATTGAGCTGCAAATACCAATCACGACTTGTGTCATTGACTATTTTCTTGAGGATATTTAAAATGGCTTTATTTGTGGCTTCTGCTTGGCCATTGCCTTGGGGATAGTATGGGGTGGAGAAGTGATGTTTTATTTTGAATTATTCACACAAGTTTCAAATATCTTGATTTTTGAATGGTGTCCCATTATCTGAGATAATGGCTTGTGGGACACCATAGCGGCAAATGAGATAGTTCAAGATGAACTTTGATATCTGCTTCCTAGTTATATACGTCATGGGTATGGCTTCCACCCACTTGGTAAAGTACTCAATGGTGGTTATGATGAACATGTGGCCATTAGATGAAGTGGGAGTGATTTTTCCAATGAGATCAAGTCCCCACTGCAAAAAGGGCCATGGTGTGATGATGGGATGAAGTTCTTAAGCTGGAGCATGGATGAGGTCCCCATGTTGTTGACATTATAGACACCTTCTGACATAGTCATGTGCCTCTCTTTCCATTGTAGGCCAATAATACCCTATCTTCAGTAGTTTTTTGGCTAGGGTCATTCCACTCAAGTGTGAACCATAGATGTCGTTATGTACTTCAGTTAAAGCGGTCAATGCCTCCTCAACATTTAAACAGCGTAATAAGGTTCCCTCTATGCTTCTATGGTATAAGGTATTTCTTGGGATGATGAATCAGGAGGCCTTTTTGAAAAAGGTTCATTTCAAGGTTGAAGGTAAATCGGCAAGTATGACCCCTATTCACAGGTAGGTATAAATGTCATGGTAAGGATCACCGGGACCAACGATTTCACACATAAACTCTGACTCTAGTACCTTGAATGTGGGCATGAGAAGCTGCTCTACCAAGAATTCATGTTTTAGAACATTGTGAGGAATGTCTAGTAGGGATCCAATTGTTGCCATGACATCTATTTCTCTATTGTTGGCTCTAGGTATTTGCTCAAATGTGATCTCGATAAAGGATTCCTTGAGAGTCACCACCAGTTTTTTGTATGGAGTGAGCTTATCATCCTTAGTCTGGTATTCACCATTCACTTGGTTTACTATCACCTGAGAGTCTCTGTATACTCTAAGGGCCATGATGTGCCACTGCACTACTATTCTAAGACCTATGGTTAAAGCCTTGTATTCCACAATGTTGTTAGTACAGGGAAACACCAATTTATAGGACATTGGTATGCAATCCCCCTGTGGGGTGATAAAGAAGACATTGGCTCCTGATCCATGTTGTGTGTATGATCCATCAAAGTAAAGTTTCCAGTGGTTAGCTATGTTGAGATTAAAGATGGATTCATTTGGAAATTATGAGATGACGGGATTCTCTGAGTAGATTGGTGCTTTTGCAAGATAATCTATGATAACTTGGCCTTTAATTTTTTTCTACTCTATGTATTCAATGGCATACTCTGATAGTATCATTACCCATTTTTCCATTCTTCTAGTGAGCATTTCCTTTGATAGTAAGTAATTGAGAGGGTCGATTTTGGCGATGAGTTTTATTTTGTGTGCCAACATGTAATGTCTTAATTTTTGTGAAGCAAACACTACTGCTAGACATGCTTTCTCAATGAATGAATAATTTAACTCATACCCAACCATTGTTCTCCTAATATAATAGATGGCTCTTTCTATCCAGATTTCATCGTGTTGAGCTAGGAGAGCACCAAGGGCTGTTGTTGTTGCTGACAAAGAGAATTAATTATTTTCTTGGGATTGGTGGCATTAGGACAAGTGGTGTAAGTAGATATTCTTTGATCTTATTGAAGGCTTCTTCACACTTGTTATCCCACTTGTACACTACTCCCTTGTGAACTAGGTGAGAATATGGATTATGTTTATTTGCCAATTGTACTATGAACCTTTGAATGAACTGAAGCCTACCTTGGAGACCTCTCAATTGTTTCAATGTTTTGGGTGCCTCCATCTCTAGGATTTCTTTTACCTCTACTGGATCTACCTCAATACCTCTCATTGATACTATGTATCCTAGAAACTTTCTTGATTGTATGTTGAAGATGCACTTCTTTGGATTTAATCGGACCTTGTATTCCTCCAGCCTATCAAAAATGGCACTTAAGGTTGCTATGTGATCCTTCCTCTTTTTGGATTTGGCTAGTATTTCATCGACTTAATCTTTGATAGTTTTATGGATCATGTCATGGCCCTTTGGTATGTTGCTCCTACATTTTTCAAGCTGAATGGCATCATATTCTAGCAGTATGTCCCCCATTGACAAGTGAAAGCCATTTTATGTTGGTCTTCTTTAGCAATCATTATCTAGTTGTATCCTGAGAAATCATCCATTAAGGAAAGCATTTCATGTCCTGCTATCATATCTACGATCATGTCAATGTTGGGCAATGGGAAATCATCTTTTGGTCATGCTTTATTTAAGACCCTAAAATCTGTACAGATTCCAATGCCCCCATCAGTTTTTGAGATAGGAACTAGGTTTGACATCCATTCTGGATAATCTATAGGATGAATGAATCCTGCATCTAATAACTTCTTTAGTTCCATTTTGACTAGCATGGCGATCTGAGGGTGAATTTTCCTAAGCTTTTGTCTAACGGGATTTGCCTCAGGATATACTGCTAGATGATGAACTACAATTTCTAGATCGAGCCCTAGCATGTCTACATAGCTCCATGCAAAGTTCTTGTTCTTCTAATAGTAATGATTCCGCATAGAATGTGATGTGTGGGGTTTCCTCTGTTCCTAGGTTAACTGGATTGCACCTTTCTACTTAGACTGCTGATTTTTCTAGATGAAGAGCTCTGAAAGGAAGATTGAATCCCCCATCCTTAGGTGCCTCAAAGAGGTTTTCACCATTGGATGCATCCTTTCTTTTTACTTTTTTCATGTCGGAGAGTGCCACAGTGTGGTTTTCACTCAAGGACTTAGATATTATTCTTAGTTTCTCACTTTTGTGACTGAGGGATTCAATCATTTCCCCATAATAGGCCTGTGTATCTAGCTCAATGATGAATCTTTCTTTTTGATCCCCACATGGAATGTTATCCCATAGTCCCATGAATTTTGAGAGTGCCTCATCATTTTCAAATGTATCAAGAACTGGTGGTCCTCATTGGTCATAATCGATGAGTTGGGGGTAAACTAGGCGAATTTCATGATTTTGATGGTTTGAATCAAAGGATAAGGTGCTAATCATGAGAAGTGTGTTATCCTTGAAGAGCCTAGGTAGGTTGGATATGGGATCCTCATCATCACTACTGCTACAGATGTCAGTTATGCCAAATGTAAAGTTGTCCATGACTCGACCTGTAGATACAGGTAAGCGAAGTTCGGCTGCGGATAGCTGAGGATTATTTACCTTTCTAATTGGAGGACTTTGGCCATGTATGGTTATACTCAGAGGGGTACATTTGAGGCCAATATTTCTCATTCACGTCTTCAGAATGATAAGTATTATAAGCCCGTTTTCATTTTTCCCAATTCTCTGGTTTCTATCATAGCACATTGTGAGCAACATTTGCAAACCTTTGCTTTTGTCATCCATTGGTAGATTGGCTACTAGTACATTATCTTGGTATAGGAGATGAGATGCGTCCTCCTCTATGATTTCTTGGTCGAGATCTCTCCAACTTCTAAAGTTGGGATAGTGTTCAGGGGATGTTTGAGATGTGGAGGCTTCATTTGCTTGTGGACGTCCTCATGATCTAGGAGATTGTGGTAACTCTTCTACCACAAAAGAATTTTTGGGAATCATGTAATTTCTGCAACCATTATCCTAGATGATTAGTTTGATATCAAAGATGGTGGGGATGGTGGGAGTGGCAGGTGTCTCTGTCGCAGAAGTGGATGCGATAGTGGCTGGATCAACGTATGGTGTTGATGGACCTTCATCTTTTCTAGGCACTTGAGGGATTTTGTAGTATTTTTCCTCAAGGTTCTTGCAATAGGAAAATGGCTTAGGATCTCCATGGAAGGTGACCTCTTATCCTTCATATGTGAATTTGACACATTGATGGGAAGTTGATGCTACCACTTGCATTGTGTGGATCCATGGACGTCCTTGGAGAATGATATAAGGTAAGTCGAGGTCTAGGACCTGACAGGTGCTTTCCATGATAGATGGCCCTACTTAATAGGGATTTTGATTGTGCCTTGGGACAATCTTTCCTGATCATCATATGCTCTTATTGTGATACCTTTCCCTTTTTCGATGGAATCCTCTGAGGGTTTTAATTGTTTAATGAGCTTGAGGGAACAAATATTCAAGGTTGCACCTCCATCCACCCAGCCTCGCTTAACTTTACTTTTTTGCACTAGAACTTCTAAGTGGAGTGCATAGTTATGAGTTGGTTGAGTGGGAAAGTCCTGGTCAGAGAATGCAAGGAGGTTCAGAGTAATGATATTGTCGACCATAGCTTGGAATTGTTTCGCATCAAAATCTGTGGGGACAGTGGATCGATGTAGTGCTTCCTCAAGGATTTTCTCGTGGGCGGATGAGATTTTTATCAACTCCATGATGGAGATTTGTGTTGGCATTCTTTTTAGTTGATCAAGGAAATTGTAACCATTGGGAACGGATCTAGGTGCAGGGACTATGTTTGGTTGGGATGATCCTGTGATAGTAACTTTCCCACCTCTTGTGGTGACTCCACAATCGGCTTGAGATCCTTTGATAGTGATTACTATGCAGTATTCATCTAGGGAGGCAATGACAGTTTCATACACATGATTCACGTTTGTGAGGGTGCCTTTTCCCTTATCGGTATTATTGCTCCCTTTATTGTTATGGTTAGGCATTAGATTCATGTATATTTTGAGATTTTCATTCCCTATTGGCTGTTCCACATTTATGATTCTCTGATCGATGAGATCTTGGACTATGTTTTTTAGTCTCATGCGGTTGTTTGTAGTGTGCCCTTTGATTTTGTCAAAATCCAAGAGTTGATTCTTGTTTTACCAAGGAGGTTTAACATCTGGTTCTTGGTAGTTCTCATAGGTGGGAATCTTGATGAGGTTTTTGTTTAGTAATTTCTTCATGATGACTTCAAGTGGTTCCCCGAGAGCAGTGTACTTTCGCTTGGTGAAGTTCTTGTTTCACTGGGGAGGTCCTCTTTGGTCATTGACGTTATTGATTGCTTGGTTGTTGGTTTGTTGTGTTAGTGTGTTCACTTGATGATGGTTTTGGATTTGTTGTTGAGGTGTGGGTGTGTTCTACCGATGGGAACTAATGACAAATTTGGCATCGACGACACCATCGTTGGTAACATTTTTTTTCTTGCCCATGTGCGAGGTTTGTCATTGTAATTGGTGGGTGGGTGATTTTCTACTGTTCAGGATATGAATTTGATCCTCTCGGTTGTGTCATAAGGGATCGTTTGATGTTGAGCACCTTGGAAATCAACTGGTCATATGTGGTGATCCCTTGGACCTTGAGATGGAATTCCAAGAGGCCATCAACGTTGGATATGATGGTGCATACTTGTTATTCCTCAGGCATGACCCATTTGCTCCGATTGGCCTTGGATCGCCATCATTGTAGGAATGAACTGAATGATTCATTCTTACCTTGTTTTAGAGCTAAGATTTCCTCTAGACTAACATCCATGGAAATATTGCATGTGTAGTTTTTGATGAATGTGTCTATGATTTCTTGGAATGTCTTGATACTTATAGGCAGGCGAGAGAACCATTCCATAGTGTGGCCCACCTAACTCCTAGGAAATAGTCACATCAGATAGGTATCATCCTATGAGACTTCCATACAATGAACCTGAAATTCCCTAATGTGATCTTCAAGGTTTCCCATCCCATGGTACTTGTCAAACTTGGGGATCTCAAATCCCTTCGGGAATGGTTTCATCACAAAGCTCCTATTGAATGGATAAGGACACAAGTTACTAGATTTTCTTGTGGTTCACCCTGATTGAAGATTGAGCACTTTTTGCGAGAGCAACTTGATTTGTGTTATCACATTGTTTTGTGGATCAAGAGGTGGGATGAAGGTGTTTTGAGGTGGTTTTCTTGTGGATGTGATGGGTGTATTGGTTGATGTGTTGATTGGTGGTATCTTCCCATTCTGTTGAGCCATGTATGCTTGCACTTGCTACTGTATAAACAACACTTGTTGTTGTTGCACTAAGATTTCTTGTTGATGAGCCTATTGTTCACTTGTTTTTGTGTTGTTAATTAGGTTGCTTCTTGTTTCTCTTGGTATTGTTTTATTGCTTGTTGATATGCTTGTAGTTGTGCTACTTATTTTTGTGCAAGAAATTGTGCTTGTTCCTATGCTTTTTGTGCTTGATATTGGGAATTCACCTAAGCTTGAGCTTGAGCTTGTGCTTGTGTTGCTTGAGCGGCTTGTTGGGTAGCTAGTTGTGCAGCTTGTTGAGTAGCTAATTGCGTAGCTTGTTGAGTAACTATTTGCATGGATTTTTGCTTTTGTACTTGAAGGAATTCCTTTTGATAAGCAGCTTGCTCAACTGCTTGTAATTCCATGTTGTATTGGCTTAAGATATTGGAGCTTGGTGGTGGTGGGGGTGGGGGTGGTGAGCGGTGATGTCATGCTGGCAGTTTGAGTGGTGAATGGTGTGATCAGTGTGGTTGGTCCTTGAGATCCCATGCTTTGAGATTTTAAGGGGGTGGTTGATGATGTTGTGATTTCTTGTGTAGTTTTCATCTATTTTTGTGATATCGATGACAAGTTTTGAGAGTTTGGTGTGATGTTTTGGTTGATTTTTGGGGTGTTGGTTTGATTTTGATTGATATTTGGTAAAGGTGAGAGCCCCAATCCAAGTAGTGGTGTGGATAATGGTGGTAATGGTGGAAGAGGTGAAAATGTGAGGGATGTGATCTCTTGAGGAAATGATGTGGTGCCAAAACTTCCCCCAGGTCTGAACATGTCACCTTCTCCTTGTGAAGTTATGGGGAGAGAAGTTTGGGGTGTTGCACAGAAGGATGATGATGATGGATCATTAGGATCATGTAAAGTGAGAGGGGTATACTTATGTAATGGATTTTGGGGTATGTTTTGTTCCAAAATGGAGTTTGCATCCAAGTCTTGATTATTGACAAGGGGGTGTGTTTGAATGGCATTAATAAATGCATTTCCCTTATTAACATTAGGTTAAGTTGGAGCAAAAGATGTTGTGATCTGCAGGATGTTTTGAGTGATGCTTTGGGATGGGGGTGTAGATGAGATGGGGAGTGTGGATGAAATTGGAGGCATGACCTCCAAATATGGTTTGATTATAGAGCTCATGTCAAAATCAAAAGGTAATTTGGCCCCTTTTTTTGCTAGTTCGAGCATGTATAGTGAAGGGTTAAGCCTCGTCATGATATTGATGATCTTATGGTTCTCTGGATTTTGGATCATTTCGGTGATTTATTCATGTGACATCCCAAAGGTAAGATCCTCTTCTTGGCTTTCCTCTTGTGGATTTTGTGATGATGAGAGAAATTTAGTCAAAGGATTGCTTGATTCAACGAGATTCATTTCAGAGTTTGTTTGGCTTAGGTCACTTGAAGCAGGTGTTTCTTTGTCGGCTTCAATGTTCTTCTTGTGTTGAGATCTAGTTTGCACCATAAAATAGGGATCATTTTTTAAGAATATGGGAGATGAATCTCTAATTCTTTGTCTAATTGATATATTTTTAAGAACAAAAGAGAAAATTTTAGGATGATGCTAAGATCAAAGGATGATAATGATATGGATGTTAGATGGATTTTTGGTGGATGATTGGAACTCTTTAAGAAAATTTTGAAGGGTATGTTAAACTTTAGGACTTGATTTAGGATTGATTTGTTTTGGATTTGGATTTTGGTGAACTCATGAACTCTAAGAGGTTGGATGTTTTCCTAGAGTTAAATCATTCACAAGATGCTAATTTTTCTAGGTGTGAGAAGAAGGATTCATCTAAACACTAATATCCAAACAAGATGGTTTTGATAATGAACTCTTAAATCCCTAGATGTTGAATGTTATCAAGGGATGAATTTGTTCAAAAATTTTGATAATTTGATCAAATATGTGGAGAAGGATGCATCTACACACATTCAATAAAACAAGGTGATTTTAGATTGATTTCAAATGATTTTCCCAAAGTTTAACATAAAGGATTTTTTCAAGACTTTCGAAGAGTTGATGATGAGATGATTTTGATTTTTTTTTTATGTTCAAAGATGGATGGGGGGCTGATTTAGGATGTACCTAAAAAGATGCTTTGTTTACTAGACCTCGGTATTGAAGAACATACAATACTTCTAAGGACCTCTATAACTAAGAAGTGGTTCAAATTGAGGATACATTTCTGGATTGTTCAAAGGGATGAGTCTATAGAACCTTGTGAATTTTTCCTTATCTTGATATGTTGATTTTGATTGCACTTCCTATTGTATCTCTTGATGACCTTTCGAGTGTGACTCCTAAATTTTGAACTGTGAATCAAGGACTTTTGTTTTGGGATTTTGACTTTCTTGGAAATCAAGAGGTTTAAACACATGTGAGAGCCAATTTTTGTTATCTTTTCTTAGTGACTTTGTTTTCCACAAACACTTCTTTGATTAGGTTTCCAAACTATATGTCCAATGTTTTAATTTCTTTAAATCCCACAAAGTAGGTTATGTGGAAATTTGATGAATTCAAGGAAAGGGTTACCTATTGTTTATCTTTAGTAGAAAAATTGAGATGAAAATCCAAGTGCTTAGAAACCTCTAAGGATGTGAATCCCAAGATAAAGCAATAACACATGAATTTGGTCAATTGTATTTTCCTCCTAAAGGGTTTTAAATTTTGATGATGATATTAAGTGTTTCTTTCCAAAAAATTTCAAACAAGCAAAGCATTTTGTCACCAAGAATAAGCACAACCCTATGGATATGAAAGAAAATATTTGTTGAGTCCCCACTTGGACAAGTCCAACTACGCTTATCTTTAGTTAATGGTTAGATGCTTGACCCCACTGGCTCCCCTCCACGACACTCACTTATACGGGGAAGTCAAGCATAAGGACCCATGAAACTCCCATGGCATGCTTTCCATTTCTACTAAAAGACCATAAAAGTGTGGGCCAACTTCAGAACGACCATTCTTGTACCAACAAATAGATCAAGGATTTTGGAAATTCTAAAACATGGGTTTTAATTAGGATTTTTTTGTTCGTAGGAGTTGACCCAATGTGGCGAGAGACCATTTCAACCCTTCTCATCAGAGCCAACCACGTGATATTGGAATTTATTCCAATACCCACATTTATATCTTGGTTGGAAATACTCTCAGGTTCAGAGTGTTACCAATTGAGTCATTCCCTTGGGTGAGTACTTTTTCCCCAAGGAAGGCCCTCTAAGATAAACAATAGCAAGTAAATGTATTCATAGTTTGATCAACCTTCGTTTAGAAATAAAAGGAGAACACATACAATAGATTTACTCACACTCGCACAATTTGTTCAATTTTAAACCCAAAATGAAGTGTGGAGGTGATTACTTTATCTCAACCTAAGATCACAAAAAGGCCTTTTGATTCTCAAGATCACTGTAGAGCATGAGAGAAGTGCATACGTCCTTTTTGATGATGTTAGTTTAAGTAAGCAATCACAAAAACAATTTTTTACATGTTCATTTTAACTTTTCAAAGAAATTGTGAGTTCGTTTTAAAAGCACCAAAGTAATTGTCACAATTTTCCTTGTTCAATTTTTAGTCCCAAAACAAACTTTAGTAAATTTGAGTCATAATGTTCTTTTTAAGCCTTCTTGTAACAAGAATTCAAAAGTTATTTTTAAAGCCCAAATGAAATTAGTAAAGCCTAAGCATAAAAAGATGACAAATTTTTCCTTAAAAGGAATAATGAATCCTCCAAGAGTGTTAAACAAACACTAGAGTGTTTAAAAACACTTATTTTTATGAAATAACACCATCGTGCTTCTATTCCTCTTCATCTTTGATTGGTCCAACCTACCAGAAAAATTAGTTATATTCTACAAAATAGAGGTAAAAAAGGTAGAAAACAGACAGAAGAATCATAATTTGAAAAAAAGTGCATGCTACAAATAAAATTTCACTTCATACTCCCCTCCAGCGACACAATCCACAAAGGCGTCGTAGTTTGATTTCACCAACCGTGCTATATAGCGCTGCTTTCCATTCAGCATCGCTCTACAGCTAGGCCAGTGAGCATGAATGTGTCACACTTTTGTCCAGCGGTGCAGTTTGGGTTTTTGAAAGATTCTCGTGGGTGAAACAGGTTCAGCAACGCAGTTTGGAATTCACATTTCTGGGCGAGAAGACTGAGGCGTCGTAGTTTGAATTGTTAGCGATTCCATATAGTGACATGAAGAACCAACGTTGCTGAACAGCGATGCTGAGCCTGTAGACAAAGAAAAACACAGAATTTTGAATAAAAAAATGTGATTAGAATGTGAGAATGCCCTCCTTCTAGTGCCAAAATGTCGAACCCCAATCCAAATACCTACAAAACACAACAAAAGAATAAATTAGGAGATCAAATGCAAGTAAGAACAAGGATTCCCCATGAAATCCATTGGCAAAGCTTAAAATAGGAAATAAAGCAAGAATGAAATGAAAGAACAAGAAAGCAAGCTAAATCATATTGAAGACAATGCAAACTCTTGATCCCATGGGGGAATTGGTGCCAATTTGATGTGAAAATTGGCCCTTTCCCAACTCCAATGCTAACTTTGATGATTTGAAGAAGGTTGTGATCCACTTTGATGAAGAATTATGAGTGCTTCAAGACAAAAATCTGCATAACCTAGCTACAAATTCAAAAATATGGATGAAGATTGCTAAATATTTGAGCATAGTAAGTTTACTCAAATTGTGGATGATGAAATGAGGAGAGTAGCCTCTTATTTATAGAATGAGAAGATGGAATAATGTCCAAAATAGAGCAATGTGGGACTAAAAATTAGCCAATAGCAAAGTGCCACTTGTCAACTTGTGAGTGGATGGAGGATGTGCAAGTTTTAAAGAATGTGTCAATAAATGCATATATTTGAATTTTGAATTTGTTGAAATGACATGTAAGAGGGAAATAAAGTCCATTGAATGCCACTTGGCTCAAGGAAAAAGGACTTTGTAAGAGGAGTAAATGTTTTGTTGGAAGGACAAAGTCTGGATTTTGAATTCAAACTTGAGGAATATTCCTTAAAAGATGCCTTGTTGAAGAAAATAGAGATTTAATAAATCAAATAACTCTATTTTCATGTGCAAGTGGTAAAAGATGGAGGATGGGATATGAGAAGAGATTAAATTAATCAATGTTAATTAATTTAATGTAGGGATTAAATGATGTGACCTATTTGACTTAAATTTGTGGATTTATTTAAATCAAATATGAGAAGAATGTGATAATGAATTTTGATTTATTTAATTAAAAGAGATGATGTTAGATTAAACTAAATAAGGTTTTAATTTATTTAATTTAATAGATAGACTTTACAGATTTAATCAAATAAAATTAATTATTTAATTAAATAGGATAATTAGATCAAACTGGTTAATTTAATTATTGAGGAAGGATGACTTAATTAGATAGCTGATTTATTTAATTAAGAGAGGAATATTGATGAATTTAATCAGATAAAGGTATTTGATTAAATGGTTAGACTGAAGGATGATTCAAGATGAAACTATGTTAGTGGTCAAGATCAAATGTCCAATGTCAATCAGTACATTTTAAGTGTCTACAGTTATGTTTGCATTGTAATTGTTTAATGTGAGCTTGGAGATGTTCGAGAGCGTTAATGTTTGTTTCATCAAGCATCTCAAGTTGATGTAATCATTGTTCTTTATAAGTTTTAGTGTTAGAAAGATCTCAGAGAGCAACTCACAAAGTAGGAATTTCTAACTCCAAGGGGATAATCGCATTAGTACCATAAACAAGGCTATAAGGGGTATTTCTTGTGGATCATCGAACATTAGTTCTATAAGCCCAAAGTGTGTAAGATAGTTGCATATGCCAGTATTTATGATATTGTTAATAGTTTTCTTAAGGATTTGTTCAATAAGTTTATTAGTGGGTATGTGCAAGATCATCATGAAAAAAGTAGGCCCTTAAGTGGCAAAAAAATCAGAAAAATCAGAGTTAGGAAACTTGACGTAAAAATTTGAATAAGTTATCTATATTATTTTAAAAATATGTAACAATAGAATCTATAGAAAATTGAATGAAATTTCTAAACTACTAGGTTTGTTTAAAAAAATATATATCTATTTGGTGAAAATTTGAAATTTCAATGCAGTGGCACTTAAATTTCAGGGAAAAAATAAGTAGGTGTTTGTTTGACAACCCTAACCAAAATAAAATGATAATATTTTTTATAAGATTTTAGATATAAGTAGAGGACTCATGCCCCGATGTGATGCATATTTTTTTGTAATTTTTTTCCAAGTAAATAATTAATTATGAATTTTTTATTACAACTTTTAAAAAATATAAAAACTTGTATTTCTAACCACCTTAACTTGGTCAAAACTTCATGAAATTAAATTTTTCTTTTTTTAATCCTATAGTATGTGAAACATATAATGTGACGCATGTTTTGGATTCCAAAAATGTGATATCGTTTGAATGCTATAGATTTTTTTCAATCAGCCTATCAATCAAGACTTTAGTCATAATTTGAATAGAAAATGAATAATAATTACTTATTAAATTCAAAGTAAAGCATAATTTACATCTGTGGAAAGTTGAGAATCTCCTTTAAAAACCCTTTTTGTTTCATCAATTTTGGGTAAAAAGATAGTCTTCAACCACATACCCATCATATTGCCACTTTTTGGCCCATCATGATCCTGCACATACCCTAGTATTTTTAGCTTGTCCATTGGATTATGGATAATACGATGTAGAGAAATGATGTTGAATATTAAATGTTTCAAGAAATTTTTGAACTTCACTATTCTTAAATGGCATTCCATTGTCTGAAACAATTGCAAAAGGAAGTCCAAAGTGAGCAATTATGTATTCCAATATAAATCGACAAATTACTTCAGTAGTTGTTGAACAAAGAGGGATAGCTTCTACCTATTTTGTGAAATAGTCAGTTGCAGTTATGATAAACATGTGTCCAGCAGAAGAAGGAGGTGATTTTTTTCTAATAAGACCTAACCCCCATACTGAAAATGGCCAAATGGGAACATTGGCATGGAGCTCAGCAACATGAGCATGAATCAAATTGCTATGTTCTTGGTATTTGTGACATCGTTTAACATAGGTGAAACAATCCTTTTTCATATGTTTCCAATAATAACCCATACAGATAAGTTTTTGCACTAACGAATGATCTCCAAAATGACCTCCACAAGCACCAACATGAGCCTGTTCGAGCGCTAAAGGGATTTCAGAATCTTTAAGACAACATAATAGGAGACCATTAAAAGATCTTCTATACAACGCATTGACAATGATCACATATTTAGTTGTGAGTTTACGTAAGTTCTTTCGAGTATTTTTGTGCTAGGTTCAGGAATGGTACCATCTTTTAAATAGTTGTATATTGTATCATGCCATTCACATGAATTTGCTTGAGTTATCCCCAAAATGTCTTCTAATGGAATAACAATAGAAGGTTTCATGATGGGGTGAATAACAAATGTGAAATTTGTAGAAGGATCATGTGGGAATATGAGAGAAGTTGCACTCGCCATTGCATCTGTATGTCCATTATCTTTGTGTGGGATGTTATCAATGGTGAATGAATGAAATTTTTCTAATAATTTTATTATAAGATCCTTTTATTTTAATAATTTTTCATGTTTAGTTTGATATGAACCATTGATTTGTTTGATGAATAATTGTGAATCACTAAAGATCATAATATTTTTAGTGTGAAGAGATAAAGCAACTTTCAAACCTGTAATCAACACCTCATACTCAGCTATATTATTTGTGCATAGGAAATTTAAACGGTAGGACAAAGGAATACATTTTCCGTCAGGTGGAACTAGTACCACTCTAGCACCGGAACCTATTCAACACCTAGATCAATCAAAAAATAATTCCCATGGTTTAATATTAGTGGGTAAGACATGATCATTAGGAAAGGAATCATTAGTAGGTAAAGCAAAGGGAGAAAGAGCATCAACAAAGTGATCGGTTAAGGCTTGAACTTTGATTTCTTTTTGTGAAACAAATTTAAGATCAAACTCAGTTAACAACATCACTCACTTAGTTAAGCATCCTAAAAGATTGGTTTTGTTCAAAAGATATCTAAGAAAATCAAAATTTGTGACAACTTGTACTTCAACATTTAGTAAATAATGTTGCAACTTACTAGTAGCGAATACAAGAGCCAAACATTGTTTTTCAATTGGTGAATATCGTGTTTCATAATCAATTAAGGTATCATGGCTAATGTAATAAATAGGGTGTTCTTTACCATGATCGTCATGTTGGGCCAACAATGTTGCAAGAGAATGGGCAAAGGTGGCGATGTATAAAATAAACAATCAATGTTGCATGACAAGTTGTAAAACAGGTGGAGTGGCTAAATATTCCTTAGACTCTCAAAAGCCTATTTACAATCCTCATCCCAATCAAAAGGGACACTTTTTTTAAGGAGATGCATGAAAGGTAATGTGTAATCAGCTAAAGATGCAACGAAGTGACGAATAGCTTGAATTTGACCTTGTAACATATGCAACTGATAAATATTCTAAGGAGGTGGCATGCTAATAATTGCATCAATTTTCTTTGTGTCCACCTCAATGCCTCTATGAGATATGACAAACACTAGAATTTTACCACTATCTACGCCAAAGACACATTTTTTTGGATTTAATCACATGTTGTATTGTTTTATGCATTCAAATATTTTATGAAGGACATTCACATTTTCTTATCATGTTAATGATTTAGCGAGGATATCATCAACATAGTCTTATAAAATTTTGTGAATATAATAATGAAATATTAATGTCATTGTACTTTGATAAGTTGTGTTAGCATTCTTTAAACTGAAGGGCATCACAACCCAACAAAATTTACCCCAAACAGTTGTAAAGGAAGTTTTGTATTGATCATGAGGATTAATTGGATTTGATTATAACTAGAAAATTCATCCATGAATGAAAAAAAAGCATGTCCAACAGTTGAATCCATGATCATGTCTATATTAGGAAGCGAAAAATAATCTTTTAAAGAGACTTTATTCAAGTCTCAAAAATTTGTCCATATCCTAATACGATTATCGGGTTTTACAACTGTGACAATTTTGAGATCCAAGGGCAATAATCAATAGGTTTAATAAAGCCTGCATCAAGAAGTTTCTCTAGTTCCTCTTTAACATGCAAGGCTACATTAGGGTGAATTTTGTGGATCTTTTGACGGATGGGTTTAGCATTTGTAGCAAGGACAATGTTATGCATCACAATTTTTGGGTCAATTCCTAGCATATCAGAATATTTCCAAGAAAAAATTTCAAGAAAATCATGAAGTAAAGTGGTTGTATCTTCTTGTTCTTCATCATCAAGGCACTTCCCAATTTTAATAACTTTATCTTTATTATGAATTTCTATAAGCACATCAATTGTATCTCCTAAAGGGAGTGCATTGGATTTAGGACTTTCAAATTCAGAGAAGTCTTCAGTAAGATCACTTGCTTCTTGCTCGGTAACATTCAAAGCATGGGAAATGTGTTTCATGTAAGTAAGCAAGGATGGGGTATCACCAAACATTTGTTTCAAAGCCTCATCACTATCAACATACGTCCATGAAGGCGGTAAGGTTATATCAAGCAAGTCGGGATGTTTGATTGTGAGTTTGTGTTGCGGGTGACATGTTATAACATTAATGTTTAAAGATGGTTGTTGAGTAGCATTGGCCATTTTAGAAAAATAATATCCCAATCTGGTTTTTGTTTCTTGTGTATTAGGTTCAATAGGGACATAAATACCTTGTTCATGTTTTCCACACCCTTTTCCAGTATAGCCTAATTGTTTTACAAATTTATAACCTTCCCTATACAAAGTCTTTACATTTTGCGTGGGTAGGTGAGGGTTAATATTCTATCTCATCAAATTTGTTGTGTATGTTGCATTCTCATCCATATTGTAAGAGATAGATGTTTGAGATGATTGTTCAGAATTTTGAGTGGACATAATTGTTGGTTGTTCTTGTTTCTCATCTTTCTTTTGCGTATGTATTCACCCATAAACGAGGGTGTGAATTCTAAGGATCCCCGATAATCACCAAATAATTTAGAGACCGATTCCATGTCGTTATGTTCAATTTCAATAGGGTCAATGTTAGAAGTTGAAGTCAATGTTTTCAAAGGACTTGTAACCCCTTTTTCAAAGTGCAAGAAAATTTCATGCTCAGGGTCTATTTCAATTTGATATATACGATTGTTATAAACATACTTCATGATATGGTGAAGGGTTGAAGGCACTGCATTCATCTCATGAATCCATGGTCGGCCTAAAAGGAGATTATATGAAAGATCATAAGGCATGAAATGGATAGGATTTTGCAAAGTAACCACCCCAACCTTAATAGGTAAAGTAATTATCCCAAGCAGTTGCTTTGTTGTATTATCAAATCCTCGAATAGAAATAGAATCAGGTATTATTTGTGATCTATCAACTTTTTATCGATCAGGGAGACTCACACTACACACATTAAGGGAAAAACCATTATCTATGAGAGTGTGTTTGATACCTATGCGAGGGAATTAAGAAATGATCATAAAGGCATCATGTTGTTTTCGTAGCTCCAAAGGAGGGAGCTCATGTTGATGAAAAGTAATATTGAAACTATATTTTTGAACAAGAGTTTCCACATCATTCGAAGTGGTTCCGGAAGGAATTGTGAATTGTTTTAAAGTGGTTTGAAGAATGGTGTTGTAAAGTTGGTGAAGTTTGAGTAAATCCCAAAGAGAAATTTTGGTAGGAGTATTCTTTAATTGTTCAACCAGATCATACTCCTTTGTAGGTGGGTTATAATGAGGAGCACTAGGTAGATTAGGTAAGGGTAATGATGGTGGAGTTGGTTGTGGTGCTTGTGGGTTATTTCGTGTGTTATATGTATGAGCAATAGTATCATCACTAGATTGGTGTGGTACATTAGTGTTAGGTGGGTATAAATTGTAGTGTGGTTGATTAGAGGGATGAAGTGGATGTGAGGGTGGGTAAAGGATAAGTCTAGGTTGAATTACATAAATGTCCTTGATTTTAGAGGTGTCACAACAAACCATAGCAGATGAGTTGGATGAGATGAAGTCTTGAAGAGACTATTCTAGCAAATGAAAATCATCATTACTAAAAGGTGTGAAGGGTAAATGGTCATCAATTGGTTTAGGATGTTCAAGAGAAGCATTAGAGGTATGAACATTTGTTATATCAAGTTGGTTACCACAAACCTTAGTGGATGACTTATGCGAGATGAATTCTTGGAGAGCTTCATCTAACAAATCAAAGTCATCAGAATCAAAAGGTTTGAGGGGAGATTTATCTTTAAGGGTGTTAGGATTTTCATTACAAGAATTCAAGGATGAAGTGAGTGAGAGGACGCCCTTAAGGGCTTCATCTAACTTATCAACATCATCACTATGAAGTGGCTTGGATGAAATGTTGTTTCGAATTTGAATCATGTGTTTAATTGGATCATTTGATGTGTTGGGTGATTGGCTTTGGAGATTTGATAGATTTTCCTCAATGTAGCTAATCTGAAAGGACTATGAAATATGACTAAAAATGGAACTTGTAAAAGTCTAAGACTATCCATAAATGCCATGAAAAGAAATGGACTTTATGCTAAGAAAACAAAAAGAACTAAACTGAAACAAAAATGTAATGACAAAAATAGAAAGATGTAATGTAGGAAATTAAAATCTGGAAATGCTAATGAAAAACTATAAAGGGGCTAATTTTCCCTAGGTGGCAAATGAGTCCCAAGAGATGACTCTTTTAATGTTTTTTCTGATTTTTTTGTATTTTTCGTAAAATTTCAACTTTGTACAATGCAAATACAGAATGCAAATGCAAGGATGTGGAATAATGCAATGATATAAAGTAAAGAACACTTTCACTAATGCTGCAATGCTTTAAAGAATCCTAAAAAAATGCAAGATCATGAAATAATGAAGACCTAAGATGCAATTAGAAATGTAAATTAGAATGATATGATGCTCAAAAGTTGGGTTCACCAAAATTAAACATAGATTTTTGGGACCCTGTGGACTACTCTTGCACTTTTAGGGTTTTTCACCTAAATGGAGAGTGATAGGGCCAAAAATGCTAATGTATCACTCAAATCAGAATGTATGCAATGTTTTTTAATGTAAATGAATTTAACTAGATGTAATTGACTAATTTGAATGACTGAAAATGAATGCAAAACTAATATTTATGCTTTGTTTGAAAACATAGTGTTGCTTACAAAAAGGTTAAAATAATGAACAAAAAAATGCAACTTTTAACCAAACAAAAAGTTATTTCTCAAAATATGTGCACCTGGAAAGTTGTAGAGGACTGGAGAACAATCTAAAAAGCTGATGAAATCTAAAATTGGGCTAACTGGGACTCATTTACCACCTTGGGTGAATCAATGCCAGATCGGGACTTTTCTACACAGAACCTGTTTTCTGATAGCTAAGGATCTGAAACTACATTTGACTCAAATTTACATCTTAGGGTGGAATCATTCGACATGCATGGTGAATCAATCCTCTTTCTAATTTCTACAATCTCAAAATTCAAATCTTTATCTTTACACCTACACTACAATTTCTAACGGAAACACGATTCTAGATCTCAAAAAATTCTTGCAAAATAACTTAGAAGAGTTGATCTAATGGGGGTAATTAAACCTTGGATAGATAAAAATCTGCATAAACCCTAGTCTTGGGTATGTTAAAGACTAGGAAAAGATGAAATGTAAGAAGGGACCTATTCTAAATTGCTCTAGAACAAGACATGCAAGAGTGATTGAAATGATGCAAGATCTCAACCCTAGAAATCTTACAACACATAAAACATAGGAATGAAATGACATGAAAATGCTAAAAAAACACAATGCAAACCTTAATTTGAAGATAGAGTGAAAATGGAAGATGGAGTAAATAGGAAACCAAGTCCTTAGCCATGATTTGGTTGCTAATTTCACCTCTTCACCCTAGATTTCTTCATGATTCACCATAGGTTTCCATCATCAACCCTTTGCAATGTCAGATCATGACAGGAAAAGTGAGCTTCAAGACCTGCAAAAACCCTAGTTTGCTACCCTAAAACTTCAACTTTTGCAAATGAAACTTGTTGTAGAAGACTTTACCCTAAAAATTACTCTTGAGACATGATAAAAAGATGATAAAAGATGATATATGTTTTGTAAAATGACTTGAAATGTGTATTTATAAGCAACAACGCCTTATTTTCCCATTAATTACACCTAAGAGGCCAAAATTCATCGAAAATAAAAGTTAAAATGATTAAATTCCCACTTAATTTCAAATTTTCCCTCAAAGGGGACTCATTCGTCACCCTTGGTGAATGGTTCCCACCAAAGGGGACTCATTCTCCAAAGGTGGTGAATGGGTCCCACTACTATTGTTTAAAGGTGGGTTGTTGGGGTATGATGTCATTAAATGTTGTTTGTCGGGTTTTATGTGATTTCTCAGGTGAAATGGGCCTCTAGATCAAAATTAATAGGTCTAAGGGGCCTATAAATGTTGTTTTGAAGGAGAAATGATGTGAGGGGACTCAAAAGTGGGTCCAATTATGCATTAAATTGTATTTTTTCTCAAGAGGGTCCAATTTTCTACGACACAAGTGGTGTATCCCTAATTGACTCGATTCACTTATATACACATTCAGAGCAACGCAAAAAGGCCAAATGGAAACTGAGACACCAGCATAAAATTGTCCTTGTGTACCCATTGTTCAAGACTATTCCCATTGAAGATGCATAAATATTTGAGACATTTTGTTGGACTAAACTTATGTTATACAAACCTTTCTGAAACATACAGACAGATATAGGTCTTGCCCAACAAGAGACCATTCAAAATTGGGAAGTTTTAAAAATAGCTAGTTGTCATCCTTGGAATGTTAATAAACTTCCAGTTGCATCCATAATTGAATAAGAACATGGCAGTGATGCTGATGATTTGAACCATCGATGTTCTATGTATGAATATGAATGGGAAGTTTCTCTCAGCTTGATGCAACTACTAACTTTAGTATAAATCAGCTCCAGTTGTTGGGTAGGTGGGACTTTGATATGAACCATTCATGGAATACAAACCATGTGCCTAAACAACTTCATAATATTGCTTTGTAGTTCATCCCATCAACCAAGGCACAGCGTGAGCAAGCTACGATACAATTTTTTCCTATAAATACATCATCCCATCAACTTTCACCAAAACAGCAATTGGCTCTTCAAATCATCAAGTCCCATCGCATGCAACCTTGCCCCAAAGGCCCTCTCTACATGATCATTCAAGGGAAAGTTGGCACTAACAAATCCTTTTTGATAAATTGTATTAGACAACAAATAAAAATGTCATAAATTGTATTAGACAACCAATAAACACATCTAATACTAGATCCAATAGGTCATTGCTCACATTGGCCCCCACAGGTGTTGCTATGTACAACATATATACCTCCACAATCCATACAGACCTCTGGATTCCCATAAAGGATATGAATCCTTTGCAAGGTCAAGCATTGACAATATTCTAAGAACAATTTAAATATATTCAATACATTTTGATATATGAAATGAGTTTTCTAGGCCCGAAGTTGCTGCTAAAAATAGATAGTCAATTGTGCCAAACATTCCCTAATAACCAGAGGGAGCCATTCGGTAGTGTTCCTATCATCCTTGTTGGTGATCTTCCCTAGTTGCCACCTATCATGGATACCCCTATTTATGCTTCATGGTCATCAGTTGTAGCCTTATGGCATGGGTTGATGCAAGAAGTTGGGTACACAAAAAACTCAAAAAGTGGAAATGTTTTTGCTGTTTTTCAGAATTTGTCACACTTGGACTGAAAATTTGAGGCACTTCCACAATGAATCTTAAAAAAAGTCAGTAATATGAAATTTATAATTTTGAATCTAGTTTCCAAATATGTAAATTATTAAAATACCCAGTTTATAGAAATTAAATTTTGATAAAGATCTATAAAAACCACTTTTTTAAAGTCCCTGTTTTTTAACCATACCAAGCAGGTGTACGGACAACACTTTTTGACCCAAATAAAATTATTTTGCTAATTCCTTTTAGGAAAAGAGAGCTAACAACATGAAGTTTGGGCTGGATTTTTTTTTGTAATTTTTGATTGAATATATTTTTTTTTATTAATTTTTTATTGGCCTTAATTGATGTTTTTTCAAATCAACGTGTACGGACAACATAATTGGACCTAAACAAAACATTTTTTGACTCTTTTTTTTTCATTGTGTAGAGAATTGTCTGAAGTTTGGGACCATATAATTTTTTTTACAAGAAACTTAACCAATACAAAGTTATTAAAAAACCAAAAAAACTTGATCTTTCAAATTTAAGGCCTAGTTTGCTTAGAAATTAATTTAAAAATAACAAACTTAATCCAATTTTAACAAAAATTATATATCTAGAAAGTAGACATTGTGTTCTCTAATGGGTTTTAATTTTATAGACTAATTCAGAAAAAAAGTTCATCATCTATGTTGTCAAAGTTGGACATTTTTTTTCAGTTTGCCTTAGTTTTTTAGTTGCAGGTCAAAAGCTAAGGCTCGGATTGCCAAGCCTTTCCCGAGCCTAAAACCGGGGCTAGATTTGGTTTGGGAGATCAACTTTTAAATAACGCGTATGCGTTATAGAAACGCGTACGCGTTATTTAAATAAAACGCGTACGCGTTATGTTTTGCCCGTTGGCAAAAAGCAACGCGTACGCGTTACTGAACGCGTACGCATTTTAAAAATATAACGCGTACGCGTTTCATAACGCGTACGCGTTTGTATAATAGCCGTTTTTCCCTAATTTGAAAAATACTGTTAAAACACGATTTTTTTACAGCATTCTTTTTCTGCAGTACGGACCTAAAGTGTCATTTTCTGCGTTTTTTATTGCAGATTTGTCTTGTGCAGGGCATATTCTATTGAAATTGTTGGAAGAGTAAAAGTGCAAGTTAAATTTTCTGAAGTGGAATCAAGTGCAAAAATATTTTACAAGAAGATTTGGAAAAAGTGAATTTTTGGATGTACTCATGATGATTTTGTACTTCAGAATTTATAGAAAAAATAATCTTCATAGTACATAGTTTTATTTGAATATTTGAAGGAGGGGAAAATTTTAAAATAGGTTTCTTGAATTATTGTTTTTGTCATCAAAGAGGGTTTGGTAACCATGGGTGATAAAAAAAGACAAAGAAAAAGATGTAGGAAGGTAATGACACCCGAAGAAATTCAAGCAAATAAAGATAAAGAGGCAAAAAGACAAAGGGAAAGGAGACAAAGGATTCATCAAATGAAAGATTTGGAAGCATCTAGTTCTAAGAATGTCGAAGAGGAAGCCATGAATGATGAAATCAATGTAGATGATGCAAATGTGGAGATGGTGAATATGGAAGAAAATGCAACTATGGAGACAAACCCAAATGTGCCTTCAACTTCAACTTTGAATAATATGCAAATAACTTCGGGTGTGTCTTCAAATCCACCTCCCAATGATATGGAAAATGTACCTATTCAAACAATCTATCCAGGTATGTCTTCAAACCCAAGTTTTTATAATATTGATATTGCTTGTTTAGAAGAAGCTGGATACACAATTGATGAGATTAATAATACTAGGGTTGAAACAATACATAAACAAGAAAATGATGAAATTATATCTTATGAGAATGTAAATGAGAATGAAATACCTAATATTGATGAAAATGAGAATGAAATCCCTTTTACATTTGAAAATGAAAATGAAACCCCTTGTGTGAATGAAAATGAAACTCCATCTATGGATGAAGTTGAAAATGTTTTTTTAACAATTGAAACAAATGTGTTAAATAACCTTCGTGGTAAAGTTTCTTCAAGACAAATTAGAAATTATGGAAATAAAATATATAAAATGTTTTTTTATAGAAAGAAATTAGGATTCCAATGTCAACTCATGGTGCAATTGATGAGAATGTTTAAAATGAGAAAAGTGATGAAAAAATTAGGTGTTTTTGTAAAACCAAAAAAGAAAGATGATTCAGTAGAACAAGTCATATCTAGTGTTGCTAATGCTATTGATGTTATTGGTAAGAAAAGTCGATCAAAAGATAAGAATGCGGCTCGCCGTGCAATAACAACTGCTCTAGTTGATAAAACAGCTTCCAATAAAAGAATGTTAAGTAAGATTAGTAAATGTATAAACTTAAATCCTAGAACTTTGATAAGAGCTGCTAAAAGAAGAGAAAGTATTGAAAAAGATCCTATTAATCAATGTTGGAGTTTTAGTGGTAGACTCCCAAGATCAGACATGAAATTAACTAATGAAATTAAATCTTTAATCGAAAAATTTTGGTATGATAATACAAGAGTATCACCTAACATTAGAGATGTCTTAAAATTAAGGGTGGGTTCCAAAATTCGTGAACCTCATCCAAAGCATCTCTTAGATATGACTCAAACTGAATTATATAAAAAAAATTTAGATGCTTCAATCTTACCATTGAATATTAGCATAAGTCAAAGATCATTTGAAAAGTGTAAACCTTGGTATGTTAGAATTAATAAGCAACGAATCTCTTGTTGTTGTAAGACTCATGTACAATTTCATTATTATTATGATATATTTCGATATATACGATGCACTTTGCATGCTAACCAAATTATGCAGGACATTTGTGGTATTACTATGCCACCTGAAAGAATCAAAGATTTTATAGCAGGTTTGTTTTGTAATCCCTCTTTAAATGGAAACTCATTTTTTTTAAAAGGATGCATATCTGGAGAATGCGATAGATGTGGTAACTTTTCATTATTAGGTGAATGTATGCATGAAAGTAGTTTAGATGAATTTGGAAAACAATTAGTGGATGTAAAAAAATTTAAAAATATTGAGTATTCTTCAAAAGATGGTAAAATTGGAAGACGTGTTGAGCTAATTGTGGAAAAAGTTAGTGTGCATACTTTTATTACTGAATTTAAAGATAAGTTTGTACCTAAATATGTTCAACACTCTCAGAATGCTCATTGGCTTGATAATCAATTTCGTTTATGTAAAAACACATTTCCAATTGGAACTATATTGTCAATTGTTGATTTTGCTGAAAATTATACTCTTGCTCCACAAGAAGAAATCCAATCACAATATTATAATTCAGTGCAAGTAGCTATATTTGTTCACATTGTTTATAGACATGCTGAAGATAGTACAGAAGATAATAGAAAATTTTTGAAAGAGTACCATTTTTATGTAAGTGATAATCGATTACATTCATCTGAGTTTGTACAATATTGTTTTGATATATTTAATAAAAATTTAAAAGAGAGAGGAATTCAAATAATAGAACATCTCATATGGTCAGATAATTGCACGGGTCAATTCAAAAATGCTAGAATGTTTTATTGGCTATGTAGAGTTCATAAGGAAAATAATATCCAACACATATGGAGTTTTTTTGAAGCTGGTCATGGTAAGGGAGAACACGATGGAGCAGGTGCATGTGTAAAAAGAGCTCTTGCTAGAGAGCAACTAAAATTTGAGGATGCTGCAAAATTTAGAAATGCACGTGCAATTGTAGATTGGTGCAATACCAAATTATCTACAAGGACAAGTGAGAAATCAATAATTCGACGCTTCTTTTGGTTAGTTGAAGAAAATGATATTTTTTCTCGACAGGATTGTGAAACAATTAATGGAAGTGCAAAATGGCATTCATTTAAGAGTTCAAATGCAAACACATGGACAATATGGACAAGGGAGTTGGCATGCTATTGTCAATTTTGTATTGTAGGTGATTGGCAAGCATGTGAAAATATGGAATGGGTCGAACAATGGCAACAAAGAGCTTTAACGCCTACATTGACACATGTTCAACATGAAATGACAATTGAAGATAATCAAGTGTTCGCATCAGATTATTACGATCGTGTTTCAGATCTTGTACAAGAAGGTACATTATTTATTGAGTTGAATTTTGTATGTATGCATGTTTATATGAGTTAAATATAAGTCACTTTTTATTGAATTTTGTATTTATTTTTGTAGGACATGTGTATGCTGTTGTTGCACCTCAAGGGAATGAAGAGCAGACAGAGTACTGGTTGGCTAGATGTGTTGAGAGAAAACATAAGTTGGTACATACTAGAGTAGATGATGACAACTTTGAGTATCCAACTGGTTCAGTGGTTGTTGTTGGCACTTGGCTTCAAAAATATTTGATGAGAAAGAATGGCTTGCCTGCATTTGAAGATTATGAAAGACACAAGAAAATTATGCATTATTCACATTTGATTTTGGCAACCAATATAAAACTAGTTAGATATCAAGGGAGGCCTGCTAATAAAGTTTTATGGACAATTTCAATGGATGATCACGAGACAATCATAGATGCATTAAAAAAAAGAGAGGATGCAGATGGTACAATAGAGTAAATAAATATTGGTAAGCATATCTAGTCGTATATATATTTAATTGATATATATATATATTTGTCTTTAATCATTTCCTAATTAAAGTTTTATATCATTTTTTGTTTCAGGTCTCCCAAAATTAGATGCTTTAAAAAAAGAGAGGAGATGCACATATATTACAATGGAATTTCAATCTAGAGACTGGTAACTATATATAGTTCTAGATACATTTAATTGATACTTTATAATTGATTTCATATCCCCTTAAGCCATTCTCTTAAAACCCCTTAAGTCATCCTCTTATGTACCATTAATCCATCCTTTTGCAGCCCCTTAAGTCATTCTATCAACTACCATTAATCCACCCTCTTACATCACTTTAATTCATTCTCTCACCTCCCCTTAATCCACCCTCTTACATCACTTTAACTCATTATATCAACTCCCCTTAATCCACCCTCTTGCATCCCCTTAATCCACCTTCTTACATCACTTTAACTCATTTTATCAACTCCCCTTAATCCACCCTCTTGCATCCCCTTAATCCACCCTCTTACATCCCTTCAACTCATTCTCTCAACTCCCCTTAATCCACCCTCTTGCATCACTTTAACTCATTCTATTGGTCTCTTTAATCTACCCTCTTGCATCCCCCTTCTTAATCCACTCTCAGCATATTGTCAACTCATTCTCTCAACTCCCCCTTAATCCTCCCTCTTACATCACTTTAACTCATTTTATCAACTCCCCTTAATCCAGCCTCTTGCATCCCCTTAATCCACTCTCTTACGTCACTTTAACTCATTTTATGAACTCCCCTTAATCCACCCTCTTGCATCCCCTCAACTCATTCTATCAGCTCCCCTTAATCTACCCCCTTGCATCCCCTTTAATCCACTCTTAATCCTTTCAACTCATTCTCACCCCTTAATCCACCTCTTACATCACTTTTTAACTCAGATATCAACTCCCCCTTAATCCCACCCTCTTACATCACTCTTTAACTCATTTTATCAACTCCCCTTAATCCAAAATTCTCTTGTGAACTCTTAATCCACCCTCCCTCTTGCATCATCACTTTAACTCATTCTATCAACTCCCCTTAATCAATCTCTGCATCCCTTCAACTCATTCTATCAGCTCCTTAATCTACCCTCTTGCATCACTTTAACTCATTCTCTCAACTCCCCTTAATCCACCCTCTTACATCACTTTAACTCGTCTTATCACCTCCCCTTAATCCACCCTCTTACATCACTTTAACTCATTTTATCAACTCCCCTTAATCCAGCCTCTTGCATCCCCTTAATCCATTCTCTTATGTCACTTTAACTCATTTTATGAACTCCCCTTAATCCACCCTCTTGCATCCCTTCAACTCATTCTATTGGCTCCCCTTAATCTACCCTCTTGCATCCCCTTAATCCACTCTCTTACATATTGTCAACTCATTCTCTCAACTCCCCCTTAATCCACCCTCTTACATCACTTTAACTCATTTTATCAACTCCCCTTAATCCAGCCTCTTGCATCCCCTTAATCCACTCTCTTACGTCACTTTAACTCATTTTATGAACTCCCCTTAATCCACCCTCTTGCATCCCTTCAACTCATTCTATCAGCTCCCCTTAATCTACCCTCTTGCATCCCCTTAATCCGCTCTCTTACATCCTTTCAACTCATTCTCTCAACTCCCCCTAAATCCACCCTCTTACATCACTTTAACTCATTTTATCAACTCCCCTTAATCCACCCTCTTTCATCCCCCTAATCCAACCTCTTAGGTCCCCTTAATCCATCCTATGGCTAACATCATTTGAATTTGTATGGAATTTACTATATGCAATTCTTTTCTTGCATGAATTTTTTACTTAAATGACTCGTAAAAATTGTAGTTACTTACATTAATTATTTTTGCAAGTTCTCATCAAGTTGGTCTACAATGTGATTGTTGAACTGAAAAACTATTTTATCTGGAGACTATGTAAATATCAATTTTTGGTATTCACCTAAAAGTTGATAAGCTTTAATTGTATCTACATGCACATATATGTTTCATCATGTTATATAGTTGTACATTAAACTTCTTGATGTACATTATATATGTTTGTTCGATGTCACTTTTTAAATATCTTATTCAAATTGTATAGATTATACATATTTCATGTGTCTTCTATTTACCACATTTTATATAATTATTCAATTGTATAGATTATACATTAAATATACATACAAGGAGATGGTTTTTTGTTTATTGATTCAGATATTTGCTATGTAATTGGAAAATAGTTAGAATTACTTGCCCTTAATTTATTATGAATATGATTTAAGAAACTATTTAAGGAATGTTTTAATTTGTCACCTAACCATCTGATAAGTTATATATATATGAAATTTGATTCTAGATAAGAATTATTATATAGTGCATGTATTACTTGAAAATTTGATAAAATATAAATATATAGATATGTATATAAATGCATATAATTATGAAAATGAACATAACATGATCTCATAATTGACTGCATATATAATCATCATATTAAAGTCAACTGATATAAATAAACACACATATATGATAATAACATGTTCAAAATAAAACTAGAGATCTACATAGTCCATAAAATTTATATGTCAAGTCCAACACATATATTGAAATGAAACTAGAGGTTTGTAGTCCATAAAATATAAAACTATCTAACTCTCAGGCTGATCAGTCAAATCAAGTCTCCTCTTTGTTCCACGTTGACTAGATGTACCTGCATCATGCTGTAAAAGAGTTCAAGAAACTCAAAATTAGATTTAAATTTATTTAGAAATTTTGATATAATTAAACATATTTAAAATTGAAAATATAAACTTTTAGATAAAAAAAACTAATTAAATATCGACTAAATATATTAAAAATGATTTCTAGTATGCATAAATTACCATATGGTCATGTGAATCAATTGGCACATTTTCTTCAACAGGTAACATAACTGTCTGTTGAGAAGATGGAAATGCCTGATCCACTATATCCTGCATATTCATATAAAGCAAACAATATGTGAAAACCTTGAATATATATATATATATATATATAAAATGTTCGTAAAATTTGTATAGGAGATTTAAAGTAAAGTTTACAACCTCGAATGATATGACCTCATGATCACGCACCTGAGATTGCCCATGAATAGATGTCAATGATGTCTCAGGTGCGCGGCCCGCCATGGTTATCTCATCAAATCCCTACATATAGATGTACAACAGTTCATATAGATCATTCACACATGTGTATATAAATGTAAAAATTAAATTAGATCTATGATGTGTATTTAATTTAAACTTAACAAACTTTTGAACGCACACACCTGAGCTGATGATGTCTCAGGAGCGCTCACCACTGTAACTTGTGGCTCATCAATACTAGGAATAGTATGACTTCCCTGCATCTAGATATAATATATCAATTCACACATGTGTACAAATTCAAATTAAATTATATATATATGGACACACAAATTATTTAATATATTTTGGTTCAAGTACCTGTTGAAAAGGTGAGCCCAAATCTACAGCACTCGACATATACACATGATGATGATATTGAGTTTCGGGCATCACGTCATCATGTGTCTATACACCAAACACAAAATTATTGAATTAATATTATATTATATATATAGTTTGATGTTATATTATTTACATGAATTTTTTACATTTCAAACTTGAATTAAATTTAAGTTCAAAAGATGAACATACCTGTGTGGGACGATCCTCAGAATATAGTAAATTTAGGTATGATCCCGCCCCAGATGCATGTGCCTCACCTGAAGTGGATGTCTGAGTATCCCTATAGCCCGAGCCTCCATGCTCTGTATTGGCCACTTCAGTGGCCGCATGTGTAGTCTGCTGAGTGAGATGTCCTAAAAGTGAACTCAATGCTCCTAGTGTAGATAACATGGTTTGCTGCTGAAATGCAGCGGGAATACCAGGAGAAGGAGGAGGAACAAGAGGCGCAACTGGAGCACGTCGCTGAGGATCGACACGTGCTCCTAGTCTATGTTGGGGCATGCCACGCCCAGCTCCCTGAAATGACCTCATATCAAAATAGTTGGGTTTTTTACCCAACTCAAACTCAGCCCATAACTTTCTCAAAAAATATAAGGGCACCTCACTGTTGCCATGTGGTGGAGTATCAAACACCATCCACCATCTATCCCAAAAATTTGCAGCTATCTGCGGGTGCCTACACCATAAAATTGAAATTCTTTTTTTTGTGGGTGGTATTGGTTCGTTTGTTTGGGGGTTCACAAAATATTGGCATATAGCTTGTTTAGTGATTTTTAGGTTATTGATTTCTTTATATGACAACCCATCTGCATAGAATTGTCTCATCTCTTCTCTCCATTGATGGAACCTATCTAGGTCTGCATCGATAGATCGAACAGAATCGACAATAGTTTGCATCGTAGATGCAAACCGTGCGAGATGAGGAGGGATTCTAGTCTCATTTTTTATGAGATCTATGTTCCCTTGAATCACAACTAAGTTGGCTCGAATATTATCTCTGAGTTGATTTTGGTCAAATGGAGGAGGGGGTGGGGGTTCAGGTGGTGGAGAATGTGGAGGTGACTGAGGCATATCCTCATGTGGTGGGGTGGGGTGTGCACCAGGATCTATAGGAATTTCTGGATTAGGCATGAAATCCTCTAAAGTGAAAAGTGGATCCATGGACGAGAAATGATATGGCAACTGCATGTTAAACAATTAAAAAATATATATCAACAAACTAATTAAATAATGCACACAATTTCAAAGTTATTTAAAAATCACATTGAACATGCACAAATTCAAAATATATTTCATTTATAACATTAAAATTCAATTTATAACATTAAAAAATCATAGCATTACAAATTCATATTATAAATGAGAGTTGAATAGAAACCGATAGTCACTTAAGAACTATAAATGAGAGTTGAATAAAAACAGAAGGTTAGTAGAACAAGTGATGAAAAATATTGAAAATCATTGAAGACAATTCATAAATCAATCATGACAAATTCCATATAGGGATAGTAATTAAGATACGTTGAATTATTATCCAAGTGACTCCTACAATACCTATTTTTTATAAGTTTTAAGTTGCTCTCTTGGAACCTATGGTTTGTAATTCGTGTACAAATTAGAGTTAGGGTTGGGGTTAGGGTTAGGGATAAGTTTAGGGTTAGGCTTAAGATTGGAGTTAGGGTTAGGGTTATAGATAATTAGGGTTAGGGATAAGGTGAGGGTTAGGCTTAATATTGGGGTTAGGGTTAGGGTTAGAGTTAGAGTTAGAATTAGGGTTAGGTTTGGGTTAAAATTAGAGTTATTTTTTGGGCATAGATTTAGGGTTATGGTTAGGAAAAGGGTAAAAATTAGAGTTACAATTGGGGTTAAGGTTAAAACATGAGTTAGGGTTGAGAATAGGGTTCAGGTTAGGGTAAGAGTAAGAACTAGAGTTAGTTTTGGGGTTAGGGTTATGGTTATGGTTAGAGCTAGGGTTAAAATTATGGTTAGGGTTAAGGTTAGAGATAAAATTACATGGTTAAGGTTAGGGTTATGATTAGAGATTGAGTTAGGGTTAGGGTTAGTGTTTGGGTTAAAATTAGATTAAGGGTTATGGATAGGGTAACAATAAGAATTGGAGTTATGGTGGGGATTAGGGTTATGGTGAAGGTTAGTGTTAGGGTTAAGATTAGGGTTTGGGTTAAGCTTAGAGATAGAATTAGGGTTAGGGTTAGGGTTATGGGGTTGAGGGTGAAGTAAGTCTCTAATTTCTCCAACTGGGCAGGTGAGAAAAATCTTGTCACTACAATCAAACTTAGGTGTATAAAGTTTTTTAGCTTACTTTTTATCTCCCTATTCTTCACTTTCTATATTCCTTGCTCATTTCTTGTAGATGGAACTTCTTACCATATTGAAACATTTTTCAAAAGATAAGGCTTCTCTCATATATTTTCATTGATTCAAATATTTTTCTATTAATCTATATTGTTTCTCCTTAATAGATTATTCCTAAGGGATGAGGGGAATGGTTTCAAATTCTTCTTCATCTTCCTATAAAACATGGGGTTTTAGGAATTCAAAAGGGTGTCACATGTTGCTCTACTATTTTTTTTTTTTGATTTTTCCCTCCTTTTGGGATTTTTTATGATTAAATATTCAACCAACTTCCTAGAATTAGCCCATTTGACTCCTTTAGCCTTGATTTAGAATTTGAAAATTCTTTTAGAAGAATTCCTCTTTTTCTCCTTACCCTTTTTTCAATAAAATTTTATGATATCCTAAAATATTTCTTATTTCTCATTGGACTTACGAAAATAAAATAGGGAAATGACTATAATATTTAAGTATGTTATGAGTGCCCTAGTTATGGGGCCACTAGTGTAATAAAGAATGTAATTTTAAAGTGGCATTGATAAAAAGGTTTGTACATGTAGGTTTATTTTGGAGCTTGTAAAAAGGAAAGAAATTAAAAGATAGCTATTTAATTAAATCCTAAGATTGAGAGTGGTATTCTTGTTTATCCATTAATTTTACTTGAATAGATTGGACACCATATTTTCCTATCACTAGAGATTAGAGGAGGGAACCCCATTTATTTTCATATATAGTTAATGGATGAAAATTCATAAATCAATCATGACAAATTCCATATAGGGATAGTAATTAAGATACATTGAATTATTATCCAAGTGACTCCTACAATACCTATTTTTTATAAGTTTTAAGTTGCTCTCTTGGAACCTATGGTTTGTAATTCGTGTACAAATTAGAGTTAGGGTTGGGGATAGGGTTAGGGATAAGTTTAGGGTTAGGCTTAAGATTGGAGTTAGGGTTAGGGTTATAGATAATTAGGGTTAGGGATAAGGTGAGGGTTAGGCTTAATATTGGGGTTAGGGTTAGGGTTAGAGTTAGAGTTAGAATTAGGGTTAGGTTTGGGTTAAAATTAGAGTTATTTTTTGGGCATACATTTAGGGTTATGGTTAGGAAAAGGGTAAAAATTAGAGTTACGATTGGGGTTAAGGTTAAAACATGAGTTAGGGTTGAGGATAGGGTTCAGGTTAGTGTAAGAGTAAGAATTAGAGTTAGTTTTGGGGTTAGGGTTATGGTTAAGGTTAGAGCTAGGGTTAAAATTATGGTTAGGGTTAAGGTTAGAGATAAAATTACATGGTTAAGGTTAGGTTTATGATTAGAGATTGAGTTAGGGTTAGGGTTAGTGTTTGGGTTAAAATTAGATTAAGGGTTATGAATAGGGTAACAATAAGAATTGGAGTTATGGTGGGGATTAGGGTTATGGTGAAGGTTAGTGTTAGGGTTAAGATTAGGGTTTGGGTTATCCTATATTAACCTAATTCCAATATTAACCCTAATTATAATGAAAAAACTAATTCTAAATGTAACCTAAGGGGAGAGAGGTCTCTAAGAGGTTTTTAGTTTTACGTTTTAGGGTTTAGATTTCTAAGTTTAGATAAAATATGGTTTTCAATTTACAATTTAAAGTTATTTATTTTTTAAATGCAATTTAAAACTATTAAAAATTGAAATAAAACGCATTAAACAAAAAAAACTTAAATACTAATTCAAAAACAAAAAAACAAGATACAAAGCAAAAAAGGGCAGAAATCAACTAACCTGGAGGTCTCAGAGGTCAAGTGTGATGACGGGAGGAGCGAGCAACAGCCTCCAAACGCGTACGCGCTCTTGCTTGACTTCTGTTGATTCGGAAAAAATAGTGGATAAAATGAAAAGCCAGCAGTTTATTTAAAAAAATAAATACTTTTCGATAACGCGTACGCGTTTAGAAACGTGTATGCGTTATAAACGCGTATGCGTTTGTAATGCGTACGCGTTTTATAACTCGTACATGTTTTAGGTTCGGGTACCCGTTCCTCAGCGCGTACGCGTTCGGATTTAGGTTCGGGTACCCGTTACGTAACGCGTACGCGTTTTTTTAAAACGCGTACACGTTTTGTGCGAAATTTTTTTTGTTGCCCGAAATTTCCCCTCTTCGTGTACTCAACTTCTTGCTTTTACCCGCATACTTTCATAGTTTCGGTCACATTGGACATTATTTTCTACCAAAAAGGAGATAACCCTTCCCAAAAAAGTTTTTGGAAATCCTTCTCCATATAAGAAATGGTGAGGCACTCCATGATGACTGGGAAGTTCTTATGAAACAAACAAATAAAATGCTCTCAGCCATAGAAAGAGAACAATTTGATGTTGCTACACATTTATTTGTCACAAATGACTTAGTTGTATTCTAGAACAAAAAAATGATCAAACAGTTAAACCTTCCCATAGCCATTAGCATTGCTCAAGTAGCATAGCAACAAACATCTAATCATAGAGATGATGACCAACTTCTCCCAGAACTAATAATTTGTGTTGGTGAATAGGTGATGCTAACAAAAAATTTATGGATTCAAGCTGGCCTAGTCAATGGATCCCTTGGTCTTGTTATAGCTATTGTGTACAATGCATATTGTAAACTACCAGATCCACCTGACTATGTTGTTTACTTCCAAAATTATATTGGTCCACCATGGGACCCAGAAAACCCAAGAGACATCCCCATCCTAGCTATAACTCGATGTAGTTGAACACAAATTCCACTCACCATGGCATGGGGAATCACAATACATAAAGCAAAAGGCTTAACATTAGACAAAGAAACAATAAACATAGGAAACAAAGAGAGGCAAGGGTTGACTTTTACAGCTATCTCTCATGTTAAATCAATTGAAAGACTCCACATTGATCCAGTATTCTCATTTGAGAGATACTCCAGACTTAGCAACAACAAACACACTGCTTGACATCATAGTGAAGAGGTATGTTTGGAACAACTCCACCCCTTTCCAAATGCTTCCACCCCCAACTCATGCTCCGGCTTATAGAAAAGGATTTGGAACAATTATTCTTGCATTTGGTCTAGACTGTATACCATCCTCTTTTCAAGGAATTCTAAGTTAAATTTTATAGAAGCATACCATGTAATAATCTATGCAAAATGGGTATAATGCTAAAGATGGACAAAGATACTAGGCAACAATAAGCAAAGGTGGACAAAACTTGTACAAGCCAGTGGCATGTTTTGATCATTCCATTCTATTAAAGTATATATTCAACTATTCCAAAAACTTTTTCAATAATATCCTGTTGTAAATTTCACTAATTGGTTTTAAATTGCATGCCTATGCTTTTTTCTCATTTTTTGTGCCTATATACTTTGTGTTTGTTTGATTGCCACATTAAATTTCTTCCATTTATTCAATGATTTGTGTCCTCTTTAGCTTTACAAATTAAAGATAATTTTCTTCCTGTTTACTATCTTCTATACCTTCAGCAACATAGTTTTTGTTAAATTCAGTATGCAAATATGCACCCATAAATATTAATCTGCTAACTTCTCATTACAACATTTTGTTGTGTCATACTTTTTGTATATTCCATTTAGAAGAATACATTCTTTTTTATATTCCACCTATCCATGTTTGTCCAAGTTTTTTTAAATTCCATGATGTCAATTCTTTCTCAGCATACCTGCAATTCTCTTTCAACTGATTTTAACATGTAGTACTTTGAACATACAGTTGCAGTTGTTACAACTTGATACATATGCAGATACAAACAACTTCAAGTGTCAAAGATGCATAGAGATTGCAACCAGCAATAAGTAGAGCCTGAAAGTTCTATAATTCAATAACATGTTTTGAACATTCCAATATATTGAACTATATGTGTACATACTCTAGAAACATTCTCAAAAGAAATTGTGTTCCATTTGACTAATAAGTTTAAAATTCTGCAACCATGTTGTGTTTTCTATTTTCTCTGCCTATATACCCTATTTTTTGACATAATTTGTGCTTCATTCTTTGCTTCCACAAATTCTTATGTCTTCTTATTAGCTTTTCTATTAGCTTTATTTCATTCAAATAGCTGAAAATGTTTATCTACAAAATTATCTTTTTCATCATTTCACTGTTTCACTTTTCTTGTATATTACATTCAAAAATATATAGTCTTGTCTAGATTGCTTTTTGTTTTTCTCATATATGTTAAAAATCCATGCTATTTTTGATAGGTTTCTTGGCCCTATTTACAATAATGATGGAGTTTTTTGACCGTGTAGTTTTCCATTTGTGGAACTAGTTGCCTTGTTCAACAAAAATGGAATGGTAGGTTTTTGCTCCCATGTGGGTTGATACATCCTAGCATTTTTGTGTGATGCCATGCAAGGGAGTACATGTAATATTCATTATTCTAATATGACGATGTCTATTTTTTTTCTTCCATTGTGAAATGACACACCATGGTGTTGGTTTCATAGTAGGCTACTGAACAAAGCTGCCATCCACCTCCATTAGATACCAGATTGGAGAGCTTCCTAACTGTTCTAGTCCACAATCTATAGTGTTTCAGCTTCTATTGTTGCTATAAGTCATTTTTCAATGCCTTTTTTCCATTCCATACGCATTTAACTAGAGACATATATTTTAATATGTTCAAATAAAATGTTGCTTTGTAGTAATATCATGTTGGGCTCAATGCAAACATAGATGAAGAATGAGATATGAAGCCCATGTGTCAGACAATTGGTACCTAAAAGATGACCATAGGTGTAAACATAAACAAGGTTTGTTTTATAGATTTATATTTTCCTGAGCCATACATTCAACCTTTTTCTTCCTCCATGGCTAGATAGCCTCCATATATTTGTTGTTATATATATGCATTGATGCACAGATTCTTACATGCACTTGACTACAACAAATATAGTCTATTGTACACATTTCATTTGTCCATGTTTGTATAGTTTCCTTTTCAAATAATAAAAAAAATATCTAGATGTGCCAAGAAATTCTAACCATGGCTGCTCTAATGGAAACCCCAATGGGAATTTCAAACAAATAGCTGATAGGTAAATGCCAACTATTACATATATTTCTTGTTTTGTATTAATATGTTTCATGATAATCTCTTTCTCTCATCTCGTTCAAGCTTCCTGTAACAAGGTCTTTATTGTCATATTTTATGTGTTCTATTCTTCATCAAACATAAGATTGACCTCTACCTTTTGATTGGTTTCTTTTCTTTTTTTCCCGTGTATGCTTTGTGCCCTCTGTCTATTGTTCATTGCTATCTATGTTCATCCTTAGTGCTATAACATTTTGTATAGCAAAAGATCTGTATAAGAAAATCTCCATATCTATGGTTTGCAGCTTGTACTCTCCATATGTTAAACTTCCATATAATTTTTTTTTTAGATGATCTACCATTTGAGAGATTCTAAAACAGATGTTACAAAAACACTTGAGAATCATAGGTAAATGACAGATGGTAAAAAAACCCACATCAACTACAAGTTTAAGAGAGGTAGAAAAATATACACAGGCCAAAAACATTGAAAAAGGGAAAATGGTTCTTGTTGATATCCCATTTACATGTGATTCTAAAGTGTTATTCTAATACATCTTCCAACTGTTGCATAGGATGCTTGTCTTGTACCAATATGTTTGATGATACTCTTTTTCCAACATCTATTTCAAGGTCCTTATAAAAAACTATTAACTGTAGTGGTTATTTTGTTTGGATGGAACATGTTATATGTGTTCTATCAATATGTTCCATGATATTTATTTACCCTCATCTATTTGAAGTTTCACATGACAAACTGTTCTTCATGGTGCTCTTCTTTCTAGATCCCCTAAAAAACTAGTCATTGTCATAGTTTACCTCTTCTATACTGCATATTTTAAAATTCTATTTGATGTGACTTTTCTCTATAATATTTAGCACCAGATAAGTGTCATTAGAATACCTGTTGTATAAGTTGAAAGACACTTAATAATCACAGGAAAATCACAGATGGTAAGAAACCCACATTAAATAGACCTTAACACCATGGAGAATATAATAGGTGACCTACAATAATGAACATTTTGTTATGAGCAAGTGGATATTGATACAACACAAGCAATCTATGTAATAGTTGGCTCCTCAATTCAAAATTCAAGCTACATTATTTGGCACTAAATATTATAGACAAAATAGAGGAATTGTAAAAGAACTATTAGAAAAACACTTAAGAATCATAGGTAGATGGCACATGATCAAAAACCCACATTAGACATATTAATACAAGATAAATAGTATATGTAATAGTAGAGTTGTCAATTGAAAATTTGATCTATTTTTTTGGCAATCAACCCACATTAAATAGAAGTGGTAAAGCCAATGGGCTCCAATACCCTGCACAAAATGGGTATTAACGCCACAGACTTAATTGAAAATTCAAGGTGCATTACTTGCAACTAAATATTACAAGCGAATAGATAAATTGTGAAAGAGCTATTAGAATAACACTTAGCATCCACTAAACTATTTTTATCTCCAAAATGTTTATGCTTTCATACTAGCCCTCTGCATATATATATATGCAATTACTCCTATTTTAATGGGTATAACTCCAAAAGTGCATAGAGATAACTACAAACAATAAACAAAGGGCAAAAAAATTACTAACCTTGACCATATTTTTTTATGAGAGAAAGAAGATTTAGTTGTAATTCCTCCATCCATACAGCTCGGCATAATCTCTTTGAAGTCTCCAAAATGGGTATAACGTCAAAGATACAAACATATAACAAGGAATAATAAGCAAAGAGTGAAAGACAAACAATAAATTAGTCACTCTAACACCTCTTATACAATTTCTCTACTTGTCTTCAATATTTAATGCCAAAGAACGTAGCTCGAATCTTTTATCAATATGTTATATGATATTTTTTTTTCTCATCTATTTCAACTAGAGAGCCATCCACAAAGCTTCATTTTGCACACTATAAAGACTATATAATGAGTAAAAAGGTGCATAAAGATGCACATAAATAACTAAAACAATAAACCAAGGGAAAAAAAATTACAACAATCTCTCATTTTAACTACAATTTGTCCATCCAAAACATAGCGATAATCTCTTTAAAGTCTACAAAATAGGTGTAACGCCGAAGATAAAAACATATAACAAGAAGACATGAACAATAAATTAATCAACTATGCAAAATACCCATGCAAAACGACTTTATTTACATTCCATGCTTAATATGTGTATGCAAAAATATGTTTTTGAAACATGGGCACATATAACAACCAATAGCCAGTGCCATTTTTTACTATAGTCTTCTCTAGAACGAAGACCACAAATGCTCTTTCAACAATACAGCTTAATCAATATATTTTCTTGCACATTTTTTTCCAAAGCACATTTATGTTGAAACCCTCCAATGAGAATTCAACCAAAAATAATATATGTACATGTATGTATATGTGTATATATGTATATGTATGTGTATATGTCTAACCTCTTTTATTGTGGATCTATATGATTTCTTTTATAATGTTGCATAGATGCAATAGGCATCAAAAAAAATTTAGTCCACTCTAAATTGTCTATTTCAAATTGTTTAATGCTCCAACAACTCAATCCAATGTTGCTCGTGCTTGTTAAACACTATCAACAATACATGTAAGTACATAACTTTTCCATTATCAATAAATAAATTCAGTGAACCAATTGTAAATATTATTGATTATTTCCATTTTTAGATTGTTTATATTGATTTTACCCATATACTTACTATTTTTTTATGGTTCATTCTTGATCTTGCTTGCCTATCCACTGACATACCCCTCTCTTCTATTTGTAGGTACTATGCTAAAGCATACAAAAGCACCCCAAAATCATGATGCTTGTTTTTTACAAAATTATTGCAACAAAAAAACACTTCAATATGACATATCATATATGAAAACACTAGATTTTGGTCAACTTTGATATTGTGTGATGTATAATGGAACTCCAAAAAATTTCCCATGGACATTTCATACTTTTCTTGCTTGGGGGTTTGGCTAGAGTCCCCGAGGCTCCATGATGCCAATATGGTAGGGTGGATAACGAGCATGGGTTTTTTTTTTGGCTTTTAGCATGATATATTTGTTCTTACATAGATACATGTGTACAAAAATTCTTACATACACTTGGCTTCAAAAAACATTATTTATAACAATATGTTTCTTATGTCATAGCAAGTGGTAGGGAACAACTTGAGACTTTCATCATGTCATGACAAAGTAAAGCATATCTTTTATTCATTTGTTCTAAGAATCCAAAAAAAATTGTATTCTGTCATCGCACTCTTCTCTTCGTGAGGTCTGTTTATTTGTTTATGATAAAAAATAGTCTAACTGAGTCTTCAATTGCACTATGAAGTAATTTATTAAAAATTGATATTTTTATTCTGAATTTCCTTGTAATTGACTACTTTTGAATCCTTTATACTTGTCTCCATTTTATTTTATTACTACTAACCCAAAAAACACCTGCATACTATAACTTTAATTTACAAAATTATGCACTAAATAGTAATTATAAAAAGTATCCAATATTAAACATCTTTCTTTCTTCAAAAATATGTGATACCCAAAGTTATCAACTACCTTTGGTAAACAATAATTTTTAATGCAACATTAGTAATTAATGGCATGGGTAATAACTCTTTAAAAAATCTACCTTGTATTTGTATGCATATGTATCTTAACATAATTAAATAATAATTAATTAATTGACTGAATAACCTAGGCAAAAAGATAAATTATACATGTGCATCTAGGGCTAATAAATATAAAACTAAAATAGAGATAAAATTATCTCATGCCTTAAATTTTGGCACAAAACTATTGTTGTTAGAAAAAAAAAATTATTTAAAAATTTAAATTTAATTTATATTTTTAAATTATCATTTTTAAAGAATAAATTTATTAAAAAAAAATATTTGTTGAGAATTAATTAAATACTATATTCCTAACATTATTAAGTAAAATCAATTTTTAATAACTATTGTAACTAAAATGATTAAATATTACATATTAATAAAATAAAAATTATTGATGATTACTTGCTTAAAATTAAAATTAATGGATACATTGTGACTAATTAGATTCATTCAACATGGCCTATGGTTTTATTTTACATTTTCATTAATCAATTTTCAACTAGTAGTTTTATATGTGGAGATGCACAGATAGATTTCTTGTCTTCATGGAAAAGGTCTGTAATCTCCCACCCATAGCCAATGAGATATGAACTAACCTTGCATTACTTCCTAGTGACTAATTAACATGCTTTCCGTTTCTCAACTCAATCAAATAATTGTAAATATTATCAATTTTTTGTATTTCTCTTTCCTTTCCAAAAAAAAGTTTCCTACTTTTTTCCTACTAAATAGCCATTTGTGGTGCACCCCTATCGATTGATTATTGCATGCCTATGACTACTAGTTTAAAATAATTTATAACTTGGGAAATAAACATAAAACCATAGGTTTTTTAAGAATAAGAAAAAAGATAAATGTTCAACAAATGAAAGTTCATCTTATCTATGAATCAATTTATATCCTAAATTTGGTAGTGTCTCCTTAACATATATATATATTTTTTGCAGCTAATGAGTTATAATTCCATAAACCAAATCAATGATGCAAAAAAAATATCACATCTACGAGAAAAGCTTCATACTTTTCAATGTGGTATACTTGATATATTAGTTAATGTATACTTAATGATGTGTCCTTTTTTTAGGATTTAATAATTAAGATATAGTATATATATTTTTTATTGTGAATAAATTTCAACGGCTAAGGCCATTGTCACGTCTATTCAAAGAGAGGCTAAGATGCATTTCTTCATTTCACAATTGAATTGTGCATCTACAAGATGTTTCACATGTCTAATCTCTATAGAATGTTACAACTATCCAACCTCTTAAAGAAGAAGAATAAAAATAATAATTGGAACAACTCTAATACTCAAAACCTTCAAATACTAATACTAATTTTAATTGCTTAACTAATTTTGTTGTTTGATATTTTGATTAATTATTTATATTTTAAAGAAAAGAAATACATTTGTGATTTTTTTTTTTGAAAACAATTTATAAACATAAAATACTTATGGATAGAAGCATGTACTAATAAGAAACATTTAAGGGAAAACTTATATAAAGAATAATGAAACATTTGGAATATTTAAAATGTAAATTTGTGATGATTGCATTGAAGACTTGGCTCCTCTTAAACCCACTTATTTAAGGATTGAAATTACAAAAGACTTCTAGAAAATTAACACTTGTCACCATTTAATGATAAGGGAAAATATTTCCCATTCATTTCTTGTGATTCTCATCACATTGATCATCCTTAGCACTAAAGGAGAGATGGTGAAATACTAAATCGTATATTGCTCAAAAAATTTCCATATACAATATGGATTGTAGAAATTTGATATCATTAATTAATACCAAATGGTTTTGTGAGCACATACAACATTTCTATTAATGTACAAGTGACCTTTTCTTAACTTTTGTACCATTTTTAATTGACATTTTTTTCCAATAAGCCAATCCTAACTTGTAGTCGTACTTTTTTTATAAATGTTTACCTTTTAATCACCCATATATTTCTATAGTTATCATGCACAATAGATTACACAATATAAAATTATTCATAAAGCGTTCTAGAGACCAAGTTTGTAAAATCTACTTCATTCTTGGCTTGGATTTTCTCCTCTCTTTTTCATATACCTCGTGAAGAACTCTTTGTTCTCTTTTTCCAATTCATTCCATGATGCAATAAATCAAACAAACAAAGAAACCCAATCGAGTAACTCTATGAAAAACACTAATTCTTGACGTCACATTAGAAGCAAAGATAGTGGATCAATTGCTTGGAAATTCATTCAAACAGACAGAGATTAATTATATACAAAAATATTCAATAATGAAGGGAGAGTGTTCCAAAGAAAAAATAAACTCATGTATTTAAGCACAATTACATTAATTTTTTCTATTTTTTATGAGAAAGATAATGAGAGGGATATCTTTTAAACTCTAAGTATCCAGTTCAACTAATGCAATTTTTTTTTATGAATACTCTTAAATTTATCATTTATAAAATATTGTTATATTTTATAAGAAAAAGCTGGGTGGAAAAAGTCATATTCTTAAAATTCAAATGAAGTTACAATTAGATAGAATATTAAAACAATAAAAATTGGTCGTGAGAGTTAAAAAGAAGAAAAGTTCATGGAAATGTTTCCTATATTAATATTTTAGGGAGAGTTGTGGAAATAGTAATATTTTCATAATTAAAAAAGAAAAAAAACTTACCATAATACAAGTGTACATGGAGAAAACTCTTTCGAGAAAAAAAAAAAACTCGAAAGAAACTCAATGTATTGTTTAGTAAACCATAGTTGCAATAGAGAAAGCCTTCACAAACGTATCACTCGCTAAATATTTGAAGAAATTCTAACAATTTAACAATATCTACAAACCTCGAACAAGTTTTATCTCAAGCACCTAATAAATAAGAGATACAAAACTTGAAACCATCAGATGATAATTATAAATCTCTAAAAAAAAATAAGCTAAAAAGTGGCACCCAGATTACCCTATCATGTAAGTTGGTCAACATGTGTAACTTCCTTTTACAACTCTTTTATGCACCCAACAATATTTTACATTTCCTATACAAACTTTTTAAGGCCATATTTTTTGATCTAGTAGGTTGATTGGATCCATTTTTAAAAAAATCAAATTCTTGAAGAAATATATGCTATAGGTACCTTTATGGATGGTGCTGAACAACCAACAATATTTATTTTGGTCAAAAACTAACTATATAGTCAAGATTTTTTCTTTCTATTTTCTTTTTAATAATTATACTTTTTGTAATCTTAACATGAGAAGTAAGGTTGAGACACCTTTTCTAGTATTGTTTAACTTGATGAGCACTTTGCATGAGTAAAGGGAGTATCAACACCATTATATAACTACTAGGGGTTGAGAGGCCCATAGACTCATAAAACCACCTTTTTTGTGCTTACTACATAGTTAGTGTATTTGAAACATTTTGATAAATTTAAACTTTTTTTAGCATCACCTTTCAATCGTCTACCATATATTAAATAAAATAGTATTAAAAATAATATACTTTGTCCTCACAGGAAAAGGTTTGGTTCTTTTCCAATATCTAAAATAATTTCTTAAGATGTATGACTTCTTTACCAACATAAGTTGTTGTAATATACTCTACTTTTGTAGTGTACAGGTGACCATATAATATTGCTTACTCATCCGACTAGTTCAACCACCAAACATAGTGAAAACATATCAATTGGTAGATATTTTATATTTTTATATCTAGCCCAATCATAATCCACAAATCCATGAATACAAATTGAATTTGTTTCCTTGTAAGATAACTATGATAGCATAAAAACACTTAGAGGTACACCAAAAATACCTTAATACTCTCTTCATGACATCCCAATATACTCATCCAAGATTAGCCATAAATAAGCTAAGAACTCCCACTACTTGGGCAATGTCTAGTCTTATATAATCTGTTGAATATAGAAACATCTTGATTGTAGTAGCATTTAAGGTACTTTACTCATATCCTTCATCTTAGTTGAAGAAATTAATAAATTTTAAATAGATAACTTTATTCCCATTGTAATAGGAATGCATAATGTCATGTAGATTGGCATGTTGAACCTCTCAAACATTGAGTTCACATACATACTCTAGCCTAGCCAAAGATTTATGTTTTCAATCTATCTCTTATGATCTTCATCCATTAGTTGTACCTCGCTACATGTAAGTCTCTCATCTCAAAGTCTACTAGAATTTGGGACTTTAATTCACAAAATAAACATTTTGCATTACTAAAATATAACAACATATAATACAATAATAAGAATGGGTCATCATCCATCTTATAGTAGATGCAATGATCTAATTTAGATCTCAAAAATTCTAAAATTAAAACATAAAGAATCAATAGTTTGGTACCACATTCTAGAAGATTTCTTAAGACCATACACATATCTTTTCAACTTGGGTACATGTGTAGGATCATCATGGAAAAAATAGGCCCTTAAGTGGCAAAAATTTAGAAAAATCAAAGTTAGGTAACTTGACGTAAAAATTTGAATAAGTTATCTATATTATTTCAAAAATATGTAAAAATAGAATATGTAGAAAATTGAATTTAGTTTCTAAAATACTACATTTTTTTTTTAAATCTATTTGGTGAAAATTTGAAATTTCAATGAGTAGTACTTAAATTTCAAGGAAAAAATAAGTAGGTGTCTGTCTGACCACCCTAACCACAATAAAATGATAATATTATTTTTATAATATTTTAGATATAATTAGATGACTCATGTCTGAATGTGATGTATATATTTTTGTAATTTTTTTCCAAGTAAATAATTAATTATGAATTTTTTATTACAAATTTTAAAAAATATAAAAACTTGTATGTCTGACCACCTTAACTTTGTCAAAACTTCATGAAATTCAATTTTTTTTTAATCCTATAGTATGTGAAGCATAGAATGTGAAACATGTTTCTGATTCAAAAAATGTGATACCGTTTGAAAGTTATAGATGTTTTTCAATCAGTCTATCAATTAGGACTTTAGTCATAATTCAAATAGAAAATGAATAATAATTATAATTTATATTAGTGGAAATCTGAGAATCTCCTTTAAAAACCCTTTCCGTTTCATCAATTTTGGGTAAAAAAAAATCATCAACCAGATAACCTACACATACCCATCATATCACCACTTTTTGGCCCATCATGATCCTACACATACCAACTTACAAAATGAATGTCATTGGATTTCACAATTTTTTTCAATAATTAATTGCTTCTAATCATACTATTTTGATAAATGTTTACTTTTTAATTTCCCAATTTTTTTGGAAGAAAAATACAAAAAAAACCTAAGAAAATTGGGCCAAGGAAGGTTCCACTAGAGGGAGAACATCTTGGAGTGGTGATAAAAGAAAAACTAAAAGGTAAGGGTAAATTGTATGAGGCTATGGATTTGAATGAGAGATGAAATTCTAAAGGTTGATGGGTTATTACATGGTCCTTTTAATTGATTAGATAGTGGACCTTCTCCCTCCTCACTTAAGATATTACTTTTGTGGTTGTATGTTGGTAGACATAACCAATGACTTTAAAAAGATGTTGGACATCTACTATAATATTTTGAAATAGTTTTTTAATGAAATCAATATAATCAAAATAATATTTTTCTTATGAGGAATGAAATGCAAAGGAATAAATAGTCAACTATAAGGTATAATGAGAGAATTGATAAATTGGAATCAAAATTGATGGATATTAAATCTAACCTTAGTAAGATGGTGAATTTTAGGAAGTTAACAATTAACATTTCAATCAAGAACATCAAGGTGCTACATGTATGGATCAAATTTCATCATGTGCAAGAGCAAGTTGTTCATAGTACATGAACAAGAGGTGGGAAATTCAAAAAGGAGAAAGAGTTGTATAGCACTACACCATTAGAGAAGCATATCAAGTTATTGTATGATAAATGGGAGACTTCTCTTTCTCCTAACAAGATTTGATTCTCTTGAGCTTTGGGTCTCTTTGTTTGTAGTTCTCTTTCTATTGTCGAGTTATTATTTTTTTATTTTATTGTCATAATGTTGTTTTAGTAGTGTCATTTTTTTCTAGTTCTCTCTTGTACAAGGGTTGCATCTCTTTCAAGAAACCCCTTTTTACCTTACATTAAAAAATGGAAAACATTCAAAAAAACAAAATTGAAGTTGGTACAAACTTTTGTGCTTCATTTCTTCATTTTCTATTGACATGATATTATTAGACTTAAAAAACCCTTAAATTAAGGTCTAGTGACTATCACATAATGGCTTGTATGTACCTCTAGAATATTATGATAATAGAATTTATTTTATTTTATTGAGTAGGATATGCATTCAATTGTTTTTAAAGAATATGCCTAATGTATTTGACATTACATTGAATTGATTAAAAATAAATTACATTGGATAAAAAATGTAACATATAATAGGTTAATAAATTGAGGTAATAATAATTCATTAAGTAGTTTTGGTTACAATAGTATTGCCAAAGGATAACACAATTATATTTATGGGTTTTTGGGTTCTAGTTAGTTGATTTTAGGGTTGATCATAAAAGGTTATTTTAATTAGGAAGATGAATTTCTATAATATAAATATTTTTAATGTGTTTATTTAAAAAATTCAAAGATATTATTAGGAAAAAGCATATATTGAATCTTGAGATAGGCTATATAGGTGGCTGAAGATTAATCTCTTTGATATCTTTTAGGTAGATGTATTTAATATTTATGCTAGTTTATTAGTTTTATTAAATTTGATGTATAATTAAATGCCAATTTTATATTAAAAGAATTTTCTATTATCCACTCACTATATTAAAACTCTCTGCTATCATTATAATTAAATTATTAAACATAATCAATATAATTTTAAATAATTTTAAACATAAAATAATGAACCCTTTAAAAAGAATCTACAAAAGTCTGCAACTTTTAAAAATGCACACTAAGAAACATAAAACCATAGATTGCCTAAAAATAATAAACAAAAGAAGTGTTCAAGAAATAAAAGTTCAAAGTACCTAAGAATCAATTTACATCCCAAATTTTGTAGTGTCCCCGTCTAGGTGATGAGTTAGAATTCCATGAACTAAACCAATTATGCAAAACAATTCCACACCTATGAGAAAAGCATCATACTTTTGAATGAGGTATATTTGATATATTACTTGATGTATACTTCATGATGTATCCTTAAGATCTCATTAAATACAAAAAAATATTGTAAGCCAGTTTTGATTTAGGATTTAATAATTATGTTAATATAATATTTTTTTATCATGAATAGATTTCAATGGCTAAGGTCATGGTCACCTCTATTCAAAGAAAGCCAACACCCTGCTTATGTGTTTGCATGTTTTTCTTTGTGGAAGATACATTTCTTCATTTGACAATTGTATCATGCATCTACAAGATATTTCAAATGTCTAAACTCTATAATAGGTTACAAATACCTAATCTCTTAAACAAAAAGACTAAAATAATAGTTGGAACAACTCTAATAACCAAAACATTCAAATACTAATATATATAACTTTAATTACTTAACTAATTTTGTTATATGAAATTTTGATTAATTATTTTCATTTTATGATTTTTTTTCTTTTAAAATCAACTTATAGACATAAAATACTTATTGCTAAAACCATGTACTGATAATAAATATGTAAAGAAGTTATATAAAGAATAATGAAATACTTGGAATATCTAAAATGTAAATTAGCGGTGATAGCATTGAAGACTTGGCCTTCTTAAACCCACTTATTACCCGAAGGCGTTCCTTATATGAGATGGACGACCTCTTTTTACCATCCACGGCGCAGCACGTTCGAGAGGGCTTGCAAGACGATTGGTTTCATCTGGACGGTTGATTTTTTGTTTTTTTTCCATTCGGTGCTTTTTCGGTTTTTTGCATTCATTCTACGTTGACTCGTCCAGGACAACACAGTATTTGTCTGAGGATCTTCCACCATATCGTATGTTTTAGTTAGAAATGGCGGCGGCCTTGTACTCTACAAACCCTCAATGGGCTGAGGAGGAGGACTCGCCTCCATCGCTTGAATATCTTCTTTCATGTTGAACTCACCCTTGCTCCCCTGAGAATAGCCCGAATCCATAATCGGTGTCGTCCCCCTGTAAATCATTCTCAGAAATTGGAATTTGCATGTAATGAATTTGTTTTCATGACCTACAAGTAATTTGATTCAGCTGGGAATAGAGGGTTATGATGGATGAGGTTGCATGGGCTTTACTGCCACAGGATTTAACTGTCCTTATTTTGTCTAGATTGCCCATTCCAAGCCTTATAAACCTGAAGGTTGTCTGCAAGCAATGGAATACTGTAATCTCCTCTATTGGGACTACATTCCAACGACATACACAAATTGTACCAGTTTCTTCTACTCCTCCATTTATCGTAGAGCTCAGATATGTGACCTTTTGGAACCGACCCATCACTATCTTCACGACTACACTATGGATGGTAGAAGGCCAAAAGTGTAGCATTTACGGACTTCCTTGGGATTTCTTCCCAACTGCTGTGAACGTGATAGCTACATGTAAAAGCATAGTTTTGTGCTGTAAACACAATGGACTGAAAGAATCCCCGGCCATGTATGTGTGCAATCCTATTAAAAGAACATGGAGGCAGCTCCCTTCTCCAAGTCGTCTCAACTGGTGAGACTAGTTGCTTTATCGTTTGATTCTACTGCTAGACAATGTAAAGTATTACGGGGAAGAGGGTTCATTAAAGGAAAGCTCCAGTTTGATATGGAGATAGAAATGTATGATTCATCTACATCCTCATGGACTAAGCTTCACATAAGTACAGCCACTGCTCTTGTTTGTCCAAGAGATGAAGGGATTTATCCCAAAGGGAGATTTTATTGGATCAATGTAAACAACAATAGATCAACAAATGGGGATATGATGGGGCTTGATGTGCAGGAGGGAAGCTGGCACATAATTCAGTGGCCTGGTGATGGGGAAATGGGTAGAGAAGTTCCAATTTCGTGGTGTTTAACTGGGGTTGGAGGAAGATTAATGTTAGTTTATAAATACAAAGGTGTTAGTCTATGGAGACTGGAGGAAGACTGTGGAGATGAAGATATGATGAAGTGGGTGGCCGAAAGGAGGACGAACGAGTGTGAAATAAGGAATGAAACTTGGCTGCATGCTGCTGGGAATGAGAGCGGTTGGAGTTTGGTGTATCTCCCCAAGAAAAATGGAATGGTTATGCTGGATGAGAAGGGAAAGATTGTGAGAAGAATCGAGATAAATAATTGAAGGAGATGAAAATGATTAGAGATGATGGAACATCACCAACTTGCTTGCATGCCTTTGAGGCCAATAATGTTCGGTGGCCTTAGCTTTCCAATCTTATATGAATCAAGGCATCTGTAAAAAGTGTACATAGATTAATCAATGCAAAGTTGTCTCTGTAGAAATTGCTACTGATTCGACTCAGCCATACAATTGCTATCGTCGTTCAAATTACTGATCACATTTAATGTGATCAACGTTATTCACATTTAAAACATGTTTCCTCACTTTATTAGTCGTAAAACATAAACAGTCTCTTAAAAAAAGTTTGTGGAGGATTGTACTTTACCTTTTCCTATTTCAACGATCGTATTAGTTTTTCCCCTTGACAATAAGAGGTTGTAATGCACAAACTTACATGTCTATGTTCTTATCTTCAATCTTTTGAGCCTACAATATTTAGGTTTGGCGTGTAAAATTGAAAGGAAGTTAAAAGGGTGTAGAAATGCTTCTTAATTTGTAAGAAAAATTGATTAATAAAATTATTCTTATCTTTTGAAAATATTTTTAGAAAAATTCAACAGGTCCATACTCTGAATCAATATATTCATCAACAATAGTATCAACTACAATATAATTTAGTCCAATAACCCTCATAAGAGATATCATTAACACTTAGATATGAAATACAACCAATAGAACAATAATACATACAAAATACACAGTACAAACACATCCCAAGCACTCAGTAAATAGAGAAAACAATACATGAAACAACCAAAGACAAATCACAAAACTATGAACTAATACCATGCAAAATTGATGCATAAGTTTCAAAAAAAAATCACCATGCTAAAGATAGCATATTTCTATTGTCATATCTCCCTCTATCTCCCTCTCTTCCTATTGTAAACATAAAATTATCCTATTGGTAATAGAGCCTTATTATCTTCTTGATTCAGAGGCTTTTTTAGTTGTGTTTAGATCCGTGTAAGTAGATACATAGTTGATTTGAAGCTATCACTTATCCATTGAGATCTTTTTTGCACAAACATCATTTCATAAATGACCTACCAACTGACCTCATGTACTACATGAATATATGAAAAAAAAAATCCCTAATTGACACTCCACACCTCTTCAGTGTACCCATTGCACACTAAAGTGTGATTGCTAGTTCTAAGATCAATATTATGGAAGACATCTAAAAAATTAACACTTGCCACCATCTAATGATAAGGGAAAAGAATGCCCATTTGTTTCTTTCACATCAATCGTCCTTAGCACTAAAGGAGAGATGGTGAAATACTAAATGGTTTTGTGAGCACGTACAACATTTTGTTTGTGTTTCTTAATGCACAAGTGACTATTTTTTTAACTTCTGTACCTTTCTTAAATAACAAGTGTTGCCAATAATAACTTCTAGTCGTACTATTTTGATAAATGTTTACTTTTTACTTACCCATAAAACAAACTATATATTTCTATAGTTATTCTAAACAACATGGCTGATTCATTTTTTCTCCCCCTTATTTCCCTCGGAGAAAAGCGATGGTCTGGTGAATTATTCTGACAACATGGTTGATCTAGCAAACGTTTTGAGTTCTACTGGCCTAATTAACATAGACTTAACAGGCCAAGCTTTTACTTGGACCAACAGGCATCTAGGGGAGGACTTGATTCAAGTTAGATTAGATAGATTCCTTTGTTCTAGTAACTGGACTGGCCTTCTTAGTGCCACTCTCTGGGCTCTGCCTAGGACGGTTTCTAATCACAATTCGCTACTGCTAACCTTGAGCAACCAGCCTGTTGTTGGTCTGTTCCCTTTCTGGTTTGAGATAATTGAGAATTCTCACCCTGATTTCAAAAACAAAGTTGTTGAATGGTGGAAGATTCCTGTTCGTGGTTCCCCCATGTTCAGAATCTTTTTTAAACTCAAACATATCAAATGTATGGTGAAAGGCTAGAATAAAAGGGTTTTGGGGGATGTTTTCCAAAAAAAAGAAAAAAATTGTTGGGGATAAATTGAAATTGATTTAAAAGAAAATGGAGGAGGGGCATGTCAGTCTTCCTACTTGCAACTAGGAAAAAAAGAGCCGAAGGGAGTGGAAACAAATTCTAAGGAAAGAGGAGATTTTCTAGAAGCAGAAATCCAGGGTCCAATGGCTGAAAGAAGGTGACAGTAACACCTCTTTCTTTCATGTTTCTGTTATTAAACATAAGAAAAGGAATTGGATAACTAAATTGCACAATGCATGGGAGCAGGTTGTCAATTCGCCCTCCCTAATCGGTCTAGTGGCTATGGATTACTTTCAGATGGCTTATGCAGCTCCTACTGAGGCTCCTAATCCAGCTTATGACATTTTTTTGCTTGACCCACTCCCGACTATTATATCCCAGAATGATAATCTTAGGATCCTCAGTGTTGTCACTCCTAAGGAGATCAATTTGGCTGCTTTCAGTATGGGGGCTTACAAAGCTCCTAGCCCTGATGGTTTCCCTCCAGCCTTCTTTCAGACCTTTTGGGAGATTGTGGGTGAGGACCTTGTCCTAGCTGCTCATGATTTTTTCAAATCAGGTAAGATTCCTAAGCAACTAAATCACGCCTTCATAGCTTTAATTCCCAAGGTTGTTGATCCTCAATCAATGGTTGATTTTTTCCCCATCATTCTATGCAATACTTTTTATAAAATCATCTCTAAAATTCTGGTGAATCACATTAAACCTCCCCTTGACAAAATTATCAGCCCCACTCAAAAAGGGTTTGTGCCTGGTCATCATATCCTTGATGCTACCATAACCACACATGAATTACTCCATTCCATGGATAGATGCAACTACACTGGTATGACCCTTAAATTAGGCATTTCAAAAGCCTATGATAAGGTGACTTGGGATTTTGTCCCAAAAGTCCTAGCTAAATTTGGTTTTGACCAATCTGTGATCAATCTAATAATGGAACGTGTCACAATGGTTAAGTACTTTATTCTGGTAAACGGGTCTCCCTTTAGGTTTCTCTCTGCTAGGAGAGGTATCAAACAGGGAGACACCCTTTCACCCTATTTGTTTATAATGATTGTGGATGTCCTGAGCAAGAATTTCTCTAATCTATTGTTTGAAGGGTCCATTAAGGGAATTAAGGTTGCCTCTTCCTTAGAGCTAACTGTGATTCAACAATTTGTGGATGATACTTTTGTTTTTGGGAGAGCCTCTATGATTGAAGCTAGGAAATGGAAAAATTGTCTCAACAACTATGATGCTTGTTATAGGCAATGCATTAACTATAATAAAAGCATGATTTACTTCTTTAGCATCACTCCTAATCTACAAGCTCAGGTGACTACTATTCTAGGTTGTTTGAGTAGTTCTCTTCCTTCAGTTTATCTTGGTTTACACCTTACTGTCAAGGAAGTCACTTCTGACTTTTGGAATTCTATACTAGAAAGGATCCAAAGAAAACTGGTTGGGTGGAAAGGCTCCTTGCTTAGCCATGCAGGTAAATTACAGCTCCTGTCTACTGTTCTTCAAGGTATCCCTGTCTATTTCCTCTCCATTTTCAATATTCCTAGATATATTGCTAAGAAATTTGAGAAAATTTAAAGGATTTTCCTCTGGTCGAGCACCAAGGAAAAAAAGAAATTTTCTTTGGTTAAATGGGACAAGGTCTATCAACCTAAAAGTTGTGGTGGGCTTGGGATTAGGACTGTTTCTAATACCAATAAATCTTTAATGGCCAAAGTGGGATGGGACCATCTAAGGGATAGGAAGGATTGGTATAAGATCATGAATGCTAAGTACCTTCAAAATAGACCTTTCATTGACTACCTCTCAGAGGTTCACCCTTTGGGGTCCTTGGTGTGGAGGTGTATTTGTAGTCTGCAAGGTCTTCTGAGGAATGGGATAAAATGGAAGATTGGTAATAGTAATAAAATCATATTCTAGGAGGACCCTTAGTTACTTGATGCTCCCCTGGAAAGCTCTGAATTTAGGAATCTTATGAGATTGTCTCAATGATTCTTTGGTATTTATATTAGTGATTACCTCTTGACCCTTTGCTACACCTTATCCCCTGATCTGAACCTCCTTGCCAAGATCCTACAAGAGTTGCTCTCCCTCACTAGATTTCCAGCAAGCAACAGTGGGGATGAATTCTTCTGGATTCATGATAAGCAGGGAGATCTTACAATTAAATCAGCTTACAATCTACTATCAGAGTAGGGTGTAGTCCCCAATCTATGGAAGAAGGTATGGAATCAAGAATTTATCCCAAAAGTTAACTTCTTTTGGCGGACTGCCTTCCATAACAAGATTCTAACTCAGGACAATCTAAGGAAGAGGGGATTCCAAATGGACCCAATAGATGATTTTTATGCAAGTGCAGTGAAGAATCAATGGATCACTTGTTGTTACACTACTCGTTTGTTGTTGAGGTGTGGGAGCTAGCTATAGGAAGATTGGGGATTCAATGGATTATGTGTTGGGATATCAAATCCTTTATTTTGAGTTGGTCTAGACCCTTTGTCCACCCTTTACTTGGTGAAATTTGGAACTGGGTCCCCCCTATAATATGTTGGTGTATATGGAAATAGAGAAACAATAGGATTTTCAGGAACATTGAGATGATTCTGAAAGAAGTGTTTGATATTGGTTCTCCGCTTATTGCGGAAAACATTTCGCTCTTCAAAGGGAAAACCCTAGAAAAAGGTTCGACTGAGGAGAAAATAAGTATGGCCAAAGCTTGGCACCAGAACCTGGATGCTAACTCCTTTGACAACTCCAAATCCCTGGCTCAGAGTGTCACTATTTGGAAGCCTTCAGACAGTGGCTATTATAAACTAAATTTTGATGGGGCTGCTAAAGGAAACCTGAGCAAAGCCAATATAGGAGGTGTGATCAGAGATTGCAGAGGAAATTTTGTGGCTAATTACTCTATGGGGATTGGTGTCCATTCTTCTATGATTGTGGAAGCTAGAGCATTGTTGAAGGGCTTACAGTTGGATGTTTCCATGGGGATTGAGAACCTTCATATTGAAGGTGACTCTAAGTCTATTATTTATGTTATTAACTTTAATAGATTACTGGGGTGGAGTACTAAAGACATTCTTTTAGGCATAAGGCTCTTCGTGTCAGAGTTTAAATTAAAGGTTACCACCCATATTTATCGGGAGAACAACCAAGTTGTTGATGCCTTAGCCAATTTTGGCACACATTGGAAATTTTCCAAATGTCAACATTCTTTAGGGAACCTACCACCTAGCATTCAGGGTATAATATTGAAGGAACAAAGCCCTTACTTGACCCATGCTGATAATTAATCAAGCGCTTTGTTGGATTTTCTGGGGGGACCACATGCTTGTCTTTTGGGCTATGTGGACAAGTTTTAAAGATGAGGTGGATAATAGGTGGCATAATTTAAATTATGAGATGAAGCCCGATTTGGAAAGGTATTTCATGAGATGTTGCAGTGGGTACTTGATGATTAAGACTAAGTTGGACCGTACCTTATGTAATCTCCTTTTGGGGATTATGTTAAGGCATCATTTTTTTTTTTTTTTTGATTTTGATTTTGATGTGATTAATAATTATGAGATCAAGCTCCTAATTGGTTCTATCATGTCCGCTATTTTTTCTCCACTTCTGAAAGCTAACCTTTTTGGTGTCTCTAAATTTGGCCCCACGGCCATCATGCCTAGGTTTTTGTACATTTACTACATGGAAGGAAAACCTTCCATTCACATCATGTCCTGCTTACTTAGCCAAATGTGTTTGAAGATCCTCATTTATGATTCTGCTAAGAAGTCTTTTAGGAAATTACTTCCTCAAGTGTGTGCCCTGTCCATTGCTTTGATTACCAAAAGCTGCCATTTTTGGCTTAAAATCCTAAATGTGCGGGTGATTCTTCACCTTTCCATTATCTCTAACCTTTTATTTTCACAAGGTTTTAGTTTATTTTGTGTACAGAGTGAAATTATGGGTGGTGATAGGGTGCGAACTCAGCTAGACAACTACGACAAATTTTGCAAAGATTCGTTGGTGTGGCACATATGTGTTGAGGGTGGTCTTGCTCCACTAATGGAGAGTCTGGTGGGCCATGACCTTAATCTATCTTCATAGTTTGTCAACTTTTGGAAAGATCATTGTGTGACTTTGGGTGGTATTTCCTTTAATTTGAATGAGGAAGTGATTGTGTAGGAAACAACCCGGCTCATGTCTATTGGTATGAAGCACCTGAAGCACACTAAAACTCAAGATAAGGAAAGTATGGACACATTTTTTGTGGGGAATGAGGATTTGGTGCACAACCAGTTGGGTTTTGAGCAGGAGGCTCTCCCTAAGCGATGGAACCAAGTGTGCCTAGCTCTGATGAAGTACATGACTCTGGAAGGTAGATTCAAAACCTACTCTGGCATAAAATTCTATTAAGCTTTACTTTCTTCCTTTTGATGGACTTAGAAAGTTCTATTGAAAAATGTACTGAGGTTGCTGGTCTAAATCCTAATGACCCTCCTCCCTTGTTGCTCCACCAGGGGCTCATTTTGAGGCTCTACCACTTCCATCTTGCTTTATGCCCACCCAAACCCATATTTGTTGTCTGTATTGAAGAGATTGAGCCTCCCACTATGACTAATTTATCTTTGGCTAAGTCCAAATGCCCCATCAGGAAAAACCACCCAGTCCCTATTGACACGCATAAACCCAAACCCTCTGCTAAAAAGCTTAAGGGGAATGTGGGTGTGGCCCAAACTAGTGCGGTGGCTAGTCTTTGTGATCTCAAATCAACCCCTGCCAAGACTTCTAGCAAGCCCACCCTAAAAAAGAAAGGCAAAGAGGAAGGGAAGAATTTGAAGGAGCCGCCGAACAAAGGTAAAAATGTGGTGGGAAAGGACTCTAAGGGGGATATGGTGGTCGTGGAGAGTGGTGACTGGTGGTGATACCATCATCCGATGCTCTGGTAGGCTAGCCAAGAATAGCAAAAAAGTTCAAGTGAAAAAATTGGATATAGAAGAGGAGCGGTCTAACAGCAAAGATACCAGGGATGAAGAGGAGTCTAAGAATGAGGAGTATGCTAGAGGGCCCAACAACATTCCTAAAACTGGCAAAGTGCAAAAGGTGGACTTGGCCTCTCTGTCTTCAGACCCGTTGGACGTTGATCATGCTAATACTGGCAACACTACGGTTGGGAGGGAGGAGCCCTGTGTGCTATAGGAAATATTGGATAAGTTGGACAAAAAATTATGTGGTTTGACCCACTTCACAATTAAGCTGGTCCACTTTCTTACCAGCACCCTATCGGCAGTTATGAAGGATGAAATGGACATGAAGAATGTTGAAGATCATTAGGAATGAGTTGGAGATGATGTTTTTAATCTCCTATCAAAGAACTGGGGAGATGCCAGTTAGTTTGTTGTTCATCCGTTCTCTGTCCATCTACTATTGGTTCGTTGTGTTTGTTTTTTGGATTTTTTTATTTTTTTTTTGGTCTTGAACTCTATTGGCCCTTGTGGCTCTTTGTAAAAGTGTACTACACCTTGTAAATGTTACTTACCTAATCAAAAACAGATTTCACAACATAAAATTCATAAAGTATTTTAGAGACTAGGTTTGCAAAATCTAGCGCATATATCATCTAACATCTACTTCAGTTCTTCCCTTGGATTTTCTTCTCTCTTTTCGTTATACCTCGTGAAGAACTCTTTTTCCTTTTTTTCGAATTCATTCCACACTGCAATCAAACAAACAAATAGAGAAACCTAATCAAGTAACTCTATGAACAACGCTAATTTTTGAAGTCACGTCATAAGCAAAGATAATGGATTAATCAGTATAAACTTAGAGATTCAAGCAAACAAAAAGGGATTAATTATATACAAAAATATTCAATAATGAAGGGAGAGGGTATCAAATAAATATAAAATATAAAAATAAAGTAGTTAAGGATAATTTAATATTTTGTGGATATTTTTTAACCTCTTAATCTTCAGCTCAATTGATGCAATTAATTTATATGAATAATGTTTAATTTATAATTTATAAAATAGTGTTATCTTTTTTTTAAAAGCTAGTGGAAAAATTCATATCCTTAGAGTTCAAATAAGGCTACAACCGGATAGAGAATATTAAAACAATAAAAACTAGCCACTAAACAATGAGAGCTAAAAAGAAGCAAGGTTCATGGAAACACTTCCTATACTATATTTTAGGGAGAGTGTTGTGTAAAAGTTATCTTTTGACAATTACAAAAAGAAAAATTATATTTAAACATTAAATAAAAAATAGACCATAACACAAGTGTACGTAGAGAAAACACATTTGAGAAAAAAACCCCACACTTCAAATAAACTCAATCTATTGTTTAGTAAACCATAGTTGCAATAAATTTGTAGAGAAAACCTTCACATTAGTATCACTAACTAATGATTTGAAGGAATTTTAACAATTTAACAATTTATCTAATAACATCACACACAAATTTAAATGATTGGATGGTAATTATAAATATATAAGCTAAAAATACCTAAAAAGTGGCACCCAAGTTATCCTTCAATCAAATATGTCTTATAATATGTTATAACATGTGTCATGTAAGTTGGTCAGCATGTGTAACTCCCTTTTACAACTCTCTTATTCCAACATTTAACATTTCCTATGCAAACATTTCAAGGCCATTATTTTGACCTAGTAGGTTGATTGGGTCCATTATTTTCAAATTGAAGAGATTGAATAGATATATGATATATGAACCCTTATAGGTAGTGTTGAACAACCAAGAATATTTATTTTTTTCCAAAATCTAACTATGTAGTCAAAAAAAAATTTCTATTTTATATTTAAAAATTATACTTTTTGTAATCTTAACGTGGGGAATAAGATTGAGTCACCTTTCAGAACATTGTTTAACTTGACGAACACCTTGCATGAGTAAAGAGAGTATCCACACCATTATATAACTACTAGGAGTTGAGAGACCTATAGACTCATAGCACCACCTAATTTTTTTATTCTTACTACTTAGTGCTTTTGCAACATTTTTTAAAATTTAAACTTATTTTAGCATCAAATTTCTATCCTATACCATATCTTAAATAAAATAGCATTAAACATAATATTATTTTTCCTCACATAGAAATATTTAATTCTTTGACAATATCTAAAAATAATATCTTAAGCCAAATGACTTCTTTACCAGCATAAGTTGCTATAATATACTCTACTTTTGTAGTGTATAAAGTGACCATATCGTATTGCTTACTCGGCCAACTAATTGAACCACCAAACATAGCGACCATATCATATGGAATACACTTGAGGGTATAAGGTATAGGGTCGAGGGTATGGAATTTAGGGTTCATGCTATGGATTTTAGGGTTCAAAGTTTCACATTTAGGATTTCAAGCCTAGGGTTGAGGCATAATGTTTATGGTTGAGGGTATAGGGTTGAGCGTATAGGATATAGGGTTTAGGGTTTAAGATTGAGGGTATATGGTATAGGGTTGAGGGTATAGAGTTTATGGTGGAGGGTATGAGTTTGAGGGTGTAGGGTTGAGGGTATAAGGTATAGGGTTGAGGGTGTTAGGTTGAGGATTGAGGGTATTGGGTTTATAGTTGAGGGTATAAGGTAAATGGTTTAGGGTTGAGGGTATAGGGTATATGGTTTAGGGTATAAGGTTGAGGCTATAGGGTTTAGTGTTGAGGGTATTAGATATAGGGTCGAAGCTATAGGGTTTATGGTTGAGGTTATAAGGTATAGGGTTTAGAGTTGACGGTCTAAGGTATAGGGTTTAGGGTATAAGGTTAAGGGTTTAGGGTTTAGGGTTGGTGGTATTGGGTATAGGATCGAGGGTATACGATTTATGGTTGAGGCTATGGAGTTTAGGGTTGAGGGATAGTGTTTAGGGTTGAGGGTATAGGGTTTAAGGTTTAGGGTTGAGGGTATTGGGTATAGGGTCAAGGGTATAGAGTTTACGATGGAGTGTATAAGGTTGAGCGTGTAGGGTTGAGGATATAGGGTATAGGGTTGAGGGTATAGGGCTGATGGGATTGGGTTTATAATTGTAATTGTAAGGTATAGGTCTTAGTGTTAAGGGTATATGATTTATGGTATAGAGTTAGGGGTATATGCTTTAGGGTTAAGGATATTAGGTATAGGGTTGAGGGTATATAGTTTATGGTTTAGGGTATAGGTTTTATGGTTTAGGGTTTAGGGTTGAGGGAATGAATTTTAAGGTATATAGTTTACGATGGAGGGTATAAGGTATAGGGTCAAGGGTATAGGGTTTATGATGGATGGTATAATGTTGAGGGTGTACAGTTGAGGGTATAAGGTATAGGTTATGATGGAGTTCCTAAAATTTCAAAATTTTGGACTCATTTTGTGCTTGGTAATGGTCTGTTACATGTATGCCCATGGGTGGGGTTTAGGGTTTTAGCTCTGTGACCTTGCTTTTAAATCTAGGTTACGTTTGGAGCCTTGAACATTCTAATTTCTTGTTGACCTACTCTACCTGGTTACTAGTTAGTCAAGTTATAACTTAGGCCATCGTAAACATCCTTTTACTAGCCCTCTTCATTTAGGTTTGTCAGTTGCCTGGTCTTTGCTTTCATTTCAATAATTCCTAAGGTCAGGTTGAAATATTTTTATAAAATTCACCTTGGGAAAGTATATTCCTTGAGCATCAAAACTCATTGGCCTAGTCAGGATCCCATTTTAAATTAACCTTATCAACATGTGTAGAAACATCATGTGTTGGATCTAATGGTGATCGCCCATTGCACACCGAACAGGAGTTGAAGAATGTCCGTAGAAGGTGTACGAGGTCCGTGATTATGTGATGTGTGTCCTTGTTGTGGAGGGGCCCAATCCATTCGCATCACGCCTAACACCCAGTACATTTGAGATCAACAGTCCACAAGCATCATCACGGTTAAATCTTAGTCGTCCATCGCACACCTCACAACATTAATTTAATGCTTGTTGGGAGATGTGCAAGGTTTGTGATTAGGCGACATGTGTGCTTTCTATTTGCTAGGAAAATAAGTGGAGCCCACGAGAAAGGAATGACGCGGTTTCTAGTCAACACATTCTCATTGGCTGACGAGTTGGCGAACCATTGTGGATTAAATTCAAACTCTATTGACTCGATCTAAGTCATTCATCATGCCATCTCAGAAGGAAATCAACGGATTTTATTTGAAATGAAACATACGAGCATTAGAGTCATTTTTCTTCATGCGAGTGAGCAATAATGGTTGAAAGGACATTAGCAATGATTGTAATTGGGTCATAAAAATACTTGAAATTAATTTCCTCCATTGTTGAAAATTACAAGTTGGTCCAAAGCCACTAGAAGATTGATCAAAGTGTTTGTGTTATGACATGAATAAATTAGGGTTCTTGTAAATGCAAAAAGTCGTGAGTACAATTAAAACTAAACTTTTTTGCTTTATTTCAAATTATCTTGTATTAGGGTAGGTTGTGATTTTTTTCTTTTGATTTATTTAACCTACATGCTTTAATTTCCTTTTTGCATTAAAATTGTGTATAAAATTGTTGCCCTTAGCCAAATTTATTCAACTTTGTGTCTTTTAGTCACAGGCTAGGTTGTTGATT